>JAOPSE010000023.1:5147953-5449246 GCA_029449295.1 Zea luxurians | reverse complement strand
ATCCACAAATCATGAGCATTTTTATGGTTCTAACTCTATTAAACACATCTTTGCAAAGGCCTCTAAAAAGGGTGTTTTTGGCCTTAGCATTCCATTTCTCATAGTTAAACTCTTCACTACAAGATTTGTGGGATCTCTAGGTTCGGGGAATCCTTGTATGGCGGCTTTGTAGACACCAATGTCTATAGCCTCTAAATATGCTTCCATACGAATTTTCCAATATGGAAAATCGTCACCATAAAAACGGGAGGAGGTCCATCCCCACCGGACATCGTTACTCTAGCGGTTTAAGCTAATCTAAGAGCAACAAGACTCTGATACCAATTGAAAGGATCACGATGCCCAAGAGGGGGGTGAATTGGGCTTTTCTAAAAATCAACACTAATTAAAACCTAAGCAAGATCCCAACTTCACCCCAACAACTAACACTAAGAGAATAATACTAGAAATACAATAATGCTAAGGCAATAATTCAAATACTTGCTAAACAAATAACAATGTAAAATGCTTGAATTAAGTGTGCAATGTAAAGCAAGGTTTAGAAGACTCCTCCAATTTTTCCTGAGGTATCAAAGAGTCGGCACTCTCCACTAGTCCTCGTTGGAGCACCCGCGCAAGAGTATCGCTCCCCCTTGGTCCTCGCAAGAACCAAGTGCTCACTACGAGATGATCCTTTGCCACTCCGACACGGTGGATCCCTCACGACCGCTTACAAACTTGAGTCGGGTCACCAAAAAAGATCTCCACGGTGATCACCGAGCTCCCAACGCCACCAAGCCGTCTAGGTGATGCTAATCACCAAGAGTATTAAGTCGTAGACTTTCGCTTGACCAAGAGAAGTCTAATGCAAGTGGTGTGTGCTCTAGGTGGCTCTCGCTAGCGGTAATGAGGTCCAAATGCGGGATTAAGATTCTCTAATCACCTCACTAGGCTTTGTGGTGCTTGCAATGCTCTACCAATGTGTAGGAGTAAATGTGGGCAGCAAGACAATGAATATGGTGGGTGGAGGGGGTATAAACAGCCCTCACCCTCCAACTAGCCGTTACTAGAAAGTTGGTGCGCATGGGCGCACCGGATAGTCCGGTGCGTCACCAGTGCGCTAACGGTCGACTCCAACGGCTAGTTCTGACAGCTAGTCGTTGGCAAATGGCACACCGGACAGTGAACAGTCACTGTCCGGTGCGCACCGGACAGTCCGGTGCGCTGTCCGGTGTGTCACTAAAATTCAACTCTCAAACCCTGCGCTCTTAGGTTTCTGCGAGGGGGAAAGACCTTCCCCAGGCCAACCTAGCCCCACCTGACAGAGGGCGCACCGGACAGTCCAGTGCACACCGGATAGTCCGGTGCCCCACAGATAGAAACCCTAATTTCTATTTTCCGTTGTTTTTCAAATCGGTTTTCGTTCTAACTCGTGAGTATGTTCTAGAGTGACACCTAGGACTATATGTGAGTGTGAATATGCACCAACACTACACTAGAACTCTCTTGGTCAAACTACTCATCGACAACCCCTTTTTATAGTACGGCTAAAACAAAATAAAGGACCTAACTATATCACGAGTGTCCGTAACTCCTTGACACTCGGAATACGAAGAGCTTCACTTTTTGTTTCGTCGCTTTAGCCGTCGCTTCAAGTTCTTATCTCTGGGATTGTTTTCACCGTTGTAGTACATCTACCTGTAATGCGACCTAACTTACCATTTGTCTCTGCAAAATACACGTTAGTCACATATAACATTACGTTGTCATTAATCACTAAAACCAACCAGGGGCCTAGATGCTTTCAATCATCTCAACCATCCAGGGTTTGATGTCATGTCCAAGCTATCTAGCAGCTCTGTCATATCTTGTATTAGGAGTCATTTTGATGGTTTGTGTCATGTCTGTCATCTCGGCCACTATGCTCGTCTTCCTTTCTCTAGATCTACCTCCCGAACCACTTAGGATTTTGAGCTTGTACACTGTGATTTGTGGACATCACCTATTTTTAGCATGTCGGGATATAAATATTCCTTGCTGATTCTAGATGATTTTTCACACTTTCTTTGGTCTTTTCCTTTATGCTTGAAGTTTGATACTTTCATTGCTCTTTTTGCACTTCTTTGCTTGGGTCTTCACCTAGTTCGACCGACCTATTCGTGCTCTCCAGTGCGATAATGGTCTTGAGTTCGACCACTCCTCTTCTCGCTCTTTCTTCCCGTATTTGGTTGCGGCTCTCGTTCACTTTCACCTCCCATCAGAACGGCTGAACCGAACGCATGATTGGCACCACCACCAACATGATATGTTGCCTTCGCTTCCAGACATCTCTTCCCTCCCAATACTAGGTGGAGGCTCTCAACACTGCCACCCATCTACTCAACCGCTTCCCCTCCAAGGCGGACACTCAGCACACTCCCTTCTTCACCCTCTTCGACACCATACTGTCCCATGTGCACCTTCAAGTCTTTGGTTCCCCATGCTATCCCAACACCTCTGCCATTGCTTCCCACAAACTTGCGCCTCGCTCCACTCTCTCCCTCTTCCTCAGTTACTCCTCTAACCACAATGGGTTTTGGTGTCTCGATCTTCTCACCCAACACATCATCATATCTCATCACATTGTTTTTGATGAGGATGTTTTCCCCTTGCTGGCCCCTCGCACCTCCCGACCTTGATTCTCTTCTTGATACTAATTCCGTCGATGTCCCTCCTCTTCCCCTATCACCGATCCTGGCGACCTCTTCCACACCACACACAGCCTTGTCGCCTTCACCCAGCGCCACACACGGTCTTGTCGCCTTCGCCCGAGTAACGCATGGCCTTGTCTCCTTCAACTGCGGCACACATGGTCCCATCGTCTCCGCCTATGCCACGTGCGGCCCCACCTCTCTATCCATCTTCGACTCGCTTCATCGACCCTGCCTACGTCTATTTGCGATGTGCGTTACCTGGTCCACTGGTCCCCCCTCTACCAGGCAGCTCAGTGCCCCGCTCCAGTTTTGAGTCGTCGATGCACCATCTGGTCGTCGTCCACTGTGATCCTCGCCATGTCCACCCGATGGTCACACGTCGATCAGCCGGTGTTCTATGACCCGTTGATCGACTGATGTTCACGATCGCCACTACTCTAACACTCTCGCATGTACCCTCCATCTGTATCGCACTGGCTGATCCACACTGGCGCCATGCTATGGAAGAGTATGAGGCCCTGCTGCCTGTTGGCAAACCATACCTGGGACTTTGTTTCATGTTCCCCTGCCACCAATGTGGTCAACGACAAGTGGATTTTTTGTCACAAACTCTTGGCTGATGGTACTTTGGGTCAGGTTAAAGCCTACTCAGTCCTTCGAAACTTTACTCAGCGTCTTGGAGTGGACTATGCCGAGACCTTTAGTATCGTCATCATGCCCACCACCGTTCGGACCATCCTCTATATCGCCCCCTCTCGAGACTGGACGGTCCACCATCTGGATGTCAAGAATGTCTTCCTTCACGATACTCTCACTGAGATGGTATACTGCATCCAGCCTACCAACTTTGTCGACTCCACTTGTCTGGGTATGGTGTGTAAGCTTAATCGCTCTTTGTATGGTCTTAAGCAAGCGTCACAAGCCTGGTACAGTGGCTTCGCCTCCTACTTGTCTCCCTGGTTTCATCAAGGCCAAGTCGAACACCCATGTTCATCCATGGCACAACGACAACACCGTCTACCTCCTCTATGTCTACGACATCGTGCTACCGCATCCAGTGCCACTCTCCTCCCGCGCACGATCACCATCCTACAACGCGAGCTCGCGATGAAGGACTTGAGCCTTCTCCACTACTTAGGACAACCGTGGAACGCCATCCATATGACCACTTTCTTCACCAGCGCCAGTATGCTGTCGACATTTTGGAGCGGATTGGCATGTCCAACTGCAAGCCTTGCTCCATGCCTATTGACACTCAGGTCATGGTCTCCGACGACGACGACGACGATGACGACGATGCCCCAGTCGGTGACGTGACGACCTACCGAAGCCTTGTCGTGGCCCTACAATACCTCACCTTTACGTAGCCTGACATCACCTACGTGGTCCAGCATGTGTGTCTTCATATGAACACACCATGGGAGACCCACCTTACCGCTGCCAAGTGGATTCTTCGCTACTCCATGAAACCCTCGACTATAGCCTTCTTCATTCCTCTCCAACTTCTGAGTTGGTGGTCTACACGGACGCTGATTAGGCTGGCTGTCCCAACATGTAACGGTCCACCTCTAGCTACGCCGTGTTTCTGGGTGCCAACCTCGTCTTCTGGTCCTCAAAGCGGTAGCCAATCATCTCCCGCTCTAGCGTTGAGTCCGAGGATGACACTATGGGCAACAACATGGTTGAGGAGTCGTGGCTCCGTTAACTACTCCATGAGCCCTCTCGTGCGCACCACACTCGTCTACTATGACAACCAACATGGTTGAGGAGTCGTGGCTCCATTAACTACTCCATGAGCCCTCTCGTGCGCACCACACTCGTCTACTATGACAACTTTAGCACGGTCTAACTCTCCACCAATCTCGTATAATACTAGCACATGGAGATCAACCTCCACTTCATCTGTGGGCATGTCACTATCAGCGATGTTCATGTCCACCCCATACCGACCACTTCACAGTTTGCCAACACCTTCACCAAAGGACTCCCATCCCATCCACTATGTTCTCGATGTTTCGATCCATACTCAACATTGGTAATCCTTGGAGTTACGCCTATGGGCTTGGCCCAACCTATAATGGGCTTGGCCCAACCTATATTTGTTTTCTCCCTATTAATAGGGAACCCCAAAACTCTAGTTAGGGTTAAGGTTTCCAATAGAATATTCTATCATTACAAGAATATGATATCAATCAACCTCTTAACTAATGCTGATACGATATTCAAATCAGCTTACACCTTTCAACAGTTGAGTAAATATGGGGCAGAATGAAGAAATACACTAGCATTTTTTTCCTGCGGATTGTATCTTTCTAACTTCCAATCCTCCCTGGTACATGGCCACACGCACAGTTACCAAAAGCTGTCCCAGCCAAGATAGCAAGTGCGCCCTTTGTGTATACAGGAAACAAAAGCTTAAGAGGATTCATCAGCTCCTAGGTGCATCAAGCCTTCTTTGTAAACTTCAAAGTCATTGCCCGACCAGCGACACACAAGGTATAGACGGAATGTCGCCATTTGTATCCCAAGCAGCCGCTGCAAGAGAGAGATCAAAGGATACTCAATACAATGGAATAGAAAAGGATAAAATGAGTCGGTGTCGATTTTCACGTAAACTGGGCACAATAGAGCCTAACTTTAGATTAATCATAAGTTACATAATGAATTATGGCATATCTTCTAAATCAAACATATAACAGCCATCACACAGTAAAACTGTACCAGAGTCTGCGCTGCTTCTGGCGAAAGGGCTTTCCTTCCTCACAAACTACATGGTCTGCAACCAACTCTACAACACCTGCAACCAACAATGGTAGACTTTTTAATGACGACTTGGCAGATTCTAAGCACATATGTAATGCAGACGAGACTGCAAACCTTTGTTCAAGCGAACTGGAAGTCCTTGCTTGCGTAGAAATGGCTCCATCTCATGTGTGAACTGTTCCAGAGGGCCTTCCTAAGCTCAACCTGAGGAATTGTAGATGTCGTTTGTAAAATGTTGTAAATTTGGTGAAACTCATTATACAAGAAACCGAAAATGGCACTACAGAGCTACTACAGATAAGTGCCATTGTCAAAGTACTGTTACCCCTGTGTGAGTGATAGTATCAGTATATACTGGTAATACATTAACACCAAGAGCCTAAACTTGAACATTGGTCAGCTGAACATGGTTTTCCTAGCCAGTCTATTTGAAGAAACCAGACCAGGGATATACATGAAAAGCAAAACTAGAATACCGTATCGATAGCAGTACTTCCTGTCCTTGCAAAATCATGCTCCTCGAATTCTCGAAACATCCTGCCAGTATGATATATACGACCATATCAAAATCTTCATATAAGCTACAACAAGAAATGTAAGTAGTGGTGATGACATCCGGATACTACCTCTCAACATCATCCCTTGGAAGATTGGTGAATAACAGACCAGAGTTGCCTTGAAGGAACTAAACACGGCGAAGTTACTTTCATCAAACGTAATATTAATGGGGAATGCAGTGCCTACTAAATTCTGAAAAGGAACAGGTCTCACCTTGGAAAGTTTGTGGAGGCCTGTTTTAGCTTCATCAGCAGGCGAACGCCCCAGCGCTATCTGCATAACCTTCTTTCCAGCGAGAAAAATCCTGGAACAGAACATATTGCATGGAAGGGTAGGATGGATGACCAAAGCAGAAGCAGAATTAGATCCGGTCCACTCCACTGCAGCGTTCGGAGACAGAATCAACAGCATGCAATGTGGGCGCCGTACCTGCTAGAAGACTTGAGCTGCTCCCTGAGGTCCTTGAGCTTCTGATTCCTCATGTTATCGTAGGTAAAAACATAGGCGCTGCTGTATTTGTCGACAGCATCTTTTATCTCGGCGACTACTTTGCCCTTGCGCTCTAAACCTGGCTTCTTCTTGGTCTTCGATAAGGTCACTGCGTCGGCGCGCATTAGCATAATTTACAGCAGCGAGGCCACTGTGCAAGCTAAGAGGTGCTGTTGCTTGAGAGAGATTTGGTTTTGTTTTTTACTTCCAGAAAGAGAAAACTAGCAAACAAATTTTAGAAGGCACAAATTTTGTACAGGAAAACGCTTCACTATTACAAACAGGAAGTAAGCGAGAGAGCTCCACGAAGGTGCAGAAGGGAGAGGAGGAGCTTGAAACGATTGATGATCACCTGGGCGGTTGCGCTTCGACTTCGGCATCGCGTTCCTGCTTCCTTCCTCTTCGCGGCTGCGGCGGCGGCGCGGGGCTCTGCTAGGTTTTAGAGGTCTGTTCGTCGCTTCGTCTCGTGCTCGGTGCCGCCGCTATGTTTAGGTGTATAGTTTTTATCGCGGAAGGATACGATGGAAAGGCTAATGTCTGTTGGACTAGCAGGCCCATTAACTTGCAGAGCCCACTTGTTCATCCAGGATATAATAAATGAACTAATACTATCTAAAGTCATGTTTGGAAGCAACCATTTTTTTAAAAAAAAACTATTTCTATCTCAAAGTTTCTATAAAACCGGTTTTATAAAAAAAACTGGATGGGGGTGTTTGGAACCTGGTTTTAAGAAATTAGTTTTTAGTTATTTGATACACAATGGCTAGTCTATCTTTACTCTACTTTAAAAGTGGTGATAATAGATGTAAATTATGTGAAATCAACAATGATAAGAATAGGAAAAACTGGTTTTAGATAGAACAAGATAGCTTCTTGGTTTTTAAGAAAACAGGAATCCCAGTTTTTATAGATTAATGTAATAAATTGGTATGTTAAGAACCACTTAGTTTTTATAATGTGGTTTCTTAGAATCTATATGATTCTAAATGATTCTTAAGTACAAGTTAACATACATGGCCTATTAGCTCAGTTGGTTAGAGCGTCGTGCTAATAACGCGAAGGTCGCAGGTTCGAGACCTGCATGGGCCAAATTTTTAGAATGTTTTTCGTTTTTTTTTTTCTTTGGTTCTCCACAACGATCCTCATGGGCACCACAGCTGCAAGCGCAGCCCAAGCATATGCATAAAGATAGCAAAACCACAGCCTACTCTGCAATGTGTTCAGAAGAAGCATACCAGCGACAGCGACAAACAAATATTTGATCACTAAAAAATATACCTGCGGTCTCCATGCGCCTGGTGATCATCGAGTTCAGCACGCCTCTTTCACCATGCCTGGCGATGATGATAAGCGCAGCAAGGAATGGAGCAAATACATCATCTGATTCTGAAAACGAAGCGACCAAGGAAAGGAACTATTTGCAGCAAGGTAGATCGACTAGGGGCATAAGACGAATAACTTTGTCTTTGTTGGTGGCCTAATTTTTACTTTACCTGAAGAAAGAGGAAATGCACTAATTCCTAGAGTTATGTTTATGTGCACCAGTTTCCTGCAGAGGTTGTAGAATGCAAAGATAAAGACATAGGAGACCAATCAATAAGTTCATGTCCTTAATTAGAGTTCCTAGAAAAATACAGTACCATTCTATTGGGAAAATATTAAAACTCTTCCCTTTGCATGCCACACTTAGAGTCGCTTGACAAAGGTTAATGTGTCAATTAACAAAAAGATCAAAATTGGACATAAAACTGTTAATTGTGTTGTTATTGATTATGTTTTCAACAATATTGGATATATGTTTTAAGGCTATCTCCAGCAGCTTACACATCATCATCTCTATATTCAAACTATAATCGACGAACAGTGCAGCCTACAATGCAAAACAACGTATGGGTGAACTGTTGTAGACAGTCTAATAATAAACTCTAGAGTACCAAATACTCATGCTAGTACTATTACAGATCTGGTTGGGTCATTGGGAGGTCGTTATTCGTCTCGATCGCGAGACGCTTAGGCCGCGTCGATTGACCGAACACGGGCCCTGCTGCCGCAACCCCCTCTGTGGTGGGACTTCGGACGGCGGCGCAAGTCCCATGCCTCCTCAGACGGTTTGAGCCATTGTCAACTACTGATGCCTGGACTCGGGGAAATTGAGGTCATTCAAAATGTATCAGTTAATGACTCAGTTTATAAAAATTACATTCTCAGTTTCTTAAAACCTAAAACTAAGAAGTTGACCTCTTCTAGCTAAAAGATTAAAAAATGGTTTCTTAAAAAGCGAGT
Organism: Zea luxurians; assembly: GCA_029449295.1. Lineage (NCBI taxonomy): Eukaryota > Viridiplantae > Streptophyta > Magnoliopsida > Poales > Poaceae > Zea > Zea luxurians. The sequence goes on along the minus strand of JAOPSE010000023.1, from coordinate 5,440,481 downwards.
TGCTTGCAAACTGGGCATTTCTCCATTCTGGATTATAAGTTATTTTAGCTTATTGTACTTATATATACTCTCGTTTTGTTGATGCTAATCTATAAATAAATGGACTAATTGGCTTAGTGAAAGATCATATAACCTAAACTAACAGAGTGATTGTTTTCTTATATGCTAACTAGCTGGATGCCCGTGCGTTGCAACGGAAATATATAATACCAGTATACTATGATAACTTATATACAAAATCTGTGTTATATTGTTATGAGAAAATGTTTCATAATCAATTTGTGATCCTAGCCATACAATAAATTTTGTTATTTTAATCTAGTTATTTCACCACTACATTGCAACCATCAGTATAATGCAGACTTCGATATATGCCACGATTTGTATGGTCTCATCATTGGAGAGCACGAGCACGTTCCACACATGCCGGAAAAATTCCCTCGTACATCGTTAGTCATCAGACACGCACCACCATATGCTCTTGCTTAAACAAAAAGGTAAGTGTGTATGTGTTTGCGAAGAGAATTAAAGGCAGGCCGGCACAAAAGCTACCCTGACGGTGGCGAGGATGACGAACTGGTCACTGTTTTCGATCCTCCTCTGTGTCACCTTCGGCGCCAAGATGACGCCACACTCCTCGATATAGTAGTCGTCGAACGCACGCGACATGACGAGTACCGATGACTCTTGGTTGGGCTGCCAAACGAAGTGCACCCCGGGCACATCAGCGAGGTAGTACCCCTGGCCGTTGCACCACCGAATGCGCTATTCCACTACATACATCATGTTCGAGGACACTCACACAACGTCAGCAACGTCCATCGTCCCAGCGCACAAGAATTCATGTCCCGGTCAGTAGCGACTTTACGTGGCAGGTTGGGCTTCAGGTGGACGATGAGCTGGACGGCGTGATGGCGTCGTCGTCGGATGCGGTGTCCAGAACAACCCGAGAGTCGTCGATGTTGGCGACAACCATGAGGCCCCCCTGCTTAACGATGGACAGCGCGATGCAGATGCTCTAGACCGCGTCCAAGCGGCGGCTTCGCGGGAGCTTGTCGTACACAGCGGCGCATGCGACCATGTAAGACTGCTTTTAGAGGTCAAACTGACAGTCGTCAAGCTTCTTCTCGTCATCGATGAGCGACGACAACGCGAATGCCTCCTGCTCATGGAGTTTGTTCGGGGTTTGAAGTAGGAAACATGGATTCAAGCTTGGCGTTGGTTTATGAAAATGACTCACAAGTCTGATCCATGGAAAAAAATATTACGAAGAAAAATTTCACCACATGCAAAAAAGGGAATTTAAGTATAATGCATTATTCAAACAAAAGAAATAGCATGCAAAGCTCTTCTTTAAATAATATTGTCGGCGTTTCGAGACCGGGGGGTCCCTAAGCCGACGAGTGAGTGTGCCGCGTGCCCCAGCCCAGATGGGTCGAGCGCGTGGGCGAGCGCAAAGGAGGGAAGAGCGAGGTGGCCGGAGCCGAGTCGTGAGGGAGGTGGAGATCCCGCGGCCTTCGTGTTCGCCCCGCGCCCAGGTCGGGTGCGCTTGCAGTAGGGGGTTACAAGCGTCCACGCGGGTGAGGGAAGCGAGCGGCCCCAAGAGAGCGCCTGCCCCAGCCCTCGTTCCCGCGGGGCCAACCTTCTCTAAGAAGGCCCTGGTTCTTCCTTTTATAGGCGTAAGGAGAGGATCCAGGTGTACAATGGGGGTGTAGCAGAGTGCTACGTGTCTAGCGGGGGAGAGCTAGTGACCTAAGTACATGCCAAGGTGGCAGCCGGAGAGATCTTGGCACCCAGCTGGTGGGGTGTCGTGGCTGTCGGAGGAGCAACGGAGCCTGGCGGAGGGACAACTGTCGGAGTGGTTGGGCCCTTGCTGACGTCCCCCTGCTTCCGTAAGGGAGCTGAGAGCCGCCGTCGTCATGGGTCTAGCGGGGCGCCATCATTGCCTATCTGGCGGAGCTAGACAGATGGGACGTCGGTCCTGTTCTCTTCGGCCCGAGTCGGCTCGGGGTAGGGTGATGATGGCGCTTCCTGTTGACGTGGCGGACCTTGTGCCCTAGGTCGGGCGACGTGGAGGCTCCTCCGAAGCCGAGGTCGAGTCTGTCCTGCATGGCCGAGGCCGAACCTGAGCTCTTGGGTCGGGCGAGGCGGAGGTCGTTCGGCAGAGGCCAGGGCGGAGTCCGAGCCCTGGGTCGAGCGAGGCGGAGTTCGTCGTCTTCCGGGGCCTTAGCCCGAGTCCGAGCCCTGGGTCGGGCGGAGCGGAGTTCGCCGTCTTCCGGGGCCTTAGCCCGAGTCCGAGCCCTGGGTCGGGCGGAGCGGAGTTCGCCGTCTTCTGGGGCCTTAGCCCGAGTCCGAGCCCTGGGTCGGGCGGAGCGGAGTTCGCCGTCTTCCGGGGCCTTAGCCCGAGTCCGAGCCCTGGGTCGGGCGGAGCTTCCTATGGCGCCTTTAGCAAGGCCTGGCTGCCTGTCAGTCTCACTCTGTCAAGTGGCACTGCAGTCGGGATGGCGCAGGCGGCGCTGTCCTTCCGTCAGACCGGTCAGTGGAGCGGTGAAGTGACGGCGGTCACTTCGGCTCTGCCAGGGGGCGCGCGTCAGGATAGAGGTGCCAGGCTACCTTTGCGTTAAATGCCCCTGTGACTTGGTCGGCCGGCGCGGCGATTTAGTCAGGGTTGCTTCTTAACGAAGGCAAGGCCTCGGGCGAGCCGGAGGTGCGTCTGCCGTAAAAAGGGGGCCTCGGGCGAGACGGAAACACCTCAGGGTCGGCCACCCTTGCCCGAGGCTAGGCTCGGGCGAGGCGTGATCGAGTCGCTCGTATGGACTGATCCCTGACTTAATCGCACCCATCAGGCCTCTGCAGCTTTATGCTGATGGGGGTTACCAGCTGAGAATTAGGCGTCTTGAGGGTACCCCTAATTATGGTCCCCGACAGTAGCCCCCGAGCCTCGAAGGGAGTGTTAGCACTCGCTTGGAGGCTTTCGTCGCACTTTTTTGCAAGGGGACCAGCCTTTCTCGGTTGCATTTTGTTCCGGTGGGTGCGCGCGAGCGCACCCGCCGGGTGTAGCCCCCGAGGCCTCGGAGGAGTGGTTTCACTCCTTCGAGGTCTTAATGCCTTGCGTAACGCTTCGGCTGGTCTGGTGGTTCCCTCATGCGAACTGGTCGTAGCCCGGGTGCACTGTCGGGGCCCAAGTTCTCGGGCTGGTATGTTGACGCTGTCAACGGTTTGGCCGGAGCCGGGTTTGCGAGAGCAGCCCCCGAGCCTCTGCACAGGGCGAGAGGGCGATCAGGGACAGACTCGGCTTTTTTACATACGCCCCTACGTCGCCTTTCCGCAAGGAGGAGAGGGGGAGAGCGCCCATGTTACCCTCGATGGGCACCGAACATGGTGTCTCCGGTGAGCTGCAAGCGGGTAATCCGACGTGGACGTCCGTGCCCCGTTCGTTGGGGGTCGGCTAGGGGCCCGGAGGCACGCCCAAAAGTACCTGCGGGTGATCTGCCGGACCCGGTCCCCTGGCGACGGGGTCCGAGGGCTCGATGCCTCCCTCCGATGGGATTCCGTTACAGGATCGTTCCCGCTGGTCTCGGAAATGTCCTAGGGTACCTCGGGAGCGCAGCCCGAGCCTCGGTTATGTATCGAACGTACCCCTGGTCATCCCTCGCTCGGCGTCTGAGGCGACTGTGAACCCTTCGGGGGGCCAGCCTTCGAACCCCTGATCAGTAATGGGCGTGGAGCCCGAGTAGCCTGAGGCGGCCGTGGAACCTTTCGGGAGGCCGACCTTCGAACCTCTGACCAGTAGTGGGTGTCGGGCCCACGCGATCTGAGGCGGCTGTTGAACTCTTCGGGGGGCCAGCCTTCGAACCCCTGATCAGTAAGGAGGCTCGGAGCCTAGTTCCTTCATGGGGAAGGATCCCTTTAGGGGTATCCCCTTTCCCGGTCCCTGTTGCAAGAGATAGAGAAAGAGAAAAAAAAGGGAAAAGGATACGAAATTGAACGACGCGGCGTACCTTTTTTGGGGCGGTTGTTTTGGCGAAGGCGAAGCGTCGCCAGCTGCTCCTGCCAGAAGCGCCGCCTGTCCAGCCGCGGAGTTAATGCGACGGGGCGAGTAGTTGGCGAGGCTGCCGTTGCGCCGTGCGCGAGCCGTTCGAGGAACGGGTCACGGGCGCGTCGTCTTCACGCCGTGAGAGGGGGTTCTCTCGCTGTCTCCGGATGGGACGTGAGCTTGGCTGACGGCGTGACCGCTGTTCCCGTGTGCCTGCCACCGTCATTACTGCCGGCCCACTTTTGACCGCGTTTGACCGCTGCGTCAGGCTGGCGCTGCTAGGTCACGCGCTGGGTCGCCTCGGGTCGCGGTATCGGTTCCGCAATCGAGGAGGTGCGGCGGTGGCGCAAGTGGTACAGTTGCTTGCATGCAGCACCCGGCGCGCCGGTCGCGCGACGCGTGGGCTTGGGCCTCCGTGCTGGCATGTCAGGAGTCGGAGAGGCGCGTCCACTTGGCGCGGTTGCATGCCGCCTGCATGGCTGCTTGCCCCTTTCGCCCGTTGGTCTGGGCAAAAGTGGAGGGTCACTTGTAACCGCTGGGTGGTTGCGCGCGCCGTGCGCGGCGGTTTGGCTTCTTCTGCTCGGAGCCGGTCTGCATGACATGCGGGACCCAGCCCCCGCGCCGCAGGGGAGGGCTTTGGAGGCGTGTTGGAGAAGACTCAGCCCGTGACGGTTGGGGGCGCAAGCAGGGAGAGTCGCCTTTAAAAGGAGGGCGACCCCTTCCGTAAGGCGACCACGTCTTCTTTCCCCCTTATGCACTGTGTCCTTCCACCTTCCAAGCCCCCGGATGGGGGAAACCGCCGTCTTTTCGCCTCATCGTTGGAGGAACGCAACTCCGTGGGAGTTGGTACCTTTCAGCCATCGTTCGGCTTCAAGGATTTTCATCATGCAGCCCGGCTGTACCCCTCCACCAGCGGTCACCCAAGATGGCGACCTCCGGCTTGATGGTGGGGGAAAGCGAGCCGGGCTGCGGCCTCTGCCCCTCCCTCAGCCTCAAGGATTTTCATCACCAGGGCTGGGGAGGGGAGTGTGCCGAGTTGAGGTTGGCCCCTGCGCGGGCGGCGGCCCCCCTCCTTCCCTCAGTGATCGGGGGGAAGTGCGGGAGTCGTCCCTGGCGCTGACAGCTGCACCGTGCCCGGCTCGCTGAGCCGAGCGGCTTCGGAGCCGCTCCCAGTGCCGCCTCCCGCCACGGCAGCTGGAAGAGGTTCTTCCGCCGGCGCGACAGCCAAGGCTGGCCACGGACCGACCTCCAACTCTACGGCCTTCTGCCCGTCCTTGCCTCTCGAGTTTGGGCAAGGGCGGGGGCCTCCCAACAGCAGCGTCCGCCCCGAGGTCATCACTGCTGCTGTTCGGCCTCCCGGGACAGAAGTCTTCATCGTCGCCGCTGTCGGGGCGGGCGATGACAAGCCGTTCGTCGGTCTTCTGTTGCTCCGCAGGCCTCTCCCCCGTCGAGTGGGGTTGTTCGTACCTGCGGAGCCGGAACCGGAGTTCCGTTTGTAATGGCACTTCGAATGCCAGGGTTTTTTGTTCATTTCGGCTTTCGGGGCCTGAACATGTATGTAACTTCGGCACGAGGCCGTGTTTTTTTCCTCATTTCCGAGCACTAAGACTCGTCTGTTGACTATCTGAACCGCTTCACCAAGCATGAGTCGCCCCGTGTCAAGGTGACGAGTGAGGTATCCGTATCCCGGAGGCGTAGGAGTCCCTCGGCTCGGTCGGCCTTGCTGTCCGAGGTTGCTCTAGCTTAGTTAAAGAGACCCCTCGGCTGCTCCTCGTCGAGCCGAGGCCAGGGGTAGCGACATCAGCATGAACAGAGGCGGAGTTGGCTCGGAAATGAAACCTGGTTGGCCGGAGCCTAGCCGGGTTGTCCGTTGGCAGGATCGACGCCGGGGTTGATCAGCCGAGGCTTCGGACCGGGCTGGCGCCCTTAGAAGATGGTTGGCCGAGGCCCCGGAGGTAGCCGGCTGAGCCGCCTGCTCGGGCCGGATTCCCGGAGAAGTCCCTGACAGTGATTGTTCGGGCGTGGTGATGACGTCGTCCTTCGGAGCGGAGACCCTCGGGCCGCGTCACCGTCCGAGGCTAGGTCGGGCCTCGCCGAAGGTGCCGTCGATGCCGAGGGTGTTGCTGCCCCCTTCCAGCGTCAAGACCCGAGCCTGCAGGATTAGATTGTCTTGTAGCGTGTGCCTTGTGCGGCCGTCGAGGCCAGAACACGCACCCTCGCTGCGTTGTAAAGCTGCGTCCCTTTTCCTCTTGTTTCGAGTATCTGGACTTTTTTGTCGGTAACAGGGATGTTTGTGCGAGCGAGAGCTGCTTCTCGCGGAAGGTGATGAGTGAGGTATCCGTATCCCGGAGGCGTGGGAGTCCCTCGGCTCGGTCGGCCTTGCCGCTTACGTGTACTTTCACCCGTCCATGAGGCCCTGTCGCCGACTCGGTCGAGAAGGCTCGAAGGATCGCTTCGGCAGAAGGGCTTCCGAACGTAAAGACTTGTTCGATCCGCGGAGCCACTTTATCCGAACGCGAGTTACTTATCGCAGAAGGTGATGAGTGAGGTATCCGTATCCCGGAGGCGTAGGAGTCCCTCGGCTCGGTCAGCCTTGGCTGCTTACGTGTACTCCGTCGTTTCCAGGACCCACTTTTCGAAGTAGCCAAAAAGCACGAAAGATATTCTGGTAGAAGAGATTTTTTTTCGAGGAAAATTTTGACGCAGAGGGGGTTTCCCCCCTTTTAGCCCCCGAGGGAGGGTCGGGCTTTGCCGAGGCGAGGCCGACCCTTCCTTGTTGACTAAACTTTGCGTGAGTGCGAGGTATATGAACAACTTGGAAACATCTTAAGGGTAGAAGCGACGTAGCTGTTGGATGTTCCAAGCGTTGCCGTAGACCTCGCCTTGACTGTTGGCCAGCTTGTACGTTCTGGGCTTCAGAACTTTGGCGATGACGAATGGCCCCTCCCAGGGGGGCGTGAGCTTGTGCCTCCCTCGGGCGTCTTGCCGCAGCCGAAGCACCAGGTCGCCCACCTGGAGATCTCGGGGTCGGACCCCTCGGGCGTGGTAGCGTCGCAGGGACTGCTGATACAGCGCCGAGTGTAGTAAGGCCCTGTCCTGAGCCTCTTCCAGCTGGTCCAGCGAGTCTTCTCAGCTAGCTTGGTTGCTTTGATCGTCGTAGGCCCTCGTCCTTGGGGAGCCGTATTCCAGGTCAGTGGGCAAGACGGCCTCGGCCCCGTAGACCAGGAAGAACGGCGTGAAACCCGTGGCTCGGCTCGGCGTCGTCCTCAGGCTCCAGACCACCGAGGGGAGTTCCTTCATCCATCGTTTGCCAAACTTGTTGAGGTCGTTGTAATTCCGAGGCTTGAGCCCTTGTAGAATCATGCCATTGGCACGCTCTACTTGCCCATTCGACATGGGATGAGCTACGGCAGCCCAGTCCACCCAGATGTTGTGATCCTCGCAAAAATCCAAGAATTTTTTGCCGGTGAACTGGGTGCCGTTGTCGGTGATGATGGAGTTTGGGACCCCGAAGCGATGGATGATGTTGGTGAAGAACGCCACCGCCTGCTCGGACCTGATGCTGTTCAGGGGTCGGACCTCGATCCACTTGGAGAATTTGTCGACGGCGACCAGCAGGTGCGTGTAGCCCCCGGGCGCCTTCTGCAGAGGGCCGACGAGGTCCAGACCCCACACAGCGAAGGGCCAGGTGATGGGTATCGTCTGCAGAGCCTGAGCGGGCAGGTGGGTCTGCTTCGCATAGAATTGACACCCTTCGCAGGTGCGGACAATTCTAGTGGCGTCAGCCACCGCCGTCGGCCAGTAGAAGCCTTGCCGAAAGGCGTTCCCGACGAGGGCTCGAGGCGCTGCATGATGGCCGCAAGCCCCCGAGTGTATCTCTTGCAGGAGTTCCTGACCTTCGGCGATGGAGATGCATCGCTGGAGGATGCCCGAGGGGCTGCGGTGGTAGAGCTCCTTCTCATCGCCCAGCAAGACGAACGACTTGGCGCGTCGCGCTACCCGCCGTGCCTCGGCCTGGTCGAGGGGTAGCTCTCCTTGGCGGAGATATTGCAGGTACGGGGCCTGCCAATCCTGATCAAGCGTGACCCCGCTCCGCTCCTCCTCGATGCGCAGCACCTCGCCCTCGGGAGCCGAGGGTCCCTCGGGCTGAACCGAGGACGGCTCGGGCTGGGCCGAGGTTACTTCGGAAGGGGCCGAGGGCGCCTCGGGCTCGGGTGTGTCGCTGATCTTGACGGAGGGTTGGTGCAGATCCCGGGAGAAGACGTCCGGGGGAACCGTTGTCCGCCCCGAGGCTATCTTTGCCAGCTCGTCCGCAGTCTCGTTGTAGCGCCGGGCGATGTGGTTAAGCTCGAGCCCGTAGAACTTGTCTTCCAGGCGTCGAACCTCATCACAGTAGGCCTCCATCTTCGGGTCACGGCAGTGGGAGTTCTTCATGACCTGGTCGATGACGAGCTGCGAGTCGCCGCGAGCGTCGAGGCGTCGGACCCCTAGCTCGATGGCGATTCGCAATCCGTTGATCAGAGCTTCGTACTCAGCCACATTGTTGGATGCCGGGAAATGGAGGCGCAGCACGTAGCGCAGGTGTTTCCCGAGGGGCGAGACGAAGAGCAGGCCTGCGCCGGCTCCCGTCTTCATCAGCGACCCGTCGAAAAACATGGTCCAGAGCTCCGGTTGGATCGGAGCCGTCGGCAACTGGGTGTCGACCCATTCGGCTACGAAGTCCGCCAGTACCTGGGACTTGATGGCCTTCCGAGGGGCGAACGAGATTATCTCGCCCATGATTTCCACTGCCCACTTTGCGATCCGTCCCGAGGCCTCTCGGCACTGGATGATCTCCCCCAGGGGGAAAGATGACACCACAGTTACCGGATGAGACTCGAAGTAATGTCGCAACTTTCGCCTCGTCAGGATCACTGCATACAGCAGCTTCTGAACTTGTGGGTAGCGGATCTTGGTTTCGGACAGCACCTCGCTGACGAAGTAAACTGGCCTCTGAACGGGCAATGCATGCCCTTCTTCTTGCCTTTCGACCACGATCGCGGCGCTAACCACCTGGGTGGTAGCGACGACGTAGACCAAGAGGGCTTCTCCGTCAGCTGGGGGTACCAAGATGGGCGCCTGGGTGAGGAGCGCCTTCAGGTTCCCGAGAGCTTCCTCGGCCTCGGGGGTCCAAGTGAAGCACTCGGCCTTCCTTAAGAGACGGTACAGAGGCAGGCCTCTTTCGCCGAGGCGCGAGATGAAACGGCTCAAGGCCGCGAGACATCCCATGACCCTCTGTACGCCTTTTAAGTCCTTGATGGGCCCCATGCTGGTGATGGCTGCGATCTTCTCCGGGTTGGCTTCGATGCCCCGTTCGGAGACGATGAATCCCAGGAGCATGCCTCGGGGCACCCCAAAGACACACTTCTCGGGATTGAGCTTGACGCCCTTTGCCTTGAGACACCGGAATGTCACTTCAAGGTCGGAGAGAAGGTCGGAGGCTTTCCTTGTCTTGACTACGATGTCATCGACGTAGGCCTCGACCGTTGCGACCGATGTGTTCGCCGAACACATGGTTCATGCACCGCTGGTACGTTGCACCCGCGTTCCTCAAACCGAACGGCATGGTGACGTAGCAGTACATGCCGAAGGGCGTGATGAAAGAAGTCGCGAGCTGGTCGGACTCTTTCATCTTGATTTGATGATACCCTGAGTAGGCGTCGAGGAAAGACAGGGTTTCGCACCCAGCAGTGGAATCCACGATTTGATCGATGCGAGGTAGAGGGTAGGGAACCTTCGGACATGCTTTGTTGAGACCAGTGTAGTCTACACACATCCGCCATTTCCCCCCTTTCTTCCTCACAAGCACAGGGTTGGCAAGCCATTCGGGATGGAATACCTCTTTGACGAACCCTGCTGCCATCAGCTTGTGGATCTCCTCGCCTATCACCCTGCGCCTTTCCTCGTCGAATCGGCGCAGAGGCTGCCTGACCGGTCGGGCTCCGGCCCGAATATCCAGCGAGTGCTCGGCGACATCCCTCGGTATGCCGGGCATGTCCGAGGGACTCCACGCAAAGACGTCGGCGTTTGCGCGGAGAAAGTCGACGAGCACTGCTTCCTATTTGGGGTCGAGCCCGGAACCGATCCGGATCTGCTTGGAGGTGTCGCCACTGGGGTCGAGAGGGACGGCCTTAACCGTCTCCGCTGGCTCAAAGTTGTCGGCGTGTCGCTTCACATCCGGCACCTCTCGGGAGAGGTTTTCCAGGTCGGCGATGAGGGCCTCAGACTCGGCGAGGGCCTCGGCGTACTCCACGCACTCCACATCGCATTCGAACGCGTGTTTGTACGTGGGGCCGACGGTGATGACCCCGTTGGGACCCGGCATCTTGAGCTTCAGGTAAGTGTAGTTGGGGATGGCCATGAACTTCGCGTAGCATGGCCTCCCCAATACTGCGTGGTAGGTTCCTCGGAACCCGACCACCTCGAACATCAGAGTCTCCCTTCGGAAGTTGGAGGGTGTTCCGAAGCAGACAGGAAGGTCGAGCCGTCCGAGGGGCTGGACGCGCTTCCCAGGAATGATCCCGTGGAAGGGCGCAGCGCCTGCTCGGACGGAGGACAGATCGACGCGCAGGAGCCTGAGGGTCTCGGCGTAGATGATATTGAGGCAGCTGCCCCCATCCATCAGGACCTTGGTGAGCCTAACGTCGCCGATGATGGGGTCGACGACGAGCGGGTACTTCCCCGGGCTCGGCACGTGGTCGGGGTGGTCATCTTGGTCGAAGGTGATGGGCTTGTCGGACCAGTCTAGGTAGACTGGCGCCGCCACCTTCACCGAGCAGACCTCCCGACGCTCTTGCTTACGATGCCGAGCCGAGGCATTCGCCGCATGCCCTCCGTAGATCATGAAGCAGTCGCGGACCTCGGGGAACTCTCCTGCTTGGTGATCTTCCTTTTTGTCGTCGTCGCGGGCCCTGCCACCCTCAGCGGGTGGCCCGGCCTTGTGGAAGTGGCGCCGAAGCATGACGCACTCCTCGAGGGTGTGTTTGACGGGCCCCTGATGGTAAGGGCACGTCTCCTTGAGCATCTTGTCGAAGAGGTTGGCACCTCCGGTGGGCTTCCGAGGGTTCTTGTACTCGGTGGCGGCGACAAGGTCTGCGTCGGCAGCGTCGCGTTTCGCTTGCGACTTCTTCCTGCCTTTCTTCTTGGCGCCGCTCGGAGTAGCCGCCTCGGGAGCATCTTCCGACGGGCGGCCCTGGGGCTGCTTGTCCCTTCGGAAGATGGCCTCGACCGCCTCCTGGCCAGAGGCGAACTTGGTGGCGATGTCCATCAGCTCGCTCGCCCTGGTGGGGGTCTTGCGACCCAACTTGCTCATCAGGTCACGGCAGGTGGTGCCGGCAAGGAACACGCCGATGACATCGGAGTCGGTGATGTTGGGCAGCTCGGTGCGCTGCTTCGAGAATCGCCGGATGTAGTCCCGAAGAGACTCTCCCGGCTGCTGCCGGCAGCTTCGGAGGTCCCAGGAATTTCCGGGGCGCACGTACGTGCCCTGGAAGTTGCCGGCGAAAGCTTGGACCAAATCCTCCCTGTTGGAAATCTGCCCCGGAGGCAGGTGCTCCAACCAAGCGCGAGCAGTGTCGGAGAGGAACAGGGGGAGGTTGCGGATGATGAGGTTGCCGTCGTCCGTTCCACCCAGTTGACAGGCCAGGCGGTAGTCCGCGAGCCACAATTCCGGTCTCGTTTCCCCCGAGTACTTTGTGATAGTAGTCGGGGGTCGGAATCGGGTCGGGAACGGCGCCCGCCGAATGGCTCGGCTGAAGACCTGCGGACCGGGTGGTTCGGGCGAGGGACTCCGATCCTCCCCGCTGTCGTAGCGTCCCCCACTCCTAGGGTGATAGCCTCTGCGCACCCTTTCGTCGAGGCGGGCCCGACGGTCGCGATGAGGGTGCTCGTCGCCGAGGTGGCCCGGGGCCGCAGGCGCGGTGTTGCGCGTGCGCCCGGTGTAGACCGAGGCTTCCCGCATGAGTCGGGAAGTCGCGGCACGAGGTTCCGAGGGGTGCCCCTGCCTGCGGGAGGCTGAGCTCTCGGCCCGCCGGGCCGCGGCGCCTTCCAGGAGATGCTTGAGCTCTCCCTGGATTCGCCGACCCTCGGTGGTTGATGACTCCGGCATCGCGCGGAGGAGCATCGCCGCGGCTGCCAGATCCTGACCGGTCCCGCTGGATGCGGGTGGCGGCCTGTCCCTGGCATCGTTGGCGATGCGGTGCTGGAGACCCTGGGGCAGGTGACGTATTTCTCCGGCCGGGGGCTGGCCCGCCCATACCTGCCCGACGTCCCGGCGGATCAACTCGAGCGCTCCTGCCTCCTCGTCGAGCCCGACCTGCGCCCCGCGGACTTGCTCGAGCTGTGGGTCGTGACCCCCCGCCGGAACGGGGACCACAGCTAGCTCCCGCGGGATGTCGGCGCGAGGCACTGGCCTAGGGAGATCACCATCCTCTGGCATGCCGAGACGGTTGCCTCCAGAGGGATCCCCTAGCTCGACGTGGAAACATTCGCGGCTCGGGCCGCAGTCCTTGTCGTCAAGGCTGCGGCTACCGTCGGAACAGTCGGAGAGGCAGTAGTTGCATGCGGTCATGAAGTCCCACATGGCACTGGGGTTGCCAGATCCAGAGAAATCCCAGCAGAGGCTGGGGTCATCATCTTCCTCGGACCCAGAGGGCCCGTAGGTCGAGACGCCCGTCAATCGGTCCCAAGGCGACCGCACACGAAACCCAAGGGAGATTGCACTCGCCTCAACGTGAGTGCCCGCCAGAGCGAAGTCGCTAGGCGGGTTGAGGTCGAGTCGAAATGACGAAGGATGGGAATCAGTCGGTACCTTTAGGTCGACGAGGAGCGACGAAGTCACGTCGGGGACTGATCGCGCCGTTGTCCTGGGTACGAGGGCGACGTCCTTCAGGCCCTCCGTGAGCGTGCTGGCGTCGTCCACTTGCTCGGGGTTGGCGTGTTGCGGGGGGACGGCGCTCGCCTTCGCCTCAAACGCGAGGGTGACGCCCGACGCGTCCTCCGTTGGGGCGCTGGGGATGTCGATTCGCTCGACAGCCGACGGAGCACAGCCTCCCGCTCGGCCCCGGTTGCCCCGCCTCCTCCTCCGATGGCGAGGGAGGGGATGGGGCAAGCTCGAATGTTGTTCTTCCCCCACGCGGGGAAGACGTCGTCGATTCCGCCGCCGGCGGGCGGGCTGTCGGCCACCATTGTCGTCGTCGCGCGGCGGTGGAAGGAGTATCATGTCGTAGCTGCCGTCGAAAGACATGAACTCGAGGCTCCCGAAACGGAGCACCGTCCCGGGTTGGAGAGGTCGTTGGAGACTGCCCATCTGGAGCTTGACGGGAAACTGCTCGTCAACACGCAGCAGGCCCCTACCTGGCGCGCCAACTGTCGGCGTTTCGAGACCGGGGGGTCCCTAAGCCGACGAGTGAGTGTGCCGCGTGCCCCAGCCCAGATGGGTCGAGCGCGTGGGCGAGCGCAAAGGAGGGAAGAGCGAGGTGGCCGGAGCCGAGTCGTGAGGGAGGTGGAGATCCCGCGGCCTTCGTGTTCGCCCCGCGCCCAGGTTGGGTGCGCTTGCAGTAGGGGGTTACAAGCGTCCACGCGGGTGAGGGAAGCGAGCGGCCCCAAGAGAGCGCCTGCCCCAGCCCTCGTTCCCGCGGGGCCAACCTTCTCTAAGAAGGCCCTGGTTCTTCCTTTCATAGGCGTAAGGAGAGGATCCAGGTGTACAATGGGGGTGTAGCAGAGTGCTACGTGTCTAGCGGGGGAGAGCTAGTGACCTAAGTACATGCCAAGGTGGCAGCCGGAGAGATCTTGGCACCCAGCTGGTGGGGTGTCGTGGCTGTCGGAGGAGCAACGGAGCCTGGCGGAGGGACAGCTGTCGGAGTGGTTGGGCCCTTGCTGACGTCCCCCTGCTTCCGTAAGGGAGCTGAGAGCCGCCGTCGTCATGGGTCTAGCGGGGCGCCATCATTGCCTATCTGGCGGAGCTAGACAGATGGGACGTCGGTCCTGTTCTCTTCGGCCCGAGTCGGCTCGGGGTAGGGTGATGATGGTGCTTCCTGTTGACGTGGCGGACTTGTGCCCTAGGTCGGGCGACGTGGAGGCTCCTCCGAAGCCGAGGTCGAGTCTGTCCTGCATGGCCGAGGCCGAACCTGAGCTCCTGGGTCGGGCGAGGTGGAGGTCGTTCGGCAGAGGCCAGGGCGGAGTCCGAGCCCTGGGTCGAGCGAGGCGGAGTTCGTCGTCTTCTGGGGCCTTAGCCCGAGTCCGAGCCCTGGGTCGGGCGGAGCGGAGTTCGCCGTCTTCCGGGGCCTTAGCCCGAGTCCGAGCCCTGGGTCGGGCGGAGCGGAGTTCGCCGTCTTCCGGGGCCTTAGCCCGAGTCCGAGCCCTGGGTCGGGCGGAGCGGAGTTCGCCGTCTTCCGGGGCCTTAGCCCGAGTCCGAGCCCTGGGTCGGGCGGAGCTTCCTATGGCGCCTTTGGCAAGGCCTGGCTGCCTGTCAGTCTCACTCTGTCAAGTGGCACTGCAGTCGGGATGGCGCAGGCGGCGCTGTCCTTCCGTCAGACCGGTCAGTGGAGCGGCGAAGTGACGGCGGTCACTTCGGCTCTGCCAGGGGGCGCGCGTCAGGATAGAGGTGCCAGGCTACCTTTGCGTTAAATGCCCCTGTGACTTGGTCGGTCGGTGCGGCGATTTAGTCAGGGTTGCTTCTTAACGAAGGCAAGGCCTCGGGCGAGCCGGAGGTGCGTCTGCCGTAAAAAGGGGGCCTCGGGCGAGACGGAAACACCTCAGGGTCGGCCGCCCTTGCCCGAGGCTAGGCTCGGGCGAGGCGTGATCGAGTCGCTCGTATGGACTGATCCCTGACTTAATCGCACCCATCAGGCCTCTGCAGCTTTATGCTGATGGGGGTTACCAGCTGAGAATTAGGCGTCTTGAGGGTACCCCTAATTATGGTCCCCGACAAATATTACCTCCATCCAAAAATATAATTCAAGAATATTGGTTATGCTTATCTACTACTACGCATTGTGCAATGGTAGCAAGTGAGCTTGGAGAGAGATGTAGTAGATGTGTTTCCTGTCATAGATGTAGACATAAACACATATATGTGGGTGCCCGTGCGTTGCAACAGAAACATTTAATATCATAATAACTTATGAACAAATGTGTGTTATACTGTTATGTGAAAATGTTTCGTAATTAATTTGTGATCCTAGCCATACATAAATTTTGTTATTTCAATCTAACTATTTTATCACTACATTGCAACCAACAGTACCGTGCAGACTTCTATACATGATAGCTGAATGCCCGTGCGTTGCAACGGGAATATATAATACCGGTATACTACGATAACTTATATACAAAATATGTGTTATACCGTTATGAGAAAATGTTTCATAATCAATTTGTGATTCTGGCCATACATAAATTTTGTTATTTATAATCTATCTGTTTCACCACTACATTGCAACCATCAGTATCATGCAGACTTTGATATATATCACGATTTGTATGGTCTCATTATTGGAGAGCACGTTTCACACATACCGGAAGAAATTCTCTCGTACATCGTTAGTCATTGGACACGTACCACCATACGCTTTTGCTTAAACAAAAAGGTAAGTGTGTGTTTGCAAGACTAATGGTCAAACATCGTATAACCACAAAGTTAGAATACTATATTAATATATTAAATAAATTAATCCAATAGACATAGATTAACCCAATTAACATAGGATAAATAAATATCTAATTATAAAAGTATGAAACATGGTATAATCAATGTTGTTACTGCGTAGTAAATATTCATACGAGACTAACACAACTGGAACGATTCAATTTGGAATTAAAATGGGGAAGTTACGAATTTCCAAAGTTTCTATGTATTTGATATAGGATTAATTAGGAAATCAATTTTATTGTTGTTTTCATGACAAAACAGAGGTATTATGTGATAAAAATAATATTATAGAATTATAGAAATTGGAATGAACTCATTTGGATTTAATATGAAATTTTCATGAATTAAATGGGTATCTGCAATTATTTTTAAACTAAAAATCAATTTCTAAACTCCTTTTCCCTATTTTCTTTATTTCCTGTACTGCGTCCAGAAAGATCAGGGGCCAAGCTATAAATGTTTTTCTAGACTCAGTGAGCATACAGAGTGGACGGTGGGTTAAACACAAAAGACGTTTTAGTTGAAGTTGTACACAATTCAACATGAGTCATGTTGGCTAGAGGGTGGAAGACTAGACATACTGCTCAATTGATCCAAGGTTCGATCCCTAGACAGCCACGGTTTGATTTTTTTTTTCTGCGCGCGGAAAACTGGTGTGCGGGATTGGACGGCTGAGATTGTAGCACGGTAGAATGGACGGCTGAGATTGCAGAATGGCAGAACACAAAAAGGCAGGCTACTATTGCTAACTTAATAAGTAGTAGAGATATGCCGTTTAGGTCAGCCTAGCTAATACCTATCTAAAAGCGACAACTCAGTGTTTAGGCAAACAGTGGTGTGAGTTGTATGTGGTGATATTACTCTCTCAAGAAAACATGGATTGAGTTTTGAGGAAGGGTTGCGTTGCATATTTGATGCCATATGCCATCATGAATAAATGGCAGGATGTTTATCTCATATTATGTTTAGACAACGTACTGAAGAAGTGCTGGTGGGTTGTCATTCAATGGGAATGGTCTGGATGTTGGTTATCTAAGTAAGCCATTTTTGCATGTAAAGTAATTATAATATTATATCAGCACTAACATCCAAAAAGGGTGTTTGGTCTAGTGGTATGATTCTCGCTTCGGGTGCGAGAGGTCGCGAGTTCGATTCTCGCAACACCCCTTTTTTATATACATTTTTTAATATGTAATGGTCCCACTTGGCAGTGTCTTGTCTTGTGTTTGCTCGAAAGGGGAGAGAGAGAGCGATCAGCTTGGATGGAGGAACTGCCGAACTGGAATCGATGGGAGACCTCTCTGCTTCTGGTCTGCCCTAATAGGGTTAGCAATGGGCCCACTTGGTAGTGTCTTGTGTTTTCCTTGCAAGCGCCTGAGATCATTGGCCGTTTCCTGCTAATGTTTTTTTTTGAGGCATTTTCTGCTAATGGGTTGAAACCTAGCCAAATCCATTGCAAATGAGTTATCTTCTTTAACCCAATCCAATAATTCAACTAAATAATTTACTCTAACCCGCCTATAGATAATGGGTTAAACTCATTACCTACACCCATGTAATGGAAGAATCGTGTTCACTGAGTGAATTTGCTACCATGTTTTGACTTTAAAATTTTTACAAAATTAATTATATTTTAGAAATGAGTAAGAATGATTATATGCTAATTTGTGTGTAACAGTATAGCTATATCCATGTGTGGGTCCCACTTTAAAAGCCGTATCTTAAAATTAAAATGTCATGCTTATACCTTAAACTTTTCACAAAATTGATTGCCTTTTTTAGAAATGAGTAAGAATAATAATCTACTAATTCGTGTCTAATGATGTAGTTAGATTCATGTCTCGGTCTCACCTTATAAATCGGGCCTTACCTTAAAATTTTCGTAAAATTATTTGATTTTTTAGAAATAAGTAAGAACGATAATATGATAATTTATGTGTAACAATATAGTTAGATCTATGTGTGGGTCCCACCTTATAAGTCGGACCATAAATAAAATTAAAACGTTGTGTTCGCACCTTAAAATTTTCACAAAATTAATTATTTTTTTTTGTAAATGAGTAAGAATGATAATATGCTAATTATTGTGTAACGGCGCAGCTATATCTATGTGTGGGTCTTACCTTATAAGCCAGATCTTAAACTTAAAACATCGTGTTCACACCTTAAAATTGTCACAAAATTATTTGTTTTTTTTTTGGAAATGAGTGAGAGTCATAATCTTTTAATTTTTATGTAACGGTGTAGCTAGATCCATGTGCGGATCCTACTTTAGAAGTCAGACCTTAAAATTAAAACAGCGCATCCACATTTTTAAATTTTCACGAAATTAACCAGGATTTGCTGGAATTTAGAAATGAGAGTAATTTGATAATTGGTTTAAACCGTATGGAATATTTTAAAAAGATTCATACATGGACCATAGTTTAAAAGTTAGGCTCACTTACATATCTAAGTGTGAAGTGAGGGGTATTCCTAAGAATCTATTTGAACTCGCTTCTGAGAAAACCCACACCAACCCGCCAATATAGCTCTAAAATCCATTCTCACTCGTCCAAACAACACTCGTATTAATACACACCCATAAAAACCATTACACAGCCCAATCTATTGGCAGACCTAGCCGTATTGGTCTTCCATGGACGAGGTGTCTTATTAGACTCAACTCGAGAAGAGTAGGCGACACGGTGTTTGATTTTGAAATAACCAGATCGAGAACCATCAAGAGCTGAAGCATCCACCGATATATAGTGTCTCTCGCATCGATTCTCAAGATACGAGGTATTCTATAGGCTTAGGAATCGATCTTAGACAGCGTAGAATGCAAACAGTACTAGCATATCCCGACGCATCTATGAATCGAAACAATACATAAATACGACAAGGCCACCGATGATGATAATACACGCAGGAGTTGCAGAGACCATTTAAACCAGCGATTTGGCAGATGCCACACTGAGGTTTACTGAGGAAAGAGGGGCGGTAAAAGGTTTGGTCTCTGATATGGAGGTTCCAACTGCAAGGCCAAAGATGACATGCTGATACTTAAGGTCCTGTACAGCCACTTGTAATTTGGGCTAGGTGGGGTGCAAGTTAGTATTATTAATTGATTAACAGACTTCTCTAGTTACTTTTAATGAACAATTCAGACAGAATTCAGCTTTTTGAGAGCCACGGTCTTTATAGAAAATCCCCTCAAGTATGTGATTAGGTAACTACTAATTCCTGCGTCTTGCCGCTGTTTATTTCCTTTTTCTTTTCCTGCTTTTGGTTGCTGATGAGTTCGAACACATCACCGTACCCTAATGATATGACCTTGATTATGATTTTTTTAATACGTATAATCTTGACTTTGTTGGGTCATGATTGAGATATATATATACCGATTCCTTTAAAGATGGAAAATTCAAAGATGGGTTTGCCATAAGTCATTATATTGTAAGCCACATATACAGACGATCTCCTAATACAGTATAAATATGAGTCAGGAGGCTGCCAACTCTCGTCTTAAAAATATGCATCGGTACTGTAAACTACTCCGTGTGTTAATTTGTTGGCCGGTTGAATCGGTGATGATCGAGCGAGCCGCCCGTTGCTTGAAAACATGCTGCAGCGCCGCGCAGCTGTTTGCACTCCCAACTACGAAGACAAGTGTAATTAGGATTTTTTTTTGTGTGTGTGTGTGATGTGTCTGCACTGATCTGCTCAAGCAATGTTTACGAGGGGCAGTCGATCCGCATGTGCATATCTTTCTTTTATATGGTTTCCGGGACGGGACGTTGTTTATTTCACAAAGTAATATACATATGGCTGATGCCTGCGGATTCACAAATTTCAGAGGCTTCCGAGACTCGATCTGCATGTATTTAGATGTCGATTTTGATTTGACGCACTATATATTATTATATTATATAGGATCTATTTTCATACTCCCCTGCTGCATACACGTGTACGTCTTGTCTACTCCTCCTCCTAGTTAACAAATAAAATCTGGCTGCTACCTGTACTAGCACTGAACAAAACAACCCTGGCCATGTGCTCTGTGTGCCATCGTCGTCCATCGATCGATCAATGCATGCATACAGCCATCTGCTTCCATGCATGATGCTTCCATGCGTACAATCCAGATTATTGCCCGATTAGTAGCATCTAATTAAATAATGATCACATGCACGCAATGCAATGCAAGCACAGCACAGCGTAGCGTGCATAGCCTGGATTAGATTCGTATATGCATGTTCGGTTGTTCCATTCATCAGCCAGTCGACTCTCTACAGGCTGATCAACAAGCTAAGTGAATACAGATTGCTTGGATGCCCTGATTTTCAAGCCAAGATATGCGAGTTTTAAAAAAGCAACGATGCCAAGCCATGGGCTATTTATTTTCTTCACCCTATCTGTCCCTCCCGGTTTTGGAAGCAGAGCACATGCGAGTTTTAAAAACAAAGCAATTTTTTTTTTGCTCGGTGCCCTGTATGGTGCAACAGCAGTCTCCTCCTTGTTTTAGCCACATAAATCTATATCTATATTTTTTATACTTAAAACACCAGTTTTAACGGTCGTCCCGCATCATTTTTTTTTACAAATAACCCCTCACAACTATTTTAAATTAACATAATGTACGTCTATAGATGACCAAACGGTAGGCCGGCACGGGCCAGACGTCCGCGGGCCACAACTCTGGCCCAGACATGTCATAACGACCTGCTAACTGTGCCGGGCCAACCCGTTAGCTCGTCGGCCTATTTAATTAAATCAACGTAAAATGTTAAAAAGACACCAGGTGAAACTATCTAACCAGTAGAACATCATGCTCAGATATTTTAATATTGAATATAAATTGTATATATGTATATACGTTTTTTTGTAAAATAAAAAGATATAATCGTGTCAGGCCGGGCCACCACTACGGGCCAAGGCTACAGCCCAAGCACGGCACAAAGTTATTGGCTCTTGCAAGCATTAGGTCGTTTCTGAGACCACATTAGCGCAATGGACTCAATGGTGTTTGAGGTTGCTGAATTGGATGGATCCACAATGATTTGTCACACTAACAGTAAAATGAAAGGTTATTTGTTGGTTTTAAATGTTAGTAATTGCTACGAAGTAGCATAATTTATAAGGAGCGCATCCAATTTTTATTAATGTCTGACTTTAGCAATCACTCCATATTTTGATCTATCTTTTTTATAAGTTTGAGTTCATGTGACTTATTTTAGAAACTTGAGGTCACAAACTTTCTCTTATTTGGTCTCTGTATAGTAGAATTATGTCATTTTATAACCTATGCTTGGCATGATTCTTTAAAGTCGATCAAAAGTTAATTGTAATCTTACTTCCTTTCTGGATATATGTCATATATCTCTATCTAGCGTTAATAATATATTTGTCTACAATTTTGGTCACTTTTTTTCTTTTGAAAATAAGAGTTATATAATAAAGCTGAAACCGCATAGGAGTACTATGCAACGAATGAGATAGAAAGAAATGGACTTTTACTATTATTATAAGTGTATATAAATATATACCGGCAGCGGGATCCAATCCAACGAGCAGAGGAGCGACTGGTGCGGACGGACGGACAGACAGACAGGCAGGCTCCGCGCGCGCTTGTCCGCGCGGCGGCCTTGCAATCCATTCCAGAACCAACCACGATGGGCGGCCGAGGTGGCGGGGAGGAGGAGGGGGTGGTGGACGGCGGCCGGCATCATCTGCGGCATGAGCAAAGGGTGAACGTCTTCGGCGGGGAGGAGGACGACAGGGACGAGGGGTGGCGGCGGTGGTCGGTGCTGGTGGCGACGGTGTGGATCCAGGCGCTGACGGGGACCAACTTCGACTTCTCGGCCTACTCGTCGGCGCTCAAGTCGTCGCTGGGCGTCTCGCAGGAGGCGCTCAACTGCCTGGCCACGGCGTCGGACCTGGGCAAGGCGCTGGGGTGGTCGTCGGGCCTGGCGCTGCTCCACATGCCGCTCCACGCCGTGCTCATGCTGTCCGCCGCGATGGGGCTCGCCGCCTACGCCGCGCAGTACTACTGCCTCGTGTTCGCCGGCGGCCCTGATGCGGGAGCGGGAGCGTCGTCGTCCGTGGCCGTCCCCTACCCTCTGGTACGTACGTGCGTTGCTTCTTGCTTGACGGCGTTAATTTGTTTGTATTATGTATTAGTATTCTCGTTTGCTACGCTACCCCTGCGCTAGGTGCCGCGACGGCGTGTCTAGCTCTAGCTCATGTTAAATTCGATCGTTGTTGAGCCGAACAAGTAAATAAAATAAAAGATTTGCTAAAAATTCATTTGTCTGAATTTTAGTTTCGGTTCAGAAGATGGTCGGTTGGTTATTGCGCATATTTCAAATCATCTTTTTTTTAAAAAAAAAATCAGACACCAAACAATTTCCTTAAAAAAAATCCAAACAAAGGACCGAGCGAAAAATGAAGTGACATGAGATGAGATGGAGACAGTATAATAAATCAGCGGAGTACCCGGCAAAAAGTTAAGAACATTCATCAACAACAAACCAACCAACAGAAACTCTGAACTGAATGTTATCTGCTTTCCTCCTACCAGTCTGCCTCTGCTCTGCTTTTGACTGCTAGATGAGTGACCCACCTGCACACCAAATATCTTGTTCGTTGATAGGTGTGCCCAATTAATCCTAAAAAACAGCGACCACATATTATTCCAACGCAGCAAAAGATACCAGTCTGCCATCACAACGACAAACACACATCGCAATCACAATCAGCTAGATACCACAACATCGGCAGCCTACGGCATGCCGTTCCAGTCTCACAAGTCACAGCTGCATCACTACAAAACTAGCCTTCTTTTGACACCTTCCTTCAAGAAGCAGCACGGAGGAATATATGACATTACAGCACACAAATTGGAATCACGCTGCCGTTACGTATCCCCAGATGCATGGTCATACTATATGCAAGCAAGCAACATGTCTTTATTCTTGACAAACTGATTGCAAGCACTATCCAGTCTATCCTCAAACAGATTTAAGTCAAGATAAAAAAAAAAGACAACAGAGGTTCAACTGCCAAGACAACAAACATGCAACTTACTTATATCGAACTTAATTGTCTGACCAAACTCCTCTGACTCACATGTTGCCCCCCCTGCAGGTGTTCTTGTTCTGCTTGATAGCAGGCTGCAGCATCTGCTGGTTCAACACAGTCTGCTTTGTTCTCTGCATCCGCAGCTTCTCTGCGAGCAGCCGCTCCCTAGCCCTCTCCCTCTCGATAAGCTTCAACGGGCTCAGCGCTGCCTTCTACACTCTCTTTGCGAACGCACTCTCCCCTTTCTCCCCAGCTGTCTACCTCCTCCTCAATGCAATCCTCCCTCTCGCCGTCTCCGTCCTTGCGCTCCCAGCGATCCTCCTCTGCCACAAAAATGACGGACACATCCAAAGTGCGCCCGGGCATGACGGCCGCGTCTTCCTCGGCCTCTACATCCTCGCATTCATCACCGGCATATATCTCGTGGTCTTTGGATCTTTCACCGCAACCAGCTCTACTGCGTGGGTCATCCTCACAGGTGCCATGGTCCTCCTCGCCCTTCCTCTCATCATCCCTGCCTGCTCCAGTTGCTCATACGTGGATACAGATGGCCCTGACCCTGCATATGATGACCCACATAAGCCACTCCTGATCAGTCAGATGGAGTCCAATGCCATGATGCAAAAGCCAAAGGAGAACCAGATGCAGGTCAAGGGCCGCCTGGCGACGCTCGGTGAAGAACACAGTGCAAAGAAGCTCATTCGGTGTGTGGACTTCTGGCTCTACTACACAGCCTACTTCTGTGGAGCCACTGTTGGGCTGGTATACAGCAACAACTTGGGACAGATTGCTCAGTCATTGCACCAGCAGTCACAGCTCACCATGCTCCTTGCCGTCTACTCATCCTGCTCCTTCTTCGGCCGTCTTCTCTCTGCACTACCTGACCTCCTTCACAGGTATCTGTTTTGCTTTATATGCATACATATATCTCATGCTTCCTAACTAAAATTTGTACACAGGAAGGTGTCACTTGCTCGCACAGGGTGGCTTGCTGCTGCATTGGTCCCCATGCCAATGGCCTTTTTCCTTATGTGGAACCGACAAGATGGAAGCACCCTGGTAGCAGGAACAGCACTAATTGGCCTAAGCTCAGGGTTCATCTTTGCTGCAGCAGTGTCAGTGACCTCCGAGCTCTTTGGACCAAATAGCGTTGGGGTGAATCACAACATCCTTATCACCAATATCCCGCTTGGCTCACTCCTCTATGGGCAGATTGCTGCCAAAGTATACGATGCAAATGGCCAAAAGATGACAGTAGTGGATAACCGCACTGGCATTGTTGACACCATGACTGTGTGCATAGGGGTGAAGTGCTACTCAACAACCTTCGTCGTGTGGGCTTGCATCACATTTCTGGGGTTAGCATCAAGCATAGTTCTATTCATAAGAACAAAGCCAGCTTATGCCACTGCTGCTAGTCGGTCAAGTTGTAAGCACCTTCACCAAGTTTCCAGTTAAAGTAGTTGACAGAGAAACTTACTGTTGAAATCACAGCTAGCTTGTATAAAATTTTGGTTAGTTGATAGTTCTAGCTGAAATGGGTTACATACAATATGTGAAAATGAGTAGCTTGTACAAAAAGGATCCCATTCATATTACTTCATTCTGAGGGTTACAACTGGAGGATGTGAACGCAAATACTTGACAGGACGAGACCAAGATGGAACAGTAATTAACAGCTTTATAGCTGAAATGTTAAAGTACAGAACGAACACTCCGTTTACCCAGGATAGCATGAAATCAGTTTAGAGTTAGACTGTTGTTGCCAGTCGAATGGAGTTGTGTGCCAAATGCTCCATAATTACTGTTTTTTATGTAACACTTATAATGATTACAGCATGCAGGACTTCAGGATTGAATCTGACTAGCATTTCAGCTTTCTGCCTAAAATTAAATGTGATAACTTCTCCTTCAGTCCGTGCCAAGGAGGCACTAATGCTTCAAATAGGGGTGTCGTAAGTTGTTCAAGCACCACAAAATCACACAGCCAGTTTCTAAATTTTACAAGAACGCCTGAGGCGTACTACTCAGGTGAGCCATAGCTGAAAAAGCTTTAAGTGAGCAATACACAGAGCATTCAATTATTGTAGAGAAAAGAATACAACTTCCACCCATTCCTATACCCATAATTTGCTGTTTTAATGTTAATATATCATACAAACAAGTGAAACCAGTCTTATTTTACAAAATTTCCCCTTAGATTACTATTTTTGCTCCAGCGGAAAAAAAAACACAGCCTGTAACCGTTTCACATAGCCCTTCAGCGCCTTCTGGAGGGTACCGTCTAGGCATCCAGCACTTTTAGGGAAGTACGTAAAAAATGTAGATTGTTCACCAAATGCAGAAGATTGACACTAATAGTACCTCATTCATGGGTCTACGGATGGGGGGCACAGACACTTGACAAGAGACACATAAATCTTGACTACTTCTGTTGGTCTTGTTCATCATGCTTGCGCCATGGATTGAGAGCTTCTCTCATTGCTTGGGCCTCTGGACTGCTTTCCCAAGCTCGTTTTTCTGACTCCAAGACAGTTACCTTCTCGTCTGTAGCATAGAACCATAGAGAAAAATATGTTAAAAGAGAGGCATTCTGATGTGGCGGTGAAAATGGAGAAAACTAAATGAACTCGACACGATGAATGGTACTAGGTAGCTTGTCTTGAACTATTTATGTGGCCACCAAAGTATCAAATGTTTGGATTGTTATTGACGAGAAGATGCACTGATCAGCCCGGTTTTTATAGTTATTTGATTGGGGTAATTTAGTAGCACTTATAACTTCCCTATGATTTAGTCATTCAAGATATGCTGTTTAATGCTAGATTTAGGTACTGAGTTCGGATGACAGAAAAAGTGCAAATGCCAATTGGAACCAGGAGAATACAGAATAGCAATGGCGCAGCTGAACATTTCGCAGTCTGACTAAAGGTACCTACAGACCAAAAAAAAATGGAGACTAAGGCCTTGTTTATTTCCCTCCTAGATTATATAAGTTGGATTATGATGGAAATGTTAGAAGAGTAAAATACCACTTTGAGATTACAAATAAGCTGAAATAAGCTACCTAATACTAGCTTATTTGTTGTAACAATGTACAATGTGATATTTTACTCTCCTACCTTCTACCATAATCCAACTTATATAATAAAACAAACACACCCTAAATATATTGCTCTCACATGAACCGCACATAATTCGTCCAAGTGTAATCATTATTAGAAATCTCAAAGAAACAACAAGGGGTAGGATTGGATGCTGAGCAGGTAGGGGGTGAGCGGAGAAAGAAGCGTACAGAAGCCCGTGTGGATCATGAAGAGCTCCATGGCGGCGCCAATGGAGGCCCCTACCGCCGCGATCTTCAGGTACCAACCCGCGAATCTCATAATCCCCAAGCAAATCCTCAGAGGCGGCCGGAGCGAGCTGAGGCGGCGGCGGCTTTGATGAGCTTGTCGAGCGAAAGGCCCATGGAGTGGAAGCCAAATCCTGACCGTTGAAGCCAAACGAATATGATCAGTAGGATCAATTCGTTTCCTTTGCCGCCCAAACAAAATGAGACTCACGGCCCACCGAGCCCAAAAGGCAGGCCCGCATCGCGTTCGATTTCCAACCAATCACACTCCGACCACTGTGACTGATCACACGCCCGCGCGCCCATGGCGGCGACCTCGCAGATGCCGACGCTGGCGAGGCCTGCAGCCGCTGCGCACGCCCGAGCCCCGTCCGCGGTTTACAGACGTATATCCTTGAGCTCCTGCCGCTGCCGCTCTACTCCGTCTCGGTGGAGGAGTCTCCCACGATGCGGTCGCCGTGGTGGGAAGCCTGTCGTCACAGAGGTCAATAGGTCATCGACGAGGCGGCACCGGATAAGGGGCGAGAGACTGGGAGCAAGGGAGAGGAAGAGAAGGAGGCCATTGCGGGTTTCTTTCGGCGGTGTCAACATCCTGTCAGCACTGATGATCCGGAGACGATCAGACGATGGAGCTGAAGACTGACGAAGGCGGCGTGGCGCGACTCCAGCGTTGAGGGCGCGGCGATGTTTGTGTGTCTGGGCCAGAGTGGGCCGTCTGATGGCCTGGTTGGGCCGGTTTGTAAGCGCTGCGTCGCATATGAGCGAACTTTGGGAGAGGGTGAAGCATCAAGCTTACAGCTGTTGAATAACGTAGTTGTCGCAGATCCCTGATCCGGACTCCGAACCCTCCCAACAGCAGTAGGGACGTGAGAAGTTGTAGAAGCCTGCTCCCTTCCCAGCAACCCAACACAGAGAGGAACAAGAGACACAGTGGATGGAAACTCTTTCTGTCTATCTTTATTATGATGGGTATGGGTACATATATATAACTTGTGTACCCCCTAAGGGCAGTTTCGGTATTAGCCCATTAAACCCCTTTTAGGGTTTCTCAAGACTCCCCCTTGGACGAATACCGTGTCGACTTATGTCTCATCAAAACTTCGAAAAACCCAGTGGGAAAAAATAGAGAAAGAGAGCATAGTGCCACTCGATGTATTGCACTTGTTGCCTCGTTAAAAACCATCTGTGAGAAACTTTAGGAAAACTCACAATGGGAAAAAGAGTACAACGGGTGTCTTCAGGACAACTATAACCTTCAAGGTGTATAATATACGATCTTCAGGTCAAATTGTAAGGGCTAAAATTCAGAGGTGATCTCCCCCTGAACCCTGCAGGTCTCTCAAATGCCTCATCCCTATACCTCGTACACATTTTCTGAATGTGACTGCATGTAAGGATTTAGTGAATAAATCAGCCAGATTATCACAAGACTTGACTTGCAGGATTTTTACCTCACCCTCGTTCTCGAGTTCATGAGGATAAAAATACTTAGGACAGATATGCTTAGTCATATTGCTCTTAATATAGCCCGTTTCCATTTGTGCAACACATGCAGCATTATCTTCATAGATAATGGTGGGGGTATTTGCGGTGTTATAACCACATGACTTCTGGATGTAGTTAGTCATCCGTCGTAGCCAAGCACATTCTCGTGCGGCTTCATATAGTGAGATTATTTCTGAGTGGTTAGTAGACGTCGTTACTAATGTCTGTTTGCACGATCTCCAGGATACAGCAGTGCCACCACATAGAAATACAAAGCCAATCTGAGATATACCATTACGGGGATCTGACTGATATCCAGCATCAGCATAGCCCACCATAGTCTGGTCCTGATTCTTTGGAAAAAACAAGCCAAGATCTTGAGTGCCTTTGAGGTATCTAAGTATAGTCTTAACACCTACCCAATGTCTTCTGGTTGGGTTTGCACTGTATCTAGCTAGTAGATTTACCGCGAATGCAATATCAGGCCTGGTGCAATTCGCAAGGTACATCAGTGCTCCAATAGCGCTAAGGTAAGGAACTTCAGGTCCCAACGATTTCTCATCATCACTCTTTGGTCTAAATGGGTCGGTATCCATTTCAAGGGATCTCACGACCATCGGGGTCTTTAAAGGGTGAGCTTTAATCATATTAAATCTCTCAAGGACCTTTTTACAATAGGTCGACTGGTGTACAAATATTCCTTCTGGGAGATGCTCGATCTGCAGGCCCAAGCAAAACTTGGTTTCTCCCAAGTCTTTCATTTCAAACTCTGTCTTGAGGTAGGTACTGGCCTCCTCAATATCCTCAGCATATCCAATGATATTCAAGTCATCAACATAGACCGAAACTATGCAAAAACCATTCTGGGATTTTCTAATGAATACACAAGGAGAATCTGGATTATTTACGTATCCCTTCTTCAGGAGGAATTCACTGAGCCGATTGTACCACATCCGCCCAGATTGTTTAAGCCCATACAGCGCCCTCTGCAACCTAACGCTGTACATGTTGCGATTTGACTTGGCATCCGGAACTCTCAGCCCATCCGGGACCTTCATATAGATTTCCGAATCCAATGACCCATACAAGTATGCGGTCACTACGTCCATCATCTGCATTTTTAAGTTTAAACCTGCTGCCAGTGATATCAAATATCGGAACGTTGTGCCACTCATTACCGGGGAGTAAGTTTCATCGTAATCGATGCCGGGTCTCTGCGTGAACCCTTGTGCTACAAGTCTCGCTTTGTATCTCACCACCTCATTGTTCGCATCCCTCTTTCGGACGAACACCCATTTGAACCCGACTGGGGTAACATTGGGGGGCGTGCGGGCGACAGGCCCAAATACTTGCCTCTTTGAAAGCGAGAGCAATTCCGTCTCTATTGCTTCTTTCCATTTGACCCAATCTGAGCGCTTCTGGCACTCTGCCATGGACTTTGGTTCAGGATCCTCAGCAATCACAACAGCGATCATAGAGACGAAATCAGTGTCGACAACTGTAGTCTTTCGGTTATAAAACTCTCCCGTCTCAACATAGTTTATGGCAATTTCTTCAACTGAATTATCCGGTTCTTTGTGATTTCCCAAGTTATTTGAAACCGGTTGTTCCGAAGTCCTTGTGCTTTTATTTGTGCGCACATTTGCACTAGGACATTCACCTTCAAGGTGTGTTACTGCTGGAACATCTGAAAGGGAGCACGTTGCATTCTCTTCAGTAACTTGCTGGTGCAGGCGTCCCCGCTTAGCTGATACTGAATCATCTGGTTTTCTCCCCCTTTTCCTAGGATGGGGAGTACGAGTAGAGTCCATACCCTGTAGAGGTATCTCCACTCTCTCCGGTGCATTTGCCGCAGGAATATGCGACTTCGACACTCCTCTTATATCAGTAAAGGCATCTGGCAGATTATTTGCTAAGTTTTGCAGGTGTATTATTCGTTGAACTTCAAGTTCGGTTTCTCTAGTGCGTGGGTCAAGCGATTGGATGCTACTAGCACTCCATTCTATTTCTCGGCATTCTTTATTATTAAGGTACAATCCTCCCCCTAATGCCGGGAAATGCTCTTCATCGAAGATGCTATCAGCGTACCGAGCCGTGAACAGATCCCCAGTTCTAGGCTCTAAATATTTGATTATGGACAGAGATTCATAACCAACATAGATCCCCAACTTCCGATGAGGTCCCATAGATGTACGCTGGGGTGGTGATATCGGCACGTATACAGCACAGCCGAATTTTCGCAGATGGGAAACCACTGGTTGTTGACCACGCGTTAACTGGTGGGGAGAAGCAGAGTGGTAAGCAGATGGTCTATATTGGATTAAGGTCGCAGCGTGCAAAACTGCGTGTCCCCAACAACTGGTCGGGAGTTTGCTATCTTGTAGAAGTGGCCTGGCTATGAATTTTATTCTTTTAATTAAGGACTCAGCAAGTCCATTCTGTGTATGGACATGCGGTACAGAATGCTCTACATTTATGCCCAAAGCAAGAAAATAGTCATTAAAGGCCTTTGAGGTAAACTCTCTGGCATTATCCATCCTGATTGACTGAATGCGGTTCTCCGGGAAGCTCGCACGCAAACGGATAATTTGGGCAATAAATTTTGCAAATGCGTGGTTCCGCGTGGACAACAGGCACACGTGGCTCCACTTAGTAGAAGCATCTATAAGAACCATAAAATATCTGAAGGGCCCCGATAGGGGGTTGATTGGACCACAAATATCGCCCTGAAGTCTCTGCAGGAAGCTCGGGGACTCAGCCTTTACTTTTAGGTAAGAGGGCTTAGTTATCAGTTTTCCTTTAGCACAAGAGACGCATAGAAAGTCTTTAGGAATTTGTGTGGTTTTCATGCCATGGCCAATAGAGCTAGTTATGATGTTCCGCATCATCCTTAATCCAGGGTGTCCTAGTCTTTCATGCCATACTCGAAAAGACTCAGGATTTTTAAATATAGTAGACATCGCAACAAATTCAGGGGGTGGTTTAATTCTTGAGTAATACAACCCAGAGGAGGTGCCTTGCGCTTTCTCTACCACTTTTGTTTCACATTCGTTTGTTGATGTGATATGGAGGTATTCAGCACCACCCACACATGCAGTTGTAACGTGATAGCCGCTACGACGGATATCTTTGAACGTGAGGAGAGTACGAGTTGCTCCTGGGTATAGGAATGCTTCTTCAATGAAGATCCTAGTACCGTTAGGGAGGACAACAATGGCTCGACCGGAGCCTACAATGCGGCCATTGTTGCCGACAATTGTAGTGATATTCTCAGTCCTATTCAGGAGTGTCTGAAAATATTTCGTCTCTCTAAGAATCGAATTTGTGGTTGCGCTATCAATCAGGCATGGTTCATCGTTTTCCTCCATCATGGGAAGTGAGTCTTGTTCTATATAAATAATATATAATATTGATTCAGTTCATCATTTATGATGACAACATATAATAGAGCAAGAACAATTAAACCATAAATGAGGAATAAATAAAATTGCAAAGCAATTAATCTCAATCAACTAAATAGTATGCGCTCAGCAGGAGCATTTATTACAGCATAATCAAATAAATGTTCTTCTAGAAATACAATTGCTATGGAAATAAATGTGGAGCTAATGGCTGATAACTTGATCAACTACATGAGATCATCAGTATCGAAATCGAAGTCGACTTTGCCTAACGGAGCATCGTTCTTAGTTGTGGCATCAACATTTATGGCAGCATGCTCAAACTGTGCAGCAGGCTGAGGCAACTCAAGGTGCTCTCCAGTTGTGGCGTCTACAGGCGCCTGGATAAAGTGAGCCTCTGAGTTCTGGTGTTTCTTCCATTCCTGATATATGTCAATCAGGTATTTCTCAGTGGTGCATGTACGGGACCAGTGCTGCTGAGACCCGCACCTGAAACATCCTTCGCCAACATGCTTTGAGGCACTTGCATCGCCCTGCTGGGGGTTACTTTTGCCTTTGCCTCTGCCTCTGCCACGACCATTGTTGTTGCTACTGCCGCTGCCATTCTGTGGCTGCTTCTTAAAAGTTCCCCTTGTTGGCCCCTGATTATTGCGGCGCCCATGACCCCTTCCTCTGGAGGAGCCTCTCTTCCCCTGAGGTGGGAAGTTGGCATGTGCTTCTGGTACGACCGTAGCGCCGACAGGACGCTTCTGGTAGTTTTGCATCAGGAGCTCATTCTGAGCCTCTGCGCCAAGCAACATATTGACGAGCTCACAGTACTTTGTGTACTTGTTGTTTCGGTATTGCTGCTGAAGCACCATGTTGGAGGGGTGAAAGGTCTGGAGAGTTTTCTCAATCATCTCCAGGTCTGTGACTATCTGGCCACAGAAACGTAGCTGAGCGACAATGCGATGAATGGCAGTGTTGTAAGCCTCCACCGTCTTGAAGTCGAGGAAGCGGAGTGTGGCCCATTCCTGTTGCGCCCGCGGAAGCATCACATGCTTCTGCACACCGAAGCGCTCTCGCACCTTCGTCCACAGTACTAGAGGGTCTTTCACCTCCAAATACTCCATCTTTAAGTCTGGATGGATGTGGTGCCTAAGGAAGATTGCAGCTTTTGCTTTCTCATGAAGCTGCAGGCCAATGTCGTTTGGGCCTAGCCGAACGATCGCCTTTCCCAGCTGCATCGCCTCCAGATGAAACTGGCAGTCGTCAACCCAGGTCAGGTAGTTTTTGCCATTCAGGGCAAGCTCCGCGAAGTCAGTCTTGCTGCCTTCAGCCATAGCCTGTCACCCAAAATTAACTCCAGGTTAATTAGGCGTGCCTATTATCCATAACAGAAATTTAAATGGTTGTATGTAAAAAAAACTTGCATTATCTATTTTCAGCAGGAAAACATGAGATAAATAATGCATATAAAAATAAGCCTGCACTGTACAATACTAATAAATTCACTGGAAATTTATTCAAGTGCAACAATTATAACCGAAATAAAAGAATTCGGATCTCATGCTAGGGTCACGTTATCTTTATGGTTCGACGAAATCATTAGAATTGTATTAAAAATGTGACCACTTAAACACTCGCCCCATGCATGCAAAATATTATAAAGTAAATTAAAAAAATAGCGCAATGCATACAGCCATAGTAAATCAAGTCGTGTATGCAGCAGAAATTGGCGGTGGGGGCCACGGAGCGGTTGCATGCGGCACTAACAGAACGTTGCATGTGGCAGCCTTTTTTTTCTCCGTAAGAAAAGTGAACCGCTCCCTAGGCATGGTGGAGCCCATCATTGCATGCGGATGCGAGGTGGGATCGGTCATGCAAGTCGTTTGCGTGTCCAGGGCTCCAGGTGTCTAGCAGATGCATGCAGCAGGAAACGGCAGGAGCCACGGAAATTCTGCCTACTTTTTCTTCCCAAGAAAACGTAACCGCCTATACATGGGAAAAAAATCTGTCGTCTACTTTTTCTAAACGTGCATGCGGCTCGAATCGGAGCGATTGCATGCGGTTCCTGTCTTTTTTTCCTGCACGTCTGGCCACATGCAACAGTGGTTTCCTTTTTTTCTCATATCTCCAACCGACTGAGTGGCTGAGCAGAGGTGTCGCCGCCACTACTCCAGGGACGGCGCGCGCAACCCAAACCACACCGTCACGCGATGAACATTAAATCACAGATCCACTCAAAATTTCATACCGTGATTCTTGGTTCGATAAATGGGAACGAAGCCTATCGCGTAGGACAGTTCGGCAAGGCCGGAGGACCTGCCGGCGTGGTGGAGAGTTGTTGCCGATCGGATCCACGAGTCGAGGTAGAGCAGTGCTGATGACGTGTTGAATAACGTAGTTGTCGCAGATCCCCGATCCGGACTCCGAACCCTCCCAACAGCAGTAGGGACGTGAGAAGTTGTAGAAGCCCGCTCCCTTCCCAGCAACCCAACATAGAGAGGAACAAGAGACACAGTGGATGGAAACTCTTTCTGTCTATCTTTATTATGATGGGTATGGGTACATATATATAACCTGTGTACCCCTAAGGGCAGTTTCGGTATTAGCCCATTAAACTCCTTTTCGTCGCGTCCACTTCTCCTGTTCTTTTTCCCCAATCGTCCTCACCCCCTCTCGCTCTCTCCGGTTCTCGGCTTCCATGGTGGCGATGTAGTGTATTCTCGACGAACTGGCGCATATGGAGGCGCGCTTGACCAGCGCGCTGGCTGGTCGCTGCGGCGAGCAGTCTGAACGCACGCGATTCGGCCCACCAATGAGCCCGTCGACGACTTCACCTTTGTGTGCGCTTACATGGACATGGGCGAACCTGTCGGGGTGGCAGGGTTCGGCAGCGGCCCGCTCTCACTGCCGGGCCAGCTCTCCCCACAGATCTTTGGCATGCTCCGACCAGACCTCGACCCTTGCGGCGTCTACCGCGACGGTGTCCAGCACCATCGAGTTGAAGCTCCCTCTGCCGAGGAGGACCCACAGCCGCAGGTGGTGGAGTCCACGCATCCTCCTCTCGTCGTCTACGACAGCTATGTCGAGCACGACCTCTACGCCTCGATCGAGCCCGCGAGCTAGGATGGCTCGGGATATGGACTTAGCGCCCTGAGCTTGTCTCTTGACCATCGAGGCCCTCTCTAGAGGTGGCCTTTAGAGGCCGATGAAGCCGCCCGTATGTGCACAATGAATCTAACATCCGAGCCCTCGGTTGATTAGGAGAATCTGTCAGGGATGTTAGCTAGACCGTGATGCCCTTAATCCGAGGGTTTAACATACCCTATGTTAGACTCTCGTCTGTTGGGAATAGTCCCACATTGTGTGGTGAGGGTGTGATAGCATGGTTTATAAGGTTGAGGGTGCAACCCCCTGACAAGCTAGCTTTTTGGGGAGTGTTGGCCCAAGAGACCTAAAGCCCGCTGCTATACGTGCGGGCGCGTGTGTCGCGGCCCGACAGCCTGGATGGGCGCGCCGTTTGTGAGGGCGGCCCCGACGGACACGCCGTGTGTCGGCGGTCTGGTTCCAACAATTGGTATCAGAGGCAGGTTGGCCCAGTGCATTCTCAGACAAATCTCGGCTCACAATGTGTGAGGGGGGAGATTGTTGGGAATAGTCCCACATTGTGTGGTGAGGGTGTGATAGCATGGTTTATAAGGTTGAGGGTGCAACCCCCTGACAAGCTAGCTTTTTGGGGAGTGTTGGCCCAAGAGACCTAAAGCCCGCTGCTATACGTGCGGGCGCGTGTGTCGCGGCCCGACAGCCTGGATGGGCGCGCCGTTTGTGCGGGCGGCCCCGACGGACACGCCGTGTGTCGGCGGTCCGGTTCCAACATCGTCATGTATTATAAAAAACTAAAAATATTTAAACAATACAATCTACACAAAGAGGTAAAGCGTTAGTGTTAGAAGGTTGAGAGGTTTGATGGCTGTCGAAGCTGAGTAGTTGATGAAGTTCGTTGGCTGGTGAAGATCACCAGTGACCACTATACTGAAGAACGGTGATTGATATGTCCTGATGATTTCCAATAATCTAGCATTTAATGAAACCCTATGCTAAGATTAATATCTATAGAATTCTGAGTGCCATTAGATCAATACTTGTGAAGACGAACAATCCATTGGAGACCATCAACTAATGAAATCTTAAGAGCAAATAGAAAGATATTTGGCGAAGACTAAATGTTTCCAAGAGAACCACTAACCGTGTGTTTGGTTGCGCGTAGCTGGGTAGCCTAGGCGCTGTCTTTTTGTGGAATTTAGGTCGAGGAGCAATCCTTACAAAAGATAATTTAGCCAGAAGGCGATGGAAAGGTAGCTTGACTTGTTGCTTTTGCAACCGAAATGAGAGTATACAACACCTTTTTTTATTGCTATTGTTGGGACTTGCTCCCACTCGCAAGGGGGGCCAACAAGGGTGAACAGTGACGTTAACAGGGTCACGCGCTCGATGGCAATAGCTCTGTTAATCTCGCCTCCCACGGGCACTGTGCGGGGGTATTTATAGGTACCTGAGCGCCCAGCGCCTTGTGCTAAGGACGCATGTGCCCTCAGCTACCTAGGTTATCCCCAGAATATTCCCATAAAGCAGGGTTACCGACTGTAATTACAGGGATGCCTTTACAAATTAGGCCCGTAACACGTGGCGGCCACGCAGGGCCTGTTACAATGGGCCGGATCACACGTGGGCCTCTGAGCTGGACGAGGCCGCACTATGGGATGACGCCGTCGCAGGCCTTCGTCTGGTGCCGAGTTGAGCGAAGGGTGTCCCTGCCCGTTTTGTCTCTGTCAGACCAGCGACTGCAGCGAAGGCCTCGAGCGAAGGGTGGCGTCTTTGCCTTCGCCCCAACATTTGCCCTCCGAGGGACCAGTTCGACAAAGTCACCTAGTGCCGGAGACGTCGCTAGATGGCGGAAACGCTGCCCTCGCTCGAAGTGGTTCCGCGGTGGTTTTTTGACATGACCGTTGATTGACAGCGTACTGTTGGATTGCGGGTTTCCCGAAGCGCCGCGCCCTGTTGGATTGCGGGTTTCCCGAAGAGCCGCGCCCTGTCTATAAAAGGGGGCGGGGGTCGGCGGTTTTTGAACTTCGCTTTCCGTGCTCCGTGAAAACCCTAGCCGCCTTTTCCACCGCCTTGCTGCTCGTCTGCCCGCCGTGCTCTTGTTCGCCGGAGATCTGGCTCGAGTGAAGCAGACCGCCCGCCGCCGCCGACGGTACGTAGCGATGCCGACCTCCTCTTCTTCCGCTGCCGCTACGCCGCCGGCCGCCGCCTCGCCGCCGGCCGACGCCTCGTCTGAGGAGACGCTGAGTAGTTTCATGGCGGAGGAGTTGCGCGCCGGCGATTCTGTTGATTTTGGCGTGTCGCGGATGTTGTCGGTCCGCGTGCAAGATATGCAGCGGTTGGGTTACTTTGGCGGCGGCGTTGCTCGTGTCCCGGGGGCGGAGGAAGTCCCCGAGCCGGAGGGCGAGTTGGTTGTGTTCGAGGCGTTCTTCGCCACCGGTCTCCGCCTGCCTGCGCACCGATTTGTTGGCGAAGTCCTGCGCAGGTTTAACGTTCAGATACATTAGCTGACACCGAATGTCGTGGTGGCTCTGTCGAAGTATGTCTGGGCGACGACTTCGTACGGCGGACAGCCATCGGTCGAAGTCTTTGCGAAGTATTATTGTTTGCACTGGCAGAAGAGGATGATTGGAGATGAAGTTGCTCAGTTTGGGTCCTGCACGTTTACGCCGAAGACCGGCAAGACCACGATGCAGGTAGTCAAGTTGGTTCCTTGCGCCTGCAACAAGTGGGGCAACTAGAATGAGTTTTGGTTTTACGTCGCTGAGGGTACCGTCGAAGGCCATGAGGGACTCCCCGTGTCCGAGATGTGTTCTCATTTTTACTCAGCATACCCGCCCTTTGAGGTGGCGGAGGAAGATGCGGACGAAGGAGCCCTTCGGTGCGCCGCCGGCCTGAGCAGTGGGCGTGATTTGGTTGAAGAATTTGTTGCGTACGGGGTATGGCCCTTGGCGCATGGCTGGGCGTTGGGCGAAGTGTGCCCTCGCCAGATGCCTTTCCATGGTGGAAGGGTGGTGCGAAGCCCCGCCTTCGCGCTGAACCTGCAAAGCCGCGATCCGGCCGCCTTTGTGCGCGAGGCGGAGGATGGGGCAGTGCGGCTCGTTGGTCGTTACGTGCCGAGGACAGAGGGCCAGCGCAGCTGGGATATCCGCGGGTCGAATGACCGTTTGAACAGGGTTTTTGAATTGAATCAATTTCCGTATGACGGCTATCCTGGTCAAGACGATGTGGACCGCCGTGGGAAGAAACCGGTGGTGGAGACTAGAGACGACCCTGCGCCGGCGGCCGCCCCATCCTCTAAAAAGAGGAAATTAGGTACTGCTATGGGAGGACTTGGGGTTTCCGATGGTTTTGCTAGAGAGTTGATGAGGACATGCGCGGCCCCGGGGGGAAGGATGTCTTCGCCCGAGCTCCGGGAGTCTTCGACTCGGATGCTGAGGGTTACCGGGGGTTGTTTGCCAAGGAATGTTCCTATCCCCCGCGCGGCCGGCGAAGACTTTTTTACATCTCGCATGGTTCGTGAATGGAGAGTTTTTCCTTACGGGCGGAATATTGCTGCTGTTGTGTCAGCAGTGATGGACAAGGATCGCCAGGGAGCTGCACAAAAGCGCCAGGCGGTTATCAGGCTTCATGAAGCCAGGCCGAAGAGGCAGCGGGGGGCTGCGAAGGCTGCGGCCCCCGGCGGAGGCAAGCCGCCGCTGGCGGCGAAGTCGGGCGTCCCTGCATCTAGCAAGGCGCCGGAGGCAGCGGCAGGCGCCGGAGGCTCCAAATCGACGAAGGCTGTGCCGCCGGCCGGCAGGGTGTCGGAGGTCGCGAAGGTGGCCCGAGAGTTGCCGTCGTCGGGCAAGCGCGTCGCCGACTTCGCCACCGATATTAGTGTGGAGGACTATCTTGGTGGTAAGCCCTTGGCTCGTTTTTTTTAATTCGTTGAAACGTTGCAGGGTCGGACGAGGGCCAGCTTGCTATTGTTGCGCCTGCCGCGGCGACCATGGCGGCTGCCGTAGTGCCGAAGGCGAAGGGTGGTGCTCTTAGTGCCGGAGGCGAGATGTCGACACTGGCGGCCATCAGGGATGAGGCGGGCGCTGCGTCCCACCGGCTGAAGGAGGTGACGGAGGCACTAAGTCAGGTCCGTTGAGTTAGACTCCATTTTTTTTGACGATCTTGCATGTGTTCTGCAGGTGGCTGACTTCGCCAATCGCACGGCGTCGGGGGCCCTCACAGCAGTTGTGTCTGCCGAAGTTGAGAGGCTTCGGACGCAACATGCGGACGCCGTCCGTGAAAAATCGGCCGCCGACAGTAAGTGCCGCAAGCTGGCGGACAAGGTGGCCACGCTGGAGGGGGAGAAGGCTGACCTCCGGCGCCAATTGGCGGGGGAGAGGAGGGAGACCAACGAGGCCCTCGCCAAGGCGCAGGCTGCGCAGGTGGAGGCCAATCTGGCGCGGGCGGAGGGCAATCTTGCCAGGGAGCGCGCCGAGCAGCTGCAGGAGCGGCTCATCGCCCTGGAGAGCCGCGTGGAGAGGGCCGAGGCCGCGACGCGCACGGAGGCCGAGCGGACGCGCAAACAGCTTATGGACTCGTACCATAAGCTGGGCGCGCGGACCGGTGACTTCGAAGTGCCGGACCGAGAGTCCGGACTTCGCTGCCTGGAGTGGGTACAGGAGGAGTTGCAGGCGCTCCCCACTATCGTGGAGGGGTTCATGTCGTATGCCTCCCTGGTCACCTGCGAGGGGGCGATGAACGCGCTCTCCCGCGAAGGGTGCCGGCACTTCGAGGTCTTCGACCAGGCTGATGAAGACTTTGAGCGAGATATCTACAAGGTTGAAGACACCGTAGTGAAGGAATCCGCCGGTGCCGTCTACGAC
The DNA here is from genome assembly GCA_029449295.1 of Zea luxurians. NCBI lineage: Eukaryota > Viridiplantae > Streptophyta > Magnoliopsida > Poales > Poaceae > Zea > Zea luxurians. Next base: position 5,401,507 of record JAOPSE010000023.1, on the reverse strand, counting down.
CGGATGTGGGGTCCGCACGGTTGCGAGGTGGTCAGGGAGCGGGCCGAGACGGCGAGGGCTCAGGTAACGTTTCGCTTGGCGTTTGCTGGATGTGGGCTATGTGTGGGTTCGCTGAATTTGTGTGCTGTGTCTTAGGCGGCGCGTGGCGAGAGAGTGGATGACTTCGGGGCGTTGAACAGCGTGCTGCCTGACCCGGAGCCGACCCCGGCGGAGGCCGTGTCCGGGGCCGCCCTGGAGCCGCCCCCGGAGACCAGAAGGCGCACCGGATACCTCCGCATCCGCCGCGGCCGGCGGAGACCTGTCCCCAGAGACCGCCGAAGGCGCGCCTGATGCCCCCGCAGCCGCTGCGCCGAGTGCTGAAGATCCTGCGACGGTGGCGGCGGAGGCGACAGCGGAGGCAACGGCGGAGGCTCCGCAGGTGGCGTAGTGGGTGTAGATAGTTAGGGAATTTTGGATATGTTGCTGAATTTTGGTTGCTGCGCAGGTTCAAGATTTTGGGCCTGCGCACGCAACCGCCACTACTAAATTTTTGGCGGCTTCGACCGTGGATGGTGGTAATAAATGTGATGGGTCTGCATCTGAGTTTTCTGATTTTGCTGACTCTGGGAGCTCGGTTGAGTGGGCTGAGGAGTCGTCGGAGGAGGACTTGGACTACTTTGCGGCCTTGGATGTGGCTGCGGCGGAGGCTTCACCGCACGCCGCGGACACAGAAGATGTGCCTGGTCCTAGCACCGGGCGCCGGCGGCGAAGGGTGGTTGCGAAGCGTAGAGTTAGTGGGGCGGAGGGAGGTCGGCTTCGTGTAAGCAGGGCTGGCCGGCAGGAACTGTTGTCTTTGCCGGCCGCCGTGAGTACAGGTGAAGGGGAACTGCGAAGTCTTTTTGCGGGTGAGGAGCTTAGGATGATGTTATTTAATTATAGGGAGATGAGAATTATTCCTAAGGTTGAGCCGATGTAGAGTGTGGTGCCCTCGCTTGTATATGTGTAAAGGCTTGTATGATGAGGTTGTATGCCCTCGCTTGTCTATGCCTGCGAAGGCGTTGTGTACTTGGTCTGGTGTGTTTTGTTATGTTGTGCTGGTGCGCGTATAGTTGGTCTTGGCGCGGACAGTTTGGTGTTGTCGTTTTTGCTTTTGTTGTGCTAGTCCGGCTGCACCCTTAGGCGTCTTCTGCACGGATAGTCTACGCGGTAGACTTCGGTTTCTTTGCACTCGTTGTGCTAGTCCGGCTGCACCCTTAGGCGACTTTTGCGCAGATAGTCTTCGCGGTAGACTTCGGTTTTTTCGCACTTGTTGTGCTAGTCCGGCTGCACCCTTAGGCGACTTCTGCGTGGATAGTCTTCGCGCTAGACTTCGGTTTTTTCTCGCACTTGTTGTGCTGGTCCGGCTGCACCCTTAGGCGACTTCTGCGCGGATAGTCTTCGCGGTAGACTTCGGTTTTTTTCGCACTTGTTGTGCTGGTCCGGCTGCACCCTTAGGCGACTTCTACGCGGATAGTCTTCGTGCTAGACTTCGGTTTTTTCTCGCACTTGTTGTGCTGGTTCGGCTGCACCCTTAGGCGACTTCTGCGCGGATAGTCTTCGCGGTAGACTTCGGGTTTTTTTTCGCACTTGTTGTGCTGGTCCGGCTGCACCCTTAGGCGACTTCTGCGCGGATTTGTCGCACGCGAGGGTGGCTAGCGCTTAGCCTCGCGATGACCTTGTATTGGTCGAATGTCGAAGACCATCGTCGCGGTCTTATTTCGACGCATGTTTTTGCGGGGGATTTTTCAGACATATATTACATGGCTCCGCCTCATTAAAAACCTCACCCCCCGGGAGGAAAAGAGTGTGGACCAGAATAAGATTGTTTTTGCGAATTACAAGGGCGAATCAGCCCTGATGAGTCAAACAAAAAAATTTGCGGAGGTTGTCGATGTTCCAGGAGTGCTCCAGGTCTTCGCCGTTTGGCGTTGTGAGCCTGTAAGCGCTGGGGGAAGCTTTCGTCTTGACTATAAAGGGTCCTTCCCACTTGGGCTCCAGCTTGCCCCTGGACTCTGTCCGAACCGTTCGGACGAGTACGAGGTCTCCTTCGCTAAATTCCCTCGGGATGACTGCGTGGTCGCGCCATGCTTTTGTCTGAGCTTGGTATTTATTTAGGGCCTGCAGAGCGAAGACTCGGTCTCCGTCAATGAGATCCTTTGAAGTTGGCTCATCCACGTCAGGGACGGCTGACGGAACTGTTCGCGGGGACCCATGTTTTATTTCTTGCGTGGTCATGGCCTCCGATCCGTATAGAAGGCGGAAAGGAGTAAACCCGGTCGCCCTGCACTCAGTCGTGTTTAGTGCCCAGACCGCCTCGGGTAACAAATCGGTCCATCTACCTTTTTTTCATCGAGGAGCATCTTTTTGACAGCTGTGAAGATTTTTCCATTGGCGTGTTCCACAACTCCGTTAGACTGCGGATGATAGACTGAAGCGAAGGCAAGCTTGGTGCCAATGGAGAAGCAGAAATCCTTGAAGTCTTGGCTGTCAAACTGCTTGCCGTTGTCAACTGTTAATTCGGACGGTACTCCGAAGCAGCAAACAATGTTCTGCCAAAAGAACCTTTGGGCAGTTTCTGATGTTATTGTGGAAACAGCCCTTGCCTCGATCCATTTGGTGAAGTACTCGACAGCGACGAAGGCGAACTTAAGGTTCCCCTGAGCGGTGGGCAGGGGCCCGACAATGTCCAGGCCCCAGCGCTGGAGAGGCCATGTGTGGGCGATCAGCTTTGTATACTGCGAGGGGCTGCCTGACCGAGGAGAAAATTTCTGGCAGGCTTCGCAGGACCTTGTGACCTGGTTTGCGGTGCAGATCATTGCGGGCCAGTAAAAGCCTTGGCGGATCACCTTAGCAGCTAGGGCCCTTGGCCTTGCGTGCAAGCCGCACGTGCCACTGTGGACTTCGCGTAGGATCTGGATGCCTTCGGTTTCGGTGACGCACTTAAGCATTGGCTGACTGACCCCTTTCTTGTAGAGTTGGCCTTCAATCAGTGTGAAGTCTCGGCTTCGATGTCTGAGGCGCTTGGCCTCACTGATGTCGGTTGGATGATAGTACCCCTGTAGGAACAGGATTATTGGTGCCCGCCAGTCTTCGGTCATGATAAGGTTGACTATGCGGTGGCCCTCGCTGTCATTAGTTATTTGGAGCCCTTCGGGGCTCCAGACGGCTGGCGTGCCGATGACATGAAAGAATACATCGGAGGGCAAGGACTCGCCCCTAGCAGCGGCCTTGGCCAGTGCGTCGGCCTCTTCGTTCTTGGCCCGATCCACATGTTGCAAGGTGAATCCCTTGAATTGTCTCTCGAGACTTCGGATGGCCGCGAGGTACTGCATGAGCGCGGGGTCCTTTGCTGCATAGTCTTTCTCGACTTGGCCGGCAACTACCTTGGAGTCTGTTTTGATGATGCAGGTGGTGACTCCGAGGGCCCTTAGCTTGCGGAGGCCGAGGATGACTGCTTCGTATTCTGCTATATTATTTGTGCATCTATCGGATTCCAGATTGAAGCTGAGGCGTGCTGCATATCTGTGCTTGACCCCGGCTAGTGAGGTGATGACTGCAGCGGCGCCTGCCCCCGCATGGCACCATGCGCCGTCGCAATGGATCGTCCAAACCTTCTCTGCGGACGGGTCTGGCTGTGTTGTTGGCCCAGTCCAGTCGACGACGAAGTCTGCCAGGACTTGTGACTTGATGGCTATCCTGGGCTCGAAGCTGATGTGGTAGCCGGAGAGTTCGGCCGCCCACTTAGCAATCCTCACCGATGCCTCCGGGTTTCTGAACAATTCGCCGAGTCCCCTGTCTGAGGTGACTCGGACCTTGAATGCTTCGAAGTAATGGTGCAATTTGCGCGAAGACATGACGACTGCGTAGGCAATCTTCTCCAGCTCTGTCATGTTGCACTTGGACGGTGTCAGCACTTCGGAGACATAGTAAACAGGGCACTGCCTGACCATGCCCTCAACTGTCTGCTCCTGCACTAGTGCCGCGCTGACCGCATGCGGCGAAGCCGCGACGTAGAGCAACAGGGGGCGCGAGGAGTCGGGGCTTGTGAGGACGGCCAACTCTGTCAGGTACTGTTTTAATGAGGCGAAGGCCGCCGCCTGCTCTGGTCCCCAGGCGAAGTCTTTTGCACCACAGAGTGTTTTGAGGAAGGGGAGACTTCGCTCGGCGGACCTGGAGATGAATCTGTTGAGAGCGGCCAATCTGCCTGTCAGGCGCTGGACGTCTCTGGCGGACTGCGGAGGTGTCATGTTTATGATGGCCTGAATCTTGGTTGGGTTGGCCTCGATGCCGCGGTGTGATACCAGGTAGCCCAATATCTTGCCCTGGCGAACGCCGAAGACGCACTTTTCCGGGTTAAGGCGGAGTCGTGCGTCTCGCATGTTCGCGAATGTCTCGGCGAGGTCGGCGAGATGGTCGTCCTTGCTCCTGCTGGCGACGACAATGTCGTCCACATATGTGAATATATTTCTGCCAACTTGCCCTTCGAGCACTGTTTTGGTAAGCCTGGATAAGGTGGACCCGGCGTTCTTGAGTCCCTCCGGCATTCTGATGAAGCAATATGTGCCGAAGGGTGTTATAAAGCTGGTGCTAGCCTTGTCTTCCTCTTTCATGTATATCTGGTGGTAACCGGAGAAGCAGTCGAGGAGAGACATGACCTCGCATCCGGCCACGCTATCGACTATTTTGTCGATCCGCGGCAACGGGAAATTGTCTTTTGGGCAGGCCTTGTTGAGACTGGTGAAGTCGATGCACATGCGCCACTTCCCGCTTTTTTTCTGTACCATTACAACATTGGAGAGCCACGTAGGATAAGCCACGGGCTCGATGAATTTGGCTTCCAGGAGGCGGTGCACCTCCGCCTTGGCGGCCTCCGTCTTCTCGTCGGACATTTTGCGAAGCCTCTGCTTTTTTGGTCGCACCGAAGGGTCAATTCCCAAGCTGTGCTCAATTATGGATCGGCTGACTCCGACCAGATCGAGGGCAGACCAGGCGAAGACATCCTTATTCTTGGTTAGGCAGCAGAGGAGTTTCTCCTCTTCATGCGAAGTGAGGTCTTCGCTGATATTGACTGTCTGCTTGGGCGTGGCCTGATCGAGGGGGACAGTCTTGGTCCCGTCGTTGCTCTGCAGCTGTGCCTTGTCGTGCTGCTTATTGGTTGGGCTGGCGGGCGCGGGGACCTCGCGCTGTGCCGTGAGGCAGTGCACGTTTCTCTGACCGGGCACGAAGTCCCGCTCTATGTTGCGCGCAGTCTGTTGATTGCCGTGGACCATAATGACGCCTAACGGACCTGGTATCTTCATACATAGGTACAGTCCGTGAATGGCTGCTTCGAACTTGTTGATGGAGCCCCGGCCCATGATGGCATTGTATGGATATACCATGTCCACGATATCAAAGGTTACTTGCTCACTTCGGGCATTGGGTGCTACACCGAAGGAGAGAGGCAGCTCTATTTTACCGACAGGAAAGGTGCCCTTGCCGCCAAAGCCATACAACGGGTTGTCCGAAGGCTTGAGCAGGCTGTGGCTTATGCCCATGCGATCGAAGGCGTGGAGGAAGATGATGTCCGCCTGACTGCCATTGTCTACTAGGACTTTGTGCAGGTCCCAGCCTGCCACGCTGCAATTGATAACCATGGCGTCGCAATGGGGGGCGCTGCGTAGGTCGACGTCTCGTGCGTCGAAGGTTAACGGTATGTGGGACCACTTTGTCTGCACGACTGGGCCGGTTACGGCGACGTGGTTGATGCTGCGGTAGTGGTCCCGCTTCTGTCGCTTTGTGTCGAAGTCAGTGCTGGACCCCCCAGTTATCATGTGAATGACTCCGCGATATGGCTGATCGGCGAAGTCTTCCTGCTTTGGAGCATGGGGGATGTTTTGATGTTGTTGGTGTGGTGGTGGGGGTGGGGGAGGTACGATTTGTACTTCCGGATGGTGTTGGTAAGCGTGGTGCGGTGGATGCGGGGCGGGGGCATGGATATATGGTGGAGGGGGTTGCTGGTAAGTGTGCGCGACAACTCTGGGGTTGTCGGCAGGTTGCGCCCGTGCCATCCTGTCTCTGGTGGCCTTCGTTTCTGGGCAGTCTTTGGTTTGGTGGGCGCAGTCTTCGCCATGGAAGAGGCAGTAGAATCGGCGCGGCGGCTGCGCCCGCCCCCGACCCCTACCGCGAGTACCATTTCCGCGGCCCTGGGGGAAATACTCCTGGCGACGAGGGGCGTCAGCAGCGGGATGCTGGTTGGCGATGTTATGCACTTGCTGTTGATTGCGGCCGTCTCGACCGGAGTCCGGCTGCGGAGTCCTCGTCCACGTGCGGCTAGACTGTGGAGCATCTTTTGGCTTCCTTTGGGACTCAACCTTGCGCTGGTGTAGCTCTTCGGATTTGGCGTACTTTTCAAACAGCTGATATAATTCCTGGAGGTTCTTGGGCGGATCTCTGATGCAGTGGCTGTAAAGGACACCGGCGCGAAGGCCACTGATAGCGTAGTGGATGGCGATCTGGTCATCGACTGAGGGCAGCTGTGACTTGAGTGTTAAGAATTTGCGGTAATACTCCCGCAGAGTCTCCTTTTCCAGCTGCTTGCAGAGCGAGAGTTCGACCAATGCGTCGGTGTCTGGGCGGTACCCTTGGAAGTTGAGCAGGAACTTGTCCCGGAGGCTTCTTCAGGAATCAATGGACAGCGGAGGCAACCTGGTGAACCAGGTGAGAGCTGGGCCCTCTAGGGCGATGATGAAAGACTTCGCCATTGTGGCGTCGTCCCCTCCGGAAGATGCAACGGCAACCTGATAACTCATTATGTATTGTGCCGGGTCGGTGCTGCCGTTGTACTTGGGATAGGTCCCTGCTCGGAAGTTAGTTGGCCAAGGCGTCACTTGCTGGTGTGGCGCCAGGGGACTTCGTTCGTCGAGATAGTTGACCCCTTGGAATGGCGCGACGTGCTGGAAGGTGTGGTCGCGCTGGAGGAAACGCGAGTCTTCCGGTTGTGCGCGGTGTTGCAGGGGTGGCCCATGCTGCAGGCCGAGGTGGCCTTCGCGCGTGTCTTCCCGTTGTGCGCGCTGCTGGAGGGGTGGCCCTTGCTGCAGGCCGAGGTGGCCTTCGCGCTGCATCAGCGCGATCTCCCGCTCGAGGTCTTGGGCCTTCTGCTCTTCGTCCCGTATCATTTGTCGCACTTTGGCTAGCGCGGACACGCGCTGGCGCTTGGCCTCCAGTATCTCTTTCTGCCTCTGGAGATTGCGGTTCTTGAGGCGCAGGACGCGCAGCTGTAGCTGTTTTTCCGCTGAGACGCCGAGGACCTCACCATCCTCGGTGAGGTCCGCGCCCTCCAGTGGGGCGAAGCCTGAGGGTGGCTGCGATTGTCCTTCAGGGCCGCAGGTGCGAAGAGTGTCGTCTTCGCAGGTGCGAGGAGCGTTGTCTTCAGTGGCCTCTTGGTGGGTGGATTGGGTGAGGGCGAGGGCCTTGCCCTTTCTTGCGGCAAGCAGTGCTGCCTTCGCAGCCTCGTCAGCCTTCGGGTTAGCTCTCTTGGGTGCCATCGCGGGTGGTTTTCTCGTAGCACGAACGGTGGGCGCCAAATGTTGGGACTTGCTCTCACTCGCAAGGGGGGCCAACAAGGGTGAACAGTGACGTTAACAGGGTCACGCGCTAGATGGCAATAGCTCTGTTAATCTCGCCTCCCACGGGCACTGTGCGGGGGTATTTATAGGTACCTGAGCGCCCAGCGCCTTGTGCTAAGGACGCATGTGCCCTCAGCTACCTAGGTTATCCCCAGAATATTCCCATAAAGCAGGGTTACAGACTGTAATTACAGGGATGCCTTTACAAATTAGGCCCGTAACACGCGGCGGCCACGCAGGGCCCGTTACAATGGGCCGGATCACACGTGGGCCTCTGAGCTGGACGAGGCCGCACTGTGGGATGACGCCGTCGCAGGCCTTCGTTTGGTGCCGAGTTGAGTGAAGGGTGTCCCTGCCCGTTTTGTCTCTGTCAGACCAGCGACTGCAGCGAAGGCCTCGAGCGAAGGGTGGCGTCTTTGCCTTCGCCCCAACAGCTATATTGCAAAAAATATTTGGAGAATAATTTACTTTGCTCTAAAAATAGAAATTCCCATTAACATTAATCATATTATCGGGTCTTGGGCAAGTAATAGTGATCTGAGATACAAAAAATTACTTCTTATTGGAACATCAGCTTTATTGTGGTCTATTTGGCTTACTCGAAATGAGGTGGCTTTTAATCACAAACCAAGCCCATCAATTGTGCAGGTCATTTTCAGAGGTACTCATTGGTTAAGGTTCTGGAGACTTCTACAGAAGAAGGAAACACATCAACAAATTCTTGATGTGTGTCAAGCCTTGGAAGTGGTGGCGATGGAAGTCTTTGCGAATCATGGATGGCGATCAAATGCAAGACTTGAGTGTGGCTAGTGTTATACATAGTCACGATATTTAGTTCTATCAAGTTAGCTTTATTATTCAAGCACATGTTCATTGAGTTAATAATTGACGTGTAATGGCTGTACGCATTTGATGCAAAAGCTGGAACTCTTTGTTTCCATAATCAAAAAATGCAGGTGACCAGACATGCATGAATCGCGGGAGGCCTTTGCCCTGCATCCGCCGATACCTGTGAAACCTCCGTATCTGTGGGAGCAGGCTCGTGTGAGGCCGGTTCCACGCACGCAGGTATCCAATCAGGTGGTAATTGGCGAAAACCACTATTTGATAGGAGCTCAAGAGGTGTTAGAAAAATATGTGGCGAAGATTGAATGTTTCAAGAGAACCAAGGACTAAATTTTGCAAAATTTAAAGAGGCAAGCTTGTGACAAACGTACTTCTGGGCTGGAAGCTCCGTGGCGCAGCCCATTTCAACTATGGAATCACGGCTCGTCAAATAAAAGCCTCAGATGAAAGGATGATAAAAACTGGATATTTAAGATAGTTTGTTTTACGAAGAGAGTTCCAGCTTCGTAAAAATAAAAATGAGACATTCAGCTTTTAGGTTCCGGCTTGTCTAGGTGTTTTGCTAGAGAGAATTGTAGCTTCCAGGCTGTGGTGCCGTGCGCCCATCATGTGACCAAACAGTTGTGCTGATCGCATCCCACGACCAAATAGGCAAATAGCCGAGCCGCGGCCACATGTGAGGCCTGTTCTCCACATACTCCACGACCGACCTAAAAGGGTCCATTACGTTACGCGCATCGGAGCGGTCGGTAGCAAGAGAACGTGAATCTGGTCGGATGATATCCGTCGCCGTCGCGGAGCAGACGACGAGATGGGAGGCAAGAGGCAACTAGGCAAGCAGCATATATACGAGATGGAAGGTGGACGGTGCGGGCGATGGAGTCACGAAACTAGGAGACCATATCACTACTGAAGAAATTTGGTTCCAGTCCCTCTGTGGTCCGTCTCTTTGGCCATCTCCTCATGACAACGAGTCCATGTGCATGTCTCACACTCTCGTTCTTCAATCATCGATTCATCATTTGATTTATTTTATTATTTATTCCTTAGTATGTCTCGTTCTTCATCTTCATTTAATCATTGCAACATAGCGAGGAGCTTTAGACTGCAGACGTGAGACATCACCGCCTGCGGCCTGCCCCTGCCGGCCATTGCCTGCTCTCTCTGACTCCACGAGATCTGCACATATTCAGTTGTTCTACATATCCAGGTAATCATGTTTGTATATTAAATATTTTAATTAAGTATTTTTTTACTCCTTAGTAATATAGTAATTATCTGTTATATTTACTATTGTTTTAATTTATAACTGTTTGTTATATTATGTCATCAAGATTGAGAAAGTATCCATCAGGTAGCGAGAGGAGAAAAAAAGGAAGAAAAAAAAAACATTTCGATGAATTCACTGGAACACAGCGAAGAACTTTGGATAAATTTTTGAAGACTAATAATTCTACTGCTTTGAGTAATGAATTGACACTTGTTGTTGTGGAGGAAGAGGAGCCTGCCATTGGAAATTCTGAAGAAGAATAAGGAGGAAATGTTGATCCCAATGTCGATGATAACAGTGTAAGTGGCCCCGAGAATCCAACTAATTTATTGGGTGCAACACAGTCTGCTAATGCCGATGAGCCACTATTTATACTTACGATATTTATGATCCAAAAAATTGAGATAGGCTTGATAGTAATGCAAGAGATATATTAGCTGTGAAAGGGCCCATAAGAGAGGAAGGTCTAGAATTCCCTCTAGATGATGCATCAATGTTTTTTCTTATGACTATTATCTTAGAAAATTATGCAATGGGGAGATACATGATAGAAAATGGCTATTTTATTCAAAGAATGATGGCAGCGTATTTTGACTCTGCTTTGGATCTTATAAAAGGTATGACGGAATACTTTGAGACATACATAATTGAGGGAGCTGTTGGAGAACGTTTAGAAACGGATCTAAATCTATGTCTATATATTTGATATATTTGAAGAGGTACAATTAATTAAACAAACAACAATCGATCAAACAATAAATATACATTTTAGTAAATATATGTAACTGTACATATATGTAAAGATACGCACACGGCACATACTCCACGGTGACGCACACGCATAACGCCGTAAGGGTGGGACTGTGGGATGCTGGGAGCAGTAAAAACAGCATTTGTTTTTTCTACCCACCACAACCACCTATGCGTATCAGAACCAGTTTCACGATCCCTCCTCATCAACCACACTTCCATTCTCTTCTCAGGGGGTGTTTGGTTACCCCAAACTAAATTTTAGCCCCTATCACATCGAATGTTTGAACCTCCGTTCCGGGTATTAAATATAGTCGGATTATAAAACTAATTTGTCAGCCGAAGATTAAAAGACGAGACGAATCTAGTCCAGTTGATTGGGTCTATATTTCATACTCCTATTTGAAAGTCAAACGCTTGATGTGACCCGGGCTAAACTTTAGCAGGGGCAACCAAACACCCCCTCAGTTCTCACCGTGCAGGCGTAGTGCGTAGTGTGCAGAGGCCAGGACAGAAAAGAGAGGCAGCGCAGTTCACTACTACATCCATCCAACCACGCCGTCTTCCTTCCGCCGCGAGGGCTTCCGCTGCAGCGCGATCGCCGCATTCCACCATCTTCCTTCCTGGAACAGCAGGGCTTTGGCACTCGACTCCTCCACCACAGCTCCAACCAAAGCAAAGCGGTTTTCAAGGTACGGACCGTACCACGCAAAAACCCCAACCGCATTTCCCTTCCCCTATGCTACTACCCCCGCTTTCTTCCTCGCTGGATCCGCGGACCAGCGCAACCCCGTAAAGCTAGTAGTGCCTTCCGTCGAGTCTGACAGGCATGGTCTCGGATCCTTTTTCTGTTCTGTTTTTTTTATTCACTCTGCGTCTTCGACGGACGGATAATCGACCATGCTTCCAGCGCTTGGTACTGATGATCAGATTGGTTCGTGTGCTGATGATGCGAGGGCATGATTTTCCCTCATACTCCTACCCGATAACGCGATGTAGCCTTCAGCCATCTATGCACTTATGCAGGGCATTGATTCTGAAAAAAAAAAATCGTCAACAGAACGGGCTCCCTTTTGAACGGAGGGGGAGGGGGGTTTCGTTTCGTTTCCCTTCCCCGAGTAAAACATAAAACATCGAGTCGGTTCCTCCCGCGCGTCACCCGCTTCATTGAGTTCGCATGTGTCGTCTTTGCCCAATCACTATTGCCTTCATGTACATCTGGCTTGCTCAGTGCCTTCATTAATTTCGCGCTGTGGTCCCACACTATCCAAATTCGTTTTTGCATTATTATTATCATCACTAACTTGTGCACAATGGTCAATGGATCACTCCCAAAACATTTTGCACCGCCATTTAAAAAATAAATAAAGTCTCGGACTCTCGGTAAGGGTCATCTGTTCACTTTGATATCTGGATGTACGTGCCTCATTATGTGGCTATGTTTTCTGTTGTGATTTACTTACGATGGATCAGAGGAAACAAGTCTGAGGGGGTGTTTGGTTTTAGAACTAATTTTTAGTCCTTCCAATTTATTCCATTTTAGTCACTAAATTGTCAAATATGGAAACTAAAATAGAGTTACAGTTTCTATATTTTGCAATTTATAGACTAAAGTGGAATAAAATGGAGGGACTAAAAATTAGTCCCTATTAACCAAACACTACCTGAAACACATACTACGCAGCAAGTGAGAGTAGCTGACTCAAATGATATGAAAGTACCAAATTGTAATATGTTATTTCAGTATTTGCGTTACTTTCATTTGATATTTGCTTTCGTGTTTAGAAAACATAAACAGTTCTGGTTCCTGAAGAACGTTACGTTTTCTTGACTCATGCATCAACATGCAACTGGATAATGGATATACATCAACTGGACAGTGCAGTACATTTATTCCTTTCCTTTTGTTTCTCAGCTTGCCAGTGTCAGTGCAATGGTGACTAGCAAATCCTCGTGGAGCCAGGTTGTAAAAAATACCAGGCCGACAAACCTGTCCGTTGCTGCAAGAAACCTCCAACCACAGGACCTTGGAGCCGTGATATTTGGTTGCACAAACAGTACCATTCAAGAGTGTCACTCACGGCAACTTTTTGGTATGCTCTTGATTTCTCTTGATCACGACCTTTGTTTTAACAAAACTAGGCTACCCCTTAAATGCATTTGTTTATTTATCCTGTGATGGGGTATATCATTCCATGCCTCCCAAAGCACATCTGTTAGATGAAAACACAATTTGTTACAACTATTTTTAGATTAGAGAGAGTTGCGTCTCTCTACCGTGATTGGCGGTGGGTTAGTTGTGGATTACGATCTCATCTATGTATACCTCTATCTTTTCTCTTCTCTTTAACCGCATATATCAGCAATATATAAACACCGGCCGTGACCCCTAAGGGCATCGAGCCAAGTCAATTAACATGGTATCAGAGCCTAAGGGCTTAATCACTCGATCCATGTCCATTGTTAATTTGTTATATCCTCCTCCCCTATTGTCGTCTCAACTGCCGCGCCGTCCATCATGTCCACCACCACTGTTCCCCTCCACCACGTTGTCACCATCAAGCTCAACAAAAACAACTTCTTGCTATGGCTATGGCGTGCGCAGTTGCTTCCATACCTACGGAGCTCCAAGCTTATCGGATACCTTGACGGTGCCCTCGTCGCACCGGCGACACAAATCGCGGCGTCCACACAGACTGGCGTTGAGCTGGTTCCCAATCCTGTCTATGAGCAATGGCACAATACCGATCAGTATGGTGTGGATTATGATGACACCTTCAGTCCGGTTGTAAAGCCCACTACAATTCGACTTCTTCTATCATTGTCTATCTCTTGTGGCTGGGTTATTTGGCAAATCGATATTCAAATGCCTTCACGATTTTCTTGACGAAGACGTCTATATGAAGCAACCATCTGGTTTTGAGGATTCCTCTCATCCAGAGTATATTTGCAAGTTTGATAAGTCACTGTATGGCCTCAAATAAGCTCCTTGTGCATGGTTCTCTCGCCTAAGCACTACATTACTTGCCCTGGGTTTTTCGGCCTCAAAAGCAGATATATCTCTGTTTCTTTTTAACAAAGGTGGCATCAAGTTCTATTTTCTTATATATGTTGACGATATAATCATCATTAGTTCCTCTTCAGTGGCCATTGATTGCTTGCTTGGGCAACTCAGAGATGATTTCGCGTTACAAGATCTTGGACCCCTGAGCTATTTTTTGGGTGTTGAAGTACATCATCATATCGACGGTCTCACCTTAACACAAGTACATTCATGATCTTCTTTCCCGGACTAATATGCTTGCTGCTAGTGTTGTTGTTACACCGATGGTGCTCGCTGAAAAGATTACTCTAACAGATGGAGAACCTTTATCACCAGAGAACTCCACTCGATATAGGAGTGTTGTGGGAGCACTTCAGTATCTATCGCTGACTCGACCAGATATTTCGTTCTCGGTAAATTGTGTTTGTCAATATATGGCCGGCCCTACTTCAGTGAATTGGACTGCACTTAAACGCATTCTTCGTTATCTCCGGGACAATTGATTATGGCTTGTGTTTTATCAAGACTGGATCATTGCTACTTAGCGCCTTTCCAGATGCAGATTGGGCTGGTAATTTGGATAATCGACGTAATTTGGGCTGGTAGGTACGCCGTCTTTCTTGGGGGCAACCTTATTTTCTGGAGTTCTCGCAAGCAAGCTACAGTGTCCCGGTCAAGTACTGAAGCTAAATATAAATCCGTCGCTGATGCCACAGTAGAGATCTTCTGGCTTCAGGTTCTTCTTCGCGAAATTGGCATTTCTCTTCCACGATCACCGATCCTATGGTGTGATAACATAGGCGCTACATATGTCACGGCAAAACCAGTTTTTAGCATGTGGAGATTGATTATCATTTTATTAGAGAGCGTCTTGCCATGAAATAGCTTGAGGTACGTGCCATATCGTCGAAGGATCAAGTGACCGACATCATGACAAAGACGCTTCCTACTCCGGCATTCAAGCATTTCAGAAACAATTTGAACTTATTTCCACGACGTCCAGATTAAGGGGGTATTAGATGAAAACACAATTTGTTACGTCTGGGGTATTAGATGAAAACGCAATTTGTTACGTCTATTCCTAGATTAGAGAGAGTTGTGTCTCTCTACCGTGATTCACGGTGGGTTAGTTGTGGATTACGATCTCATCCATGTATATCCCTATCTTCTCTCTTCTCTGTAACCGCATATATCAGCAATATATAAACACCGGCCGTGACCCCTAGAGGGCATCGAGCCAAGCCAATTAACAATATCAACTTGTTGAGCGATCCACTGACTTAGTTAACATTCGTGACATGTTTCAGGCTTGCCAAGAACACATATTTCGTATGTACAAAACATTAAGGAAGGACTACCTCTCTTCCTCTTCAATTATGATGATCGAAGATTGTATGGTATTTACGAAGCTTCAGGGAATGGAAAGTTCTGTCCTGAATCAAATGCATGGTCACAAGATAGCAAGGGCAAAACAAGCTATCCTGCCCAGGTACAATCCCTTGTGTCTGTACTTTGAATGCCATCTTATTTTTCAGTTTCAGTAAAATGGCTTCTATATTCACGCCCTTTTATTTGTTTAGGTTGCAATGCGGGTAAAGGTGTGGTGTTTTCCGCTAGCAGAGAATCAGTTCAGAAATGCAATTATAGCCAATTACTACCAGAAAATTCCCGGTGTCCCTGGCCAGAAGCTTCATTTTTTCAAGTTTGAATTGGATCATGCTCAAACACGTGTTTTGATGGATATGTTTACTCCTTCTCCTTCTCCCAACAGTTTCTGGACGCCCCCTGCTGCAGCACCAGCTAATGAGCATGCGAAAGAATTAGTGTTGTCACCTGGATGGGCACCAGAGTGTGAAGGGAACAATAACCTCAAATCAGAAAAGGTTGTCAAGTCATATGCAGACATAGTGAAGAAGAACACATTTGTGGAAGTTGGGACAAGAGATGTGGATGTGGAACATGCAGGCTCAGGTGATGAATCTTCTGGTGGTTTCGATGAACTGGATTGTCAGTACACACCAACAGAGAGGGAGGACTACGCTCTATCAGATAGGGTGGTTCAAGTGCAACAACAGTACCCTGATAAGCAGGCAGAAGTGCTTAGCTTTGATCGGGTTTTACAAGGGCGCATCACTTTTCCTGGTCAGCAGTGGCATTCTGATTTTTATGCCAATACTACCCAAACTGAGGATAACGATGCATATAGCTGCGAGTATGCCCAAGAGGTCAAATATGCAATTCTGGATGGCAGCTCTAATTTGCCAGAAACCTTAGATTCTGAAGTTGATAAACTGTCCCTGGGGCATTCTGATTTGCTGGTGCAGTTATTGGACTCTGAATCATGCACAGAAGCTAAGGTTATAACTTTGAACTCAGCTGATATCTGCACCCCAACTTACCATCCTTATTTTGTACTTCAGTTCATCTGTCTACTGCAAAATTTCTCACACTGATTTTGTTTGTGCAGCTGATTGATGCAGTGAAACAGTTATCTGGACGAATAGAGGTGATGGAGAAGAAGCAGGTCTCCTTTTTACGATTTAAGCTCATGAAAACATTTGCATCTATTATACTGAACCATGCAATCTTAAGTTTTGGAAATGTTATATGCAAAAAAATAAACCAGAAATTGCACTCGGAATAGGTGTTTTGTAGCTTAGCATGAAAATGTAGGAACCAAGAGAATAAGTAAGCAACATTATGTTGAGTAAACCTTTGCACATTATTATATGCTGATACTAGACTGCAGCTGCATGTGTGTAGGATTGGAATAGCTAAATTTTGCATTATAGAATGGCTAATATGTTATGTGGCACTAACAGGGAGAATCCATAAGATGCTTGTAGTGTTTTGGGGGTTCACGCCTACCTAAAGATATGGAAGTAGGGCAGGATGAAATGAAAATATTTTTCCATTATGCTTCTAAATCAGCCTCACATCTGCTTAGCTTCTAATCAATCTTTCAGCTAGGATACTCTATGGTCGATTGTTCGACCTATGTAGTCCACTCTTTCAATATATGGGAAGTATAGAAAAAGGATGCAAACCCAAAGTCTAGGAAAAGTCTCATTTCCTGGCAGAAAAGTTTTGGTGGTTAAATCTAATTTATGTTCAATATGCAGGCTTGGTCCAACAAAGAAGTCAAACATCTACAAGGGATGAATGAGAGGTTACTGAAAAGAATTGTTGAACTAAAGGGAACCGTTATGACATTGAATTCTAAAATAGATCCTTTAACCCTAGATGATTCACTTAACCAGTTTGTAGAACAATGTTTGGGTTCAGAAGATGTCATTTATTTAGTTGGTGGTTTTGATGGCTTCTCATCTTTGCCATCACTAGACTCTTTTTCCCCTTCATTGGACATACTAACACCCCTTAAACCAATGGCTGTTGGCAAGTCATATTCCTCAACTGTTGCACTAGAGGGCAAGATATTTGTTCTTGGTGGTGGTGATGGTGCTTGCTGGTTTGATACAGGTTACTACTTGGCTTCTAAGTTTATTTTCCTCTTGAACTATTTATTGTATTGCAATCACTGCCCTGATTCTGCATGTATCTTTTGGATGAAGTTGATTGTTATGACCGAAGCCGTGATGATTGGTCCACATGCCCATCGTTGACTTGTGACAAGGGGAGCCTTGCTGGGGTTAATGTCAACGGGAGAATCTATGCATTTGGTGGTGGAGATGGAACCAAGTGTTTCTCTGATGTTGAAATGTTTGATCCTGTGCATGGAAAGTGGATAAAGAATCAACCTATGCTGGAAAAGGTATCTGTTTCTACCATTCTTTGTTCTAGAATCTGGAAGCTTTTCTTCTCATAGATTACTGAAGCACATAGTAGTATGTGCGTAGATTTGCCTGACACAAACAACTTGGGGAAATAATAACCATTTACTCGTGGAAAACTGTAATTCTGCACTGAAGCTGTGAAGCAAACCAGTTCCTGGTTCCATTTCAATTTCATGTACCCTTTTCGTGAAAATACTTGCTTCAGACACAAATCTCCACATAATATGATTAACTCCTTAGCTTGGCTGACTTTGCACACTTTTTTTCAGCGCTTTGCTCTAGCTGGTGTAGCACTAAATGGTGTGATTTATGCTGTTGGTGGCTTCAATGGTGTTCAATATCTGAGGTGCTGTTTTTTTTCCCTGCCTGTACTTAGTACTTTGATTGGTTTAGTTCTGATCTGGTGGAAATACAACAGCTCATAAAACCTCCAAACATGTGGTGGCCTATGGTTTAGTGCAAATCTGAATAAATTGTATTATTTCGTAAATTTTCATTACCCTATTGTCTATTGCTAATGGCAGTGATATTTGAAGTGAGAGAAGGACAAGAAAACTCTTCTGCTAACTGTGTGATGTGTATTGGCAGCTGTGCTGAAAGACTTGATCCTCGGGAGCCTAACTGGAAAATGCTGCCAAAGATGAGTGCAGGAAGGGGCTGTCATACACTTACAGTTCTTAATGAGAAGATGTAAGTCACATAACTCTTCACTTTTTATCTTGAAACAATGAACTGAAGATATGTAGGATGCTCCTTTTTGAAAAATATATATGCTATATAACATGCCCAGAAAATGAAAAGAGAGGTGTGCATCAGGGTGTATACTATCCTTTGTTGACGTATTTTGCGTTTGTATTTTCTTCCAGATTCTCGATTGGTGGATATGACACTAGGGCTAAAGCAATGGTGTCTACTGTTGAGGTGTATGAGCCAAGGATGCCATCGTGGGTGATGGTTGAACCCATGAACTACACCAGAGGATACCATTCTTCAGCTGTGCTCGGTGGCTCAATATTCACCTTTGGTGGGGTGAAAGGTGAAGCAGACACAATCTTGGATGTGGTAAGTAGCAACGCCGATTGTCAAATTTCTAAGCATGTCCATTTGGCTGTCAGTAACTCAAATAAGCTGGAAGCAAGAATCATACATCCAAAGTCTTGCATTTAGCTGCCAGGACATGGTAGCGAGGCAGTCACTGAACTGTTTTTTTTTTTTTTGTCAAGGGTCCACCTACATCAACTGCATATGTTGCATATGTTGTTTGTTACCATGCCAGCGTCTGCATTATGTAGGGTCCACGTACATCAACTGCTTTAGTAAAATCGTCAGTACAGCATGTGGTGGCTAACAGTTAACTAGTTAAGCATCTGTGTCATGGCGATTTGTCAGGTGGAACACTACAAGGAAGGGTGTGGCTGGATGACAACGGGATTGAAGTCGATTGGCAGAAGATGCTACTGCTCAGCGATTGTTCTCTGACTGTAACTGCCTTAAAACCAAGTGAGAATGAGGAGACTGATAATAGGTAAAACTAATATATTAATATTAGGTAAAGACTAAGAAGGCTCTTGCTTAGCCTGAACTGACAACACTAGACACGATGGACCTCGTAGTTTCTGAATCGGCGAACTGTAAAACAAACATTGAGCTGTTTGTGTTGTCCGACACTGGATGATGGGTGGATGCATGCATGAGTGAATCGGTACTGAACTGATGTAGAGATGACACTTCCATGGATGAATATCCAAGTATTTGACTCTGTATGTTGAGCTTTTTCTCTTTTCGGTTCCAGCTTTTTACTAAAGCAGCTTGCCTAAACAAAAAAAAAGGCACTGTAAATGGACCTGTGACATTTACCTGAATTTGTTTGTCAGGGCGCTTAAGCATGCTTTGCACTTTCTTATTATCTATCAGGGAACTGTAAATGGCTTCTACAATGCAGTCTATGGTAGTTCCTTTTTTTTTGTCACCGCATAACATAGAAACTGACGCCTAAAGAGCAATGTATAATGTGAATTACCGAGAGTAACAGAGCTTGTCGCTGCTATATGGGTCTTGAATTTGTTTAGTGTACGATAGGTGACTTGTCAGTTCAATTTCACAAAAAATATATGTTAGTCTGTCTGAGTGATCAACAGAAAAGTGATTCCATATTGGTGGGACCATATCGTATTAGTATGCCCAGGGAACCGGTAATCCGATGCTTTTCGAAAATACTCCCTCTGTCCACATCAGCATCTTCATCATTACAATCACAGTTAAAAGCACCCGCTTCCCGGTTTCATTTAAGGCATGTACAATCTAGACACCGTTCCACGGTACCCCAAGTATAAGACACAACTAAAATACAACATAATACAGTGAGTATATCTAAAACATGTGTCTTATCATATTCATTGTATCAATCATAGCATTTAATAAATTAAAGTGATCAATCAGCTAGTCTCCTGTCTCAAACATAGAGCTAAGATAATGTGTCTTCATCAAGATATATGTCTAGAATTTTTTTATATTTACCGCATAGACACATTCGAAGATACAACTTAAGACACTAACTAGGTATATGCCTGTGCGTTGCGACGGAACACAAATTAACGAGCCTCCAATAGCTCAAGGTACTCGCGACATGAGCGCAATGGTGATAGGAACCCTCACGGGAAATAGTGTCTTGTTGTAGATGAGCGCGAGCCTAAGTCGGACGTTGAGCCGGTGAAGCGAGCGCCGGCAGGGTCAGGGCGGGCGCGGGCTGCGTCGAGGCGGCTCCAGCGGCGTCAGGATGGTCACGGAGACGGCCACGGGCTCGTGCTCGGGTGGCTCGGCGTCGGGGCGGGAGGTCGCCGGCAGCGGCGCCGAGAGGCACCTGGGGGCGGTGGCAGCTGTGTCTCGTTGGGTGCGGGATTGAAGATGGAATGAAACAGTACGGGTGGCGGCTAGCAGTTAAAATCGTTTATGTCCGACAGCTTATCTGACAGCCGTCGGACATAACGGTCTCTTTGCCAGCCGTCAGACGTATTGTGTTATGTCTGAGGGCTGCCCGGGGCCGTCGGACATTACCTTACATCCGACGGTCTCATAGAGGCCGTCGGACATAACAGAGCCGTCGGAACTCTGTCGTTTTACTGTAGTGCACCGTCATTTTAGGATTCAGAAGAGCAGAATCCGTCATAGTTGTCTCCCATATTGAGCAAGTCAAAGTAGCTACTTCCCTCGGCCTAGCAACAAATACTTGGAAAACATAAAATGTGAACGCAACTTCTTAAAGTCATGTCGAGCCTCTATAACAAAAGTTGAATAGAGGGGAAAAGGACAAATCTATAATCTGCATTTCACGAAGAAAACAGGATATATCAATCATTTGTGCTCTAAATGACAAGTTGTTTCTCCAGTACAGTTCTAGTAGGGCTGATTGTGGACACAGAAATAGGCACACATCCATATTCAAAATGAAGGCCATGGTTAGTCACTGAAGCAATCAAGAGGAAAGGTTGATTAGTGATTACAACCTAAAAGAACTCAAAATTGATCCATGCAAATTTGAAATAGATTAAATGTGCACTACAATTGCTTTTTAAACAAAATTACTTAAGCGCACAACTGCTGAAAGGGAAATAGGGTCAAACCTTTTCCAATATAAATTTTGGTGGTTGAATTGCTCAATACAAATTATTGGACTAACTAGTTTGCTCTAGAAAATATGTTCTACGGGTGCCAAAGGTTCACAACAAACCAATACAAAGATAAAAGAAGGGGTTCAAAACAAAGGAGCAAAGTTCATCCGAAGGTAGCCCTGGTCTGGCGCACCGGACTGTCCGGTGTGCCACCGGACAGTGTCAGGTGCACCAGGGAGGAATGACTCTGAACTTGCCAGCTTCGAGAATTTGGGAGGCCACTCCGCTATAATTCACCGGACTGTCCGGTGTGCCAGCGGAGCAACGGCTACTTCGCGCCAACGGTCGTCTGCAGAGGACATTAAATGCGCTACAGTGCGCGCCTACGCGCGCAGAAGTCAGAGCAGGCGCCAGAAGGCGCACCGGACAGTCTACAGGACCTGTCCGGTGCACCACCGGACTGTCTGGTGGCCCCACAAGTTAGAGCTCCAACGGTCGAACCCTAACGGTTGGGTGACGTGGCTGGCGCACCAAACTGTCCGGTGCGCCCGTCAACAGACAGCCTCCCCAACGGCCACTTGGGTGGTTGGGGCTATAAATACCCCCCAACCACCACTCTTCAAGGCATCCAAGCATTCACTACATCTCATTCAATACAAGAGCAATACACAACACTCCAAGACACAAATCAAAGCCTCCGATCGAATCAAAGTCCCCAATTCAACTCTAGTTTTTAGGACTTGTGAGGAGATCGACTTGTGTTCTTTTGTTGCTCTTGTTGCTTGGTTGGCTTTCTTCTTTCTCTCATTCTTACTATCAAAACCTTGTAAGCGAAGCAAGAGACACCAATTGTGTGGTGGTCCTTGCGGGGTCTAAGTGACCCGGGAAATCAAGGAAGGAAGCTCACTCGGTCTAAGTGACCATTTGAGAGAGGGAAAGGGTTGAAAGAGACCCGGTCTTTGTGACCACCTCAACGGGGAGTAGGTTTACAAGAACCGAACCTCGGTAAAATAAATCACCGTGTCATCCATTCTTATTTGCTTATGATTTGTTTTCACCCTCTCTTTCGGACTCGTTTATATTTCTAACGCTAACCCCGGCTTGTAGTTGTGCTTAAGTTTATAATTTTCAGATTCCGCCTATTCACCCCCCCTCTAGGCGACTTTCAATTGGTATCGGAGCCCGGTGCTTCATTAGAGCCTAACCGCTCGAAGTGATGTTGGGAGAACACGCCAAGAAGGAGATGGTGACCGGCGAGAAGCCCGCCACAAGCCACGGGAAGGCTCCATCGGGAGAATCCCGCAACAAGAAGAAGGAGGAATCACCTCCTCACAAGTCACATTGGAGTGGGGAGAAGAAAAAGAAGATGAAGAAGGTGGTCTACTACGAGACCGATTCTTCGTCGCCATCCACCTTCGGCTCCGACGCGCCGTCCGTAACTTCTAAGCACCATGAGCGTAAGAAGTTTAGTAAGATCCCCCTACGCTACCCTCGCATTTCTAAACGTACTCCATTACTTTCCGTTCCATTAGGCAAACCACCGGTTTTTTACGGTAAAGATTATAACATGTGGAGTGATAAAATGAGGCATCACCTAACCTCACTCCACACTAGTATTTGGGACGTTGTTGAGTTTGGTGTACAGATACCATCCGTAGGGGATGAGGACTATGATTCGGACGAAGTTGCCCAAATCCGGCACTTCAACTCACAAGCCACCACAATACTCCTCGCCTCTCTAAGTCAAGAAGAGTATAACAAGGTGCAGGGGTTGAAGAGCGCCAAGGAAATTTGGGACGTGCTCAAGACCACGCACGAAGGAGACGAGGTGACCAAGATCACCAAGAGGGAGACGATCGAGGGGGAGCTCGGTCGTTTCATGCTCAACCAAGGAGAAGACCCGCAAGCCATGTACAACCGGCTAAAGACCTTGGTAAATCAAGTGCGCAACCTCGGGAGCACCAAATGGGATGACCATGAGATGGTCAAGGTTATTCTTAGATCACTCGTATTTCTTAACCCTACTCAAGTTTAATTAATTCGTGGTGATCCAAGGTATAAACTAATGTCTCCCGAGGAAGTGATAGGCAAATTTGTGAGCTTTGAATTGATGATCAAAGGCTCCAAGAAGATCATCGAGCAAGGTGCCTCCTCCTCCATACCCGAAGCCTAACCCGTTGCATTCAAGGCAACGGAGGAGAAGAAAGAAGACTCTACACCGAGTAGGGTCCCCATCGACGCCTCCAAGCTCGACAATGAGGAGATGGCGCTCATCATCAAGAGCTTCCGCCAAATCCTCAAACAAAGGAAGGGGAAAGATAACAAGCCCCGTTCCAAGAAGGTTTGCTACAAATGTGGTAAGCCCGGTCATTTTATCGCTAAATGTCCATTATCTAGTGATAGTGACAGGGATAACGACAAGAGGGGGAAGAAGAAGTACTACAAGAAGAAGGGCGGTGATGCCCATGTTTGCTGGGAGTGGGACTCCGACGAGAGCTCCACCGACTCCTCCGCTGACGAGGACGCCACCAACATCGCCGTCAACAAAGGACTCCTCTTCCCCAACGTCGGCCACAAGTGCCTCATGGCAAAGGACGACAAGAAGAAGAAGGTAAAATCAAGATCCTCCACTAAATATGCAACCTCTAGTGATGAGGATAATTCTAGTGATGAGGAGGATAACTTGCTTACTCTTTTTGCCAATCTTAACATGCAACAAAAAGAGAAATTAAATGAATTGATTAGTGCCATTCATGAGAAGGATGAACTCTTGGATAGCCAAGAGGACTTCCTTATTAAGGAGAACAAAAAGCATGTTAAGACCAAAAATGCTTATGCTCAGGAGGTAGAGAAAAATAAAAAATTAACTAGTGAGCTAAGTAGTTGCCATGACACTATTTCCATCCTTAGAATTGAGAATGCTAATTTGATTGCTAAGGTTGAGAAGTCAAATATTTGTGATGATCCAATTGTCAATCTTAGAAATGATAATGCTAGTTTAATTGCTATGATTGATAAATTGAATGTCTCCCTTGCTAGCCTTAGGAATGAGAATAAAAAATTAATTGTTAAGGCTAAAGACTTAGATGTTTGCAATGTTTCCATTTCCAATCTTAGAGGTGAGAATGCCATTTTACATGCTAAGATTGTTGAATTAAATGATTGCAAACCCTCTACATCTACCGTTGAGCATGTTTCTATTTGCACTAGATGTAGAGATGTTAATGTAGATGCTATTCATGATCACCTTGCTTTAATTAAACAACAAAATAATCATATAGCTACATTGACTGCTAAAATCAATGAGCATGACTTGAAAAATGAGAAATTTAAATTTGTTAGAAGTATGCTCTATAGTGGGAGACGCCCTGGCATTAAGGATGGCATTGGCTTCCAACAGGGAGACAATGTCAAGCTTAATGCCCCTCCTAAAATATTGTCTAATTTTGTTAAGGGCAAGGCTTCCATGCCTCAGGATAATGAGGGTTACATTTTATACCCTGCTGGTTATCCTGAGGATAAGATTAGGAGAATTCATTCTAGGAAGTCTCACTCTGGCTCTCATCATGCTTTTGTGTATAAGAGTGAGGCATCTAGTTCTAGGCAATCAACCCATGCTAAATTGCCTAAGAAGAAAACTCCTAGAGCATCAAATGATCATAATGTTTCATTCAAAACTTTTGATGCTTCTTATGTGAAAGGGAAATGTGCCCTTGGGCCATTTCTAAGTATTTTGGTGATTGAGTGCCAACACAAGTGCTTTTGTGTTAATCTATGCAAAGTGGTGTACAAAGTGCAAATCATGTCAAAAGGTATGTTTCTAGACTTAGTACATTGTTTTATGGACTAATGTATTGTGTCTAAGTGCTGGAAACAGGAAAAATCAAGTTAGAGAAGAAATGGCTTTGTTCAGCCAAAGTCTGCTCAATCTGGGTGCACCGGACTATCCGGTGGTGCACCGGACAGTGTCCGGTGTGCCAGACTGGCTCTGGCGAACTTGCTGCTCTCGGGAGTTCGACGGTGGTGTACGGCTATAATTCACCGGACTGTCCGGTGGTGCACCGGACTGTCCGGTGAGCCGTTCACAGGCGAACTCGTCACTCTCGGGAGTTGATTAACGACGTACGGCTAAAATTCACCGGACTGTCCGGTGGTGCACCGGACTGTCCGGTGAGCCAACGGTCAGCCGGGGCAACGGTCGGCCGAGGATTCCGCGCGTGACGCGTGGCCGAGCCAACGGTCACATTGGTGCACCGGACTGTCCGGTGTGCACCGGACAGTGTCCGGTGCGCCAACGGCTCTCAATCAGCAACGGTCGACTACGCCAAACAAGGAAAGAAATCCGCACCGGACAGTGTCCGGTGGTGCACCGGATTGTCCGGTGCGCTAGGCGACAGAAGGCAAGATCACCTTCCTGGAATGCTCTCAACGGCTCCTAGCTGCCTTGGGGCTATAAAAGGGACCCCTAGGCGCATGGAGGAACACACCAAGCATACTCAAAGCATTCCTAAGTACCAAGACTTCGATTTCACGCATTTGTTTCTTCGTGATAGCATCTAGAGCTCTAGTTGAGTTGTGAACTCGTCGGGTTGTGTTGTGAGCTCTTGTTGCGACTTGTGTGCGTGTTGACATTCTGATTTTGTGTCTTGTGTGCGTTGCTCATCCCTCCCTTACTCCGTGCTTGTTTGTGAACTTCAAGTGTAAGGGCGAGAGACTCCAAGTTGTGGAGATTCCTCGCGAACGGGATAAAGAAAAGCAAAGCAAAACACCGTGATATTCAAGTGGGTCTTTGGACCGCTTGAGAGGGGTTGATTGCAACCCTCGTCCGTTGGGACACCACAACGTGGAGTAGGCAAGCGTTGGTCTTAGCCGAACCACGGGATAAACCACTGTGCCATCTCTGTGATTGATCTCTTGTGGTTATTGTGTTTTGTTGAGACTCCTCTCTAGCCACTTGGCGATTATTGTGCTAACGCTTAACCAAGTTTTTGTGGCTTAAGTTTCAAGTTTCCCAGGATCACCTATTCACCCCCCCCCCTCTAGGTGCTCTCATTATGTGCTTACTAACAAATCAGGCAAGGTAGTTGCCAAATATGTTGGGGGCAAACACAAGGGGTCAAAGACTTGTGTTTGGGTACCCAAAGTTCTTGTATCTAATGTCAAAGGACCCAAAACTGTTTGGGTACCTAAAATCGAGAACTAAATTTGTTTTGTAGGTTTATGCATCCGGGGGCTCAAGTTGGATCATCGACAGCGGGTGCACAAACCACATGACAGGGGAGAAAAGGATGTTCTCCTTCTATGAGAAAAGCCAAGATCCCCAACGAGCTATCACATTCGGGGATGGAAATCAAGGTTTGGTCAAAGGATTGGGTAAAATTGCTATATCAC
This sequence comes from Zea luxurians, assembly GCA_029449295.1. Taxonomy (NCBI): domain Eukaryota; kingdom Viridiplantae; phylum Streptophyta; class Magnoliopsida; order Poales; family Poaceae; genus Zea; species Zea luxurians. Next base: position 5,375,180 of record JAOPSE010000023.1, on the reverse strand, counting down.
CTGACCATTCTATTTCCAATGTTTTTCTTGTAGATTCTTTAGACTACAACTTGCTTTCTGTTTCTCAATTATGCAAAATGGGTTACAACTGTCTTTTTACGGATACAGGTGTTATTGTCTTTAGAAGAAGTGATGATTCAGTAGCTTTTAAGGGAGTGTTAGAGGGTCAGCTATACTTAGTTGATTTCAATAGAGCTGAACTCGACACTTGCTTAATTACTAAGACTAACATGGGTTGGCTCTGGCATCGCTGACTAGCCCATGTTGGGATGAAGAATCTTCACAAGCTTCTAAAGGGAGAGCACATTTTGGGACTAACAAATGTTTATTTTGAGAAAGACAGGATTTGTAGCGCATGCCAAGCAGGTAAGCAAGTTGGTGTTCATCATCCACATAAGAACATTATGACGACTGACAGGCCACTCGAGCTCCTCCACATGGACCTATTCGCCCTGATAGCTTACATAAGCATCGGTGGGAGTAAGTATTGCCTAGTTATTGTGGATGATTATTCTTGCTTCACTTGGGTATTCTTTTTACAGGAAAAATCTCAAACCCAAGAGACTTTAAAAGGATTCTTGAGACGGGCTCAAAATGAGTTCGGCTTGAAGATCAAGAAAATAAGAAGCGACAATGGGACGGAGTTCAAGAACTCACAAATTGAAGGCTTTCTTGAGGAAGAGGGCATCAAGCATGAGTTCTCTTCTCCCTACATGCCACAACAAAATGGTGTAGTGGAGAGGAAGAATAGAACTCTATTGGACATGGCAAGGACCATGCTTGATGAGTACAAGACTTCGGATCGGTTTTGGGCCGAAGCGGTCAACACCGCTTGCTACGCCATCAACCGGTTATATCTACACCGAATCCTCAAGAAGACATCTTATGAACTCCTCACCGGTAAAAAGCCCAATGTTTCATATTTTAGAGTCTTTGGTAGCAAATGCTTTATTCTTGTTAAAAGAGGTAGAAAATCTAAATTTGCTCCTAAGGCTGTAGAAGGCTTTTTACTTGGTTATGATTCAAACACAAGGGCATATAGAGTCTTTAACAAGTCCACTGGACTAGTTGAAGTTTCTTGTGACATTGTGTTTGATGAGACTAACGGCTCTCAAGTAGAGCAAGTTGATCTTGATGAGCTAGATGATGAAGAGGCTCTGTGCGTCGCGCTAAGGAACATGTCCATTGGGGATGTGTGTCCTAAGGAAGTTGAAGAGCCTCCACAAGCACAAGATCAACCATCTTCCTCCATGCAAGCATCTCCACCAACTCAAGATGAGGACGAGGCTCAAGATGATGAAGGAGAAGATCAAGAAGATGAGCCACCTCAAGAGGACGACAATGATTAAGGGGGAGATACAAATGATCAAGACAAGGAGGATGAACAAGATCCAAGGCCGCCACACCCAAGAGTCCACCAAGCAATCCAATGAGATCACCCCGTGAACACCATTCTCGGCGATATTCATAAGGGGGTAACCACTCGATCTCGTGTTGCTCATTTTTGTGAACATTACTCTTTTGTTTCCTCTATTGAGCCACACAGGGTAGAGGAAGCACTTTAAGATTCAGATTGGGTGCTGGCGATGCAAGAGGAGCTCAACAACTTTGTAGGATCTAGGACACCGGCTAGAGGGGGGGGTGAATAGACGGTTTTGACTAAAATCAACAATACTAAATAAATTTAATCAATGCAACAAGAGAAATAAATTATCTAGTGTGAATAAGTAAACAATGTATGAAAAACAACTACGGAGATTGAATACTTGAAGAACAATAAGCAAAACACTAATCAATTGCAAGGCAATAAGTAATGCTAGAAAGAATAGACACCGAAATTTGTCCCGTGGTATCGGTGATTTGCCGATCACCCCTAATCCACGTTGAGGTGGACTTCAAGCTCTCACTTGCTCCTCTATCAAGACACGACTTGATCTTTGAGCCAAGTGGACAAGAAATCACTCAATACCTCGATTCCACTAATGTCACCTTTGCCGCTCTGGCGAGGTAGGCGCGAACCCCTCACAATCCACACCGCGCCTTCTCCACAATCTTCTTGGAGAGCTCGACGGAGACAATCACCCGAGCCGTCTAGGAGGCGGCAACCTCCAAGAGTAACAAGCCAACGACGCTTGCTCGGTGTACCACCTAGTGCCTCAAGAATCACCAAATGATGCAAATGCACTAGGACCCTTAATCTCTCACTAGAATGCAATCTCAAGCAAAGAGTGTGAGAGAGTGAGTTGGAGGATCACAAATGAGCTCAATGTGTGCAAGGAATGGCCAAGAGAGGTCTCTCACACGAGCTACCCTTCTATTTATAGTCTCCCATCTAAAACCAACCGTTATGTGCAAAAGGGGGCAGTTCTGCGCACACGCGGACCGTCCGCGCCCTAGGGCCGGACGGTCCGCCGTACACATAACGACTATAATGACCGTTTGAAACATGTCAGAGTTGACTCAAAAGGTGGGTCCGGACAGTCCGCCCTTCAAGGCCGGACCGTCCGCGACCTGGCAGAATGAAACACCCGAGCCTCGGATCAAAAGAAGTTAACACGTGCGGACCGTCCGGCTATAAATCCCGGACGGTCCGCGACCTGAGACAGTACTGTCCGGACTGGTCCCCCGGACAGTCCGTAGTACAAATCTATAAAAACACACAGTCCCTGTCCAAAAACGAGTTTGAAACTTGCGGACCGTCCGCCCCTCACAGGCGGACCGTCCGCCTATAATTCAGGGACTGGCCCGAAGTCACCCTCCTCTGGACATGACTACGGACGGTCCGCCCCTAAAGCCCGGACGGTCCGCAGTGCAATAGAACACAGTGTCAATACAAATGGTCAGACTTCGGACCCCTCTGGTGGATCGCTGACGGTCCGCCCCTAAGGCCCGGACAGTCCGCGCATCCATGACTTCGCAATTCCAAACAAGCTTTTGAAAGAACTTTTGACTCGCGAAATGTGAAGCGCTGTTAGTCCTCATGCAAATGCAACTACTTGATGCTCTATGAGGCACTAAGTTTTACACAGATCTAAGTCATTGACCCCTCTTAATAGTACGGCTATCTAGCCTACTAATCCGGTCAGGTATCTTCTCTAAACTCCTTAAGACCGGCAAAAATGAAACCTATATAATACCTTTCCCTTCATCAGATCCACAACCAATGCGTATGATTCTTCAACATTTCCTGTTCTATGTGGTCCAACCCTGCATTCTTATTTCTACAAGAATCGTTAGTCCACAAGCAGTTGTCATTAATTACCAAAACATTACCAAAGGGGCCTAGATGATTCACAATCTCCCCCTTTTTGGTAATTGATGACAACACCACATTGTATATTAAAGAGAAGTTTAGTTTCTCCAAATCTCTCTCATACCTAAGGTATAAGATAGATCTTGGAGATGAGTTTCATAGGACCTATCTTGATTTGAAGTTCTGTCCGAGAGATAGATAAATCCCAATAAAAAAACTCAGTATGTAAGAAGGGCTCCCCCTAAGTGTGTGCAGGATTATTTGAAGTTGAAGATATAACACACATAATATATTGGAGCTTGATGGAGACTTTCCTACAATCATGGTTATCGAGGCATACAAGAGATGATCCGTAGAGTGAGCGCAGCAATTATAATCACTCCACGATTAACCACACATAGAGTAATTTGAACTAAAACATAGTTCATCCCACAGAATATTACAGATAATAGTCCACAGACATACAACACAGAGTTAATAGTTCAAACCAGTTCTAAATGCGTAAGACATAAACTAATGCAAGCGGCATAAAAAGGTAAAATGCATATGCATGGTCTTAATGTCCACATAGAATCACCAACTCCCCTGAAGGAGACGCCAGACAACTTCTCATCACTTCTCACTTGTCTCCCCCTTTGGCATCAATTGCCACAAAGGAGAGGCCTCACTGATCGCTCGGCGGAGGATGCATGTTGTAGTAGTGAGTGCTGAAGGTGTCAAACAGGGAGGAGAAATGGCCAAAATCCTGCTGGAGCTGCTGCTGCCTCTGACTGATCTCATGCATGTTGTCATTTGTAGAGAGATTATCAAATTGACTGGAGAGAGCACCCATGTTATCCTGAAAACTCTATTGCATATTATTCAGCCTGGTCATGATGGGATCAGTGACATTAGTGTGAATTTGATCACGAAACTCAGAAAACTCAGAGTTGAGTGCATCCCAGTTACTGTCAAACCGAGACTGCATGTCATCGAAACGGTGATCCACATGTGTCATCAGGCCCTCAAAGCGAGTATCAATATGAGTCTCAAGCCCCTGCTGCATATTGTGAAAATAAGGATCAAAGTATCCTGGAGCAGGCTCCCAATATTGCTGAGGCTGAGGAGGAGGTGGAGGTGGAGGCATCTGCTCTCCCTCAACATTAGGAGCTGCTCCACCCTCATAGCCAGGGTCTTCCTCATCATCTGGGAAGGGGGTGAGTGGCCTGGTGAGAAACCCTATCTCATTCTTAAAAGGCCTGAATGGGGTGTGAACAATCTCGCATGGGCCCTCAAATCTTGTCTTGGATTTGATGAGAGCCATAATGTAAGGAGCATATGCCAAATTTTGATTCTTATCCATTTTCAAATCATTAAGCTGTCTCATCATGAAAAGAACAATATTCATGACTTCACCATTCATGATGTGCTGGATGATGTTCCAGAACTTATCCCGTATTTTACTCTTATCACCACTCTTGGGAAGAATGGTGACTCTGGCAATTTTGTTGATTACAGCAGGATGATGTCTGAGTCCTGCTGTCTCTCCAAACCTCCTGGGTATACCGAGCCTGGCTGGCTCATAAAACTGCACAAAATCCTCAAAATTATCTTCAGTATAAAGATCCAGCCCATCAGAAATGGTGCCATAGTCCAGACTGTTGGCAGCGGCAAAGTCAGCAAAAGAAGCAGAATAGCGCTTGAAGCCAGTCATCCAGGTGATAGATTCTGCTTCAATATCAATCTCTGAGGTAGCCAGGAATTGCTTAACAGCCATTTCATTGAAATCTGTGCGTTGCCCCATAAACTGATATAGTCCGCAGGTTTCAAACTTAGGGATCAGACCCTCCATGACTGATTGACTTAGCAAGAAGGACCAATCAATCACCTGATGCTTATGAAAATTAGTATCCACCAGGGTGCCCCAGAAGACATCAAACTGCAGCTGAGTGTGGAAAAACTGGATATTTGTATCAGATGGCAGAGTATACTGGTTCACAGTCCGTCTAGAGCAGTACTCAGCCATAGAAAATCGCCGCTTTGGATAAGTCCATCCTTGGATATCAATGGGATAATCGGGATGAACATGAGGAAAATCTTCAGCATCCATGGATTCAGTGCCCCCAGCTGAGGATTGGGCCTCTAAATCAGTGGTTGGTATATAGTCATCATCATTTCCACGAGGGCGCTTGGATTTAAAGCGACCTGCAAGTTTCTTGCGGAGACCACCAAAACCACTGCAACAATGTGACAGACATCCATAGATAAATAATTGATACCAATCACCATTATAAAAGGAATGGAACTGTAATGCTCTGCCAGGGTCCGGACGGTCCGTGCTAGGGAGCCGGACTGTCCGCGCCAGAGGCCCGGACGGTCCGCGTCCACCAGGCGGACGGTCCGCGACCGACCAGGGGCGACTCCAAAGAACCCTAGCCGCCACAAATGTTGGAGTTGATGATTTTGCAGACAATACGCATCCAAACCAGTTCAAAATTTTGCATAGCATTCATATTGAGGAGAACTAACAATCCCACCAATCAGATTTTGAAACCGACTGCTCAATTTCAGATCAGAGAGGAAACCCATATAATCTCAAAAAATGAAGAGATGTGATAAAATCCACAAGATTTGAAGATACCGTGATGAAGACATGTTGATGGAATATTGCCACAAGCTGCCGGACTGTCCGCTCACAACTTCACTGCACCGTCCGCGCACACTCGTCACAGGAGAGTATTGGGCGAGTGGAGAGCAAGAGAGGAAGAGCGAATGAGCACAAATGACAAGGCTGCGGCCACTGGTCGATTTTACTGCCCTGTCGCGGATTGTCCGCGCTGGGGTGGCGGACGGTCCGCGCCCTGATGATTTCAGACGGTCTGCGAGGCTGCCCGGACTGTCCAGGTCCTGATGCGGCGGACGGTCCGCGGTCCATGGGCGGACGGTCCGCGGCCTGATACTCATTTTTCCAATTGCTGTCCACTTGCTGATTTTGAATTTCGAATCCGACTTGGTGCTTATATATGGACATTTCGACCAATCCAAGAGTTAGTATGCATGCATATACATATTATGTAATTGAGTAGTGCAAAATTTTTGAATTAAACTATCTAGAACAATTAGAAATGAAAAATGCACCAATAATACCAAACAAATAGCATAAAGAGAATATTTAGACCCGAGATGCAAGACGACACATGTGTGATCAACTTCAAGCCACATTTGAGAGATCGATCACATTCATTTCACTTCTTAGAGAACAAAATCTTGTTTCATCCAAAGGCTTTGTAAAAATGTCTGCTAATTGATCATCCGTTCCAATGGAATAAATAGAGATATCTCCTTTGCCAACATGATCCCTTAAGAAGTGATGCCGTATATCAATATGCTTGGTTCTTGAGTGTTGGACCGGATTGGTAGCCAATTTTACCACACTCTCATTATCACACATGAGAGGCACATTCTTAAAAATAATTCCATAATCCAATAAGGTTTGTTTCATCCATAATAATTGAGCACAACAATTTCCGGCCGATATATATTCCGCCTCGGCGGTAGATAGAGCAACCGAATTTTGTTTCTTAGAAGACCATGAAACAAGAGATCTACCAAGAAATTGACAACAACCGGAGGTGCTTTTTCTATCAACTTTGCACCCCGCATAGTCCGAATCCGAATATCCAATTAATTCAAAGTGAGCACCTTTGGGATACCATAGACCAATATTGGGAGTATACTTCAAATATCTTAGAATTCTTTTAGCGGCCTTCAAGTGAACCTCTCTAGGTGAAGCTTGAAATCGAGCACACATGCATACACTAAACATAACATCGGGCCTAGATGCGGTAATATAAAGTAAACTACCAATTATTGAACGATAAAGTTTTTGATCAACCATAGTACCTCCTTCATCTAAGTCTAGATGACCATTTGTTGCCATAGGAGCCTTGATAGGCTTAGCATTTTCTAAACCAAACTTCTTGAGCATGTCCTTCAAATATTTTGATTGACTTATAAAAATTCCATCTTTCAATTGTTTGATTTGAAGGCCAAGAAAGAAGCTCAATTCTCCTATCATAGACATTTCAAATTCTTTTGACATCATTTTTCCGAACTCCTCACAAAATAATTCATTAGTAGATCCAAAAATAATATCATCAACGTAGATTTGACAAACAAATAAGTCTTTGCCAATTCTTTTAGTGAATAGAGTAGTGTCAACCTTCCCAATTTTGAAGTCTTTGGAAAGCAAGAAATCCCTAAGCCTTTCATACCAAGCGCGTGGAGCTTGCTTAAGCCCATAGAGAGCTTTAGAAAGCTTGAACACATGGTTAGGTCTTTTGGGGTCCTCAAAACCGGGAGGTTGTTCAACATACACTAGTTCACTAATCTTACCATTTAGGAAGGCACTCTTTACATCCATTTGGTAGAGCTTGATATTATGTGCACAAGCATAAGCAAGTAGAATCCGGATTGCTTCTAATCTTGCTACGGGAGCAAATGTCTCCCCAAAATCCAATCCTTCAATTTGAGTATATCCTTGTGCAACTAACCTTGCCTTGTTTCTTACTACCACACCATCTTCATTGTGCTTGTTGCGAAACACCCATTTTGTACCAATAACATTGTGGTTCTTTGGTCTCTCAACAAGCTCCCAAACTTCATTTCGAGCGAAGTTATTTAATTCTTCATGCATTGCATTCACCCAATCAACATCAAGTAGAGCTTCATCTACACGGTTAGGTTCCATACAAGATACAAAAGAGAAATGTTCACAAAACGAAGCTATGCGAGAGCGAGTTTGAACACCCTTACTAATATCACCCACAATTTGATCAACCGGGTGATCCTTCACAATGGAATGATGAATTCTTGATACCGTTTGATAATTGCTTGTTGAAGCATTAGAAGGAACCGAAGGTCTTGAAGTACCTTGATCATGAGTATCCATGGTTTCATTGAGTTGTTGGCTTTGGTGATCTTCCTCATTTATAGTTGAGGATGAAGGAATGACAACCACACTATTTTCATCATCATCTTCCTTTGGTTTTATTTCACCAATGGCCATTGTTTTCATTGCATTTATCAATTGAGTTCCCCCAACATCATCAAGATTATCACTCTCATCTTGAGACCCATTTGTTTCATCGAATTCAACATCATATGCTTCCTCAATAATACCATGAGTTTTGTTGAAGACTCTATAAGCCTTACTATTTGATGAATATCCAAGAAGAAAACCCTCGTCACATTTCTTCTCAAATTTAGAAAGCTGGCTCCCCTTTCTCAAAATATAACATTTGCAACCGAATACCCTAAAATATGAGATATTTGGCTTTCTACCAATAAGCAATTCATATGGAGTTTTCTTCAAGAGCTTGTGACAATATAGTCTATTTGATGAACGACAAGCGGTATTTATTGCCTCGGCCCAATAAGAATCCGATGTACTATATTCCGCTAACATGGACCTAGCCATGTCAATAAGAGTTCTATTCTTTCTTTCAACAATACCGTTTTGTTCCGGGGTATATTTGGAAGAGAATTCATGTTTGATACCCTTGTCATCACAATATTGATCAATTCTTGCATTTTTGAATTCCGACCCATTATCACTTCTAACCTTTTTGATGTCGAAATCAAATTGATTTTGAGCCAATATAGCAAATGACTTGAATGTTTCAAACACATTGGATTTGTCTCGTAGAAAATAAACCCAAGTAAATCTTGAATAGTCATCCACAATCACAAGACAATAAGAATTACCACCAATACTTACAAAAGATGTGGGCCCAAATAAATCCATGTGAAGTAATTCCAAAGGTCGATGAGTGGACATTTGACTTTTATTTGGATGAGTATTTGCCACTTGCTTACCGGCTTGACAAGAGCTACACAATTTGTTCTTTTCAAACTTCACATCTTTTAAGCCTCGAACTAAGTCATGCTTGGTTAACCGATTGAGTTGCTTCATCCCAACATGACCAAGTCTTCTATGCCATAACCAACCTAGTGAAGCTTTTGAAAATAGGCAAGTTGTGAGCTTTGCCTCATTAGATGAGAAATCAACAAGATAAAGATTTTCATGTCTAAAGCCTTTAAATTTAAGATTGCTACCATCAACACTAGAGATAATAACATCTTCAACTGTGAAATTGCAACAAAATCCTAAATCACATAATTGAGCTACGGAAAGTAAATTAAAATTCAAAGACTCAACCAATAGCACATTTGATATAGAATGATCATTTGAGATAGCAATTTTACCCAAACCTTTAACCTTTCCTTTACGATTATCTCCAAATGTGATACTATCATAATTTGAGCAATCTTCCTCACTCATTTGGGTAAACATTCTCATATCCCCGGTCATGTGTTGAGTACATCCACTATCCAACACCCAATGATTCCCTCCCGCCTTGTAGTTTACCTACAAAAGGAAATCAATCTCTTTTAGGTACCCAAACTTGCTTGGGTCCTCGGATGTTAGTGACCAAGGTCTTTGGCACCCAAATAGCTTTCTTTTTGTTTCCAACAATTGAAGTACCAACAAATTTAGCATGAACACCTTTTGCATTATGAGAAAGAACATAACAATGCTCAAAACAAGTGGAGAATACATTTTTGAACTTGGGACAATTTTTCTTAACATGTCCCTTTTTGTGACACTTGTGACACACTTTGTCACATTCTTTCACAAACAATGTATTTTGCTTTACAAAAGCATTCTTTCCTTTCTTAGGAACATATCCAAGACCTTCACGGTTAAGAGAGCATCGTTGACTTCCCAATATGAAATCCAATTTAGTCTTACCACCATATGCCTTTTCTAGGTCATGAGTTAGAGCATTTATTCTATCTACTAACACTTCATTCTCAACAATAATTTTTGATTCATCAAGAGCAATGTTATCATTGAGAGAAATTTTGCATTTATCACAAATAGAGTTAGTAGGTAGTGGTTCACTTGTAAGACTATCAAGTAAGTCACAAGTGACTCCAACATCCTTAGTGACCACCTCAACTTCATGCACAATAGATAATTTTTGAGCATCCGCAAGCTTCTCACAATTTTCTTTGAGGTCATTGTGAGAGGTCTTGAGCTCCTCAAAAGACACTTGGAGGTTTTTATACAATTCCTTCAAGGTCTTAAATTTTTCTTTTTCTTTGTGCATGTAGTCATCGGCCTCACCTAACATTCTAACAAGATCATCATATGAATAGCCATCATCATCAACATCATCGATATCATCATCATCTTTTATATCATTTAAATCGGTGATGATTTTTACCTTAGCATCTCCCTTTGCCATGAGACAATGGGGGAATGAGAAGAGGGAGGGAGCTTCCTTGATAGCAATTCCGGCATTAAGCTTAGATGAGGTGTCATCATCATCATCATCCGAGCTATCATCCGAGTCCCATTCAACTAAGTAGGCTTTGCCATCTTTCTTCTTGTTATAGTATTTATTTTTCTTCTTATCACTTTCATCTTTGCCCTTCTTCTTGCTTGGGCAATTCATGGCAATGTGACCGGGTTCCCCACACTCAAAACATTTTCTATCATTGAAGGCATTTCTTCTAGATGTTTGACCTCTTCTAGGTTGACCTCTTTTCATCTTCATGAATTTATTGAATTTCCTTACAAATAAAGCCATGTCACCATCACTCTCACTTTCATTTTCTTCATCATTGCTATCTTCTTTTTCAATTGCCTTTGAGGCCTTGGCTTTGAGAGCAATAGATTCATTTTTCACCTTCTTTGCCAAACTTAAGGCATCGGCTTGTGACTTCTTAAATATATCTTGAGTGAGAATTTCTCCCAATACTTCGGTTGGAGAAGTTGTAGATAGATCACTCCTTACTAGCATTGTCACAATAGTCTCATATTTCTCCGGAAGTGATCTAAGGAACTTGTGTGTGAAATCCACATCCGGTACATTAAAACCAAGTCCTTTGAGTTCATTTACTATCTCATTCAACCGATTGAACATATCGGATACACTCTCATCTTCTTTCATAATAAATTGCTCAAACTTCCCTTTGCACACATATAGTTTGGCACTCTTCACAATTGTAGTTCCTTCATGAATTTCCATTAGTTTTATCCAAATCTCATGAGCGGTTGTGAGATTCTTGATACGATTGAACTCATTTATATCAAGAGCATCATAAAAGACATTCATGGCTTGATCGTTTGTGAGGATATTCTCATTATCACTAACGGATGGTTCATCTTCCTTCAATACAACAAATCCATCCCTAACAATTGGCCAAAATTTTCCACCCATTGCTCTAAGATGCATTGACATTCTTATTTTCCAATAATCATAATTGTTTCCATCAAAGTGCGGTGGCTTCCCAATGTGCACATTGTTGTTACTAGCCATTTTGTCCCACTCCGGGATGATTAGATCCACAAACAATGGAGTCCTCGGTTCTGATACCACTTGTAGGATCTAGGACACCGGCTAGAGGGGGGGTGAATAGACGGTTTTGACTAAAATCAACAATACTAAATAAATTTAATCAATGCAACAAGAGAAATAAATTATCTAGTGTGAATAAGTAAACAATGTATGAAAAACAACTACGGAGATTGAATACTTGAAGAACAATAAGCAAAACACTAATCAATTGCAAGGCAATAAGTATGCTAGAAAGAATAGACACCGAAATTTGTCCCGTGGTATCGGTGATTTGCCGATCACCCCTAATCCACGTTGAGGTGGACTTCAAGCTCTCACTTGCTCCTCTATCAAGACACAACTTGATCTTTGAGCCAAGTGGACAAGAAATCACTCAATACCTCGATTCCACTAATGTCACCTTTGCCGCTCCGGCGAGGTAGGCGCGAACCCCTCACAATCCACACCGCGGCTTCTCCACAATCTTCTTGGAGAGCTCGACGGAGACAATCACCCGAGCCGTCTAGGAGGCGGCAACCTCCAAGAGTAACAAGCCAACGACGCTTGCTCGGTGTACCACCTAGTGCCTCAAGAATCACCAAATGATGCAAATGCACTAGGAACCCTCAATCTCTCACTAGAATGCAATCTCAAGCAAAGAGTGTGAGAGAGTGAGTTGGAGGATCACAAATGAGCTCAATGTGTGCAAGGAATGGCCAAGAGAGGTCTCTCACACGAGCTACCCTTCTATTTATAGTCTCCCATCTAAAACCAACCGTTATGTGCAAAAGGGGGCAGTTCTGCGCACACGCGGACCGTCCGCGCCCTAGGGCCGGACGGTCCGCCGTACACATAACGGCTATAATGACCGTTTGAAACATGTCAGAGTTGACTCAAAAGGTGGGTCCGGACAGTCCGCCCTTCAAGGCCGGACCGTCCGCGACCTGGCAGAATGAAACACCCGAGCCTCGGATCAAAAGAAGTTAACACGTGCGGACCGTCCGGCTATAAATCCCGGACGGTCCGCGACCTGAGACAGTACTGTCCGGACTGGTCCCCCGGACAGTCCATAGTACAAATCTATAAAAACACACAGTCCCTGTCCAAAAACGAGTTTGAAACTTGCGGACCGTCCGCCCCTCACAGGCGGACCGTCCGCCTATAATTCAGGGACTGGCCCGAAGTCACCCTCCTCTGGACATGACTACGGACGGTCCGTCCCTAAAGCCCGGACGGTCCGCAGTGCAATAGAACACAGTGTCAATACAAATGGTCAGACTTCGGACCCCTCTGGTGGATCGCGGACGGTCCGCCCCTAAGGCCCGGACAGTCCGCGCATCCATGACTTCGCAATTCCAAACAAGCTTTTGAAAGAACTTTTGACTCGCGAAATGTGAAGCGCTGTTAGTCCTCATGCAAATGCAACTACTTGATGCTCTATGAGGCACTAAGTTTTACACAGATCTAAGTCATTGACCCCTCTTAATAGTACGGCTATCTAGCCTACTAATCCGGTCAGGTATCTTCTCTAAACTCCTTAAGACCGGCAAAAATGAAACCTATATAATACCTTTCCCTTCATCAGATCCACAACCAATGCGTATGATTCTTCAACATTTCCTGTTCTATGTGGTCCAACCCTGCATTCTTATTTCTACAAGAATCGTTAGTCCACAAGCAGTTGTCATTAATTACCAAAACATTACCAAAGGGGCCTAGATGATTCACAAACTTCACGAGGAATGAGGTATGACATTTAGTTCCATGTCCTCACTAAAATGTTGTAGGAACCAAGTGGGTCTTCCACAACAAGCAAGATGAGCATGGTGTGGTGACAAGGAACAAGGCACGACTTGTGGCCAAAAGGTACTCACAAGTCGAAGGTTTGTATTTTGGTGAAACCTATGCACCCGTAGCTAGGCTTGAGTCAATTCGTATATTACTTGCCTATGCTACTTACCATGGCTTTAAGCTTTACCAAATGGACGTGAAGAGTGTCTTCCTCAATGGACCAATCAAGGAAGAGGTCTATGTTGAGCAACCTCCTGACTTTGAAGATAGTGAGTATCCTAACCATGTCTACAAACTCTCTAAGGCGCTTTATGGGCTCAAGCAAGCCCCAAGAGCATGGTATGAATGCCTAAGAGATTTTCTTATCACTAATGGATTCAAAGTCAGCAAAGCGATCCTACTCTCTTTACTAAAACTATTGAAAAAGATTTGTTTGTATGCCAAATTTATGTTGATGATATCATATTTGGGTCTACTAACAAATCTATTTGTGAAGAGTTTAGTAGGATCGTGATACAAAAATTCGAGATGTCTATGATGGGGGAGTTAAAGTATTTTCTAGGATTTCAAGTAAAGCAACTCCAAGAGGGCACCTTCATCAGCCAAACGAAGTATATTCAAGATATTCTCACCAAGTTTGGATGAAGGATGCCAAGCCCATCAAGACACCCATGGGAACCAATGGGCATCTCGACCTCGACACGGGAGGTAAATCCGTAGATCAAAAGGTATACCGGTCGATGATAGGATCCTTACTCTATTTATGTGCATCACCACCGGACATTATGCTTTCTGTATGCATGTGTGCAAGGTTCTAAGTCGACCCTAAGGAAGTTCACCTTAGGGCCATGAAGCGAATCATGAGATATTTAGTTTATACACCTAAGTTTGGTCTTTGGTACCCCAAGGGATCCTCATTTGATTTATTAGGATATTTCGATGCTGATTGGGCAGGGTGTAAGATTGATAGGAAGAGCACATCAGAGATTTGTTAGTTTCTGGGGAGATCCCTGGTGTCTTGGGCTTCAAAGAAACAAAACTTAGTAGCTCTTTCTACCGCTGAAGCCAAGTATATTGCCGCAGGCCATTGTTGCGCGCAATTGCTTTGGATGAGGCAAACCCTTAGGGACTATGGCTACAAATTTAGCAAAGTCCCTCTCCTATGTGATAATGAGAGTACAATCCGCATGGTGGATAATCCCGTTGAACACAGCCGCACTAAGCACATAGTCATTCGGTATCACTTTCTAAGAGATCACCAACAAAAGGGGGATATCGAGATAGCCTATATAAACACCAAAGATCAATTGGCCGATATCTTTATCAAGCCTTTAGATGAGCAAACCTTTACCAAACTTAGGAATGAGCTAAATATTCTTGATTCTAGGAATTTTGATTGATTCTTTGCACACATAGCTCATTTACATACCTTTGATCATATCTCTTTTATGCCTATGACTAATGTGTTTTCAAGTGTATTATTATGCTTAGTCATAGAATTGAAAGGGAAATGGAGTATTCGGCAAAGAAGGCGCTTCCACTCAACTCCATCGATATTTGCCGGTATTCCGCATAGTTCTCCACTTTGGTATAATCTTCACTCATCTCTATTTATTTGCCATTGGGGAGAAAGTAAAAGGGCTTCTATTTCACTCACAAGTATCCGTTTTTGGCGATTCATGCCAAAGGGGAGAAAGTATGAGCCCAAAGCAAAAGGACCGCACCACCACCAAATTTTAAAAATGAAGTTTTTCAAATTGATATCTTATTGTGTTCAAAAGGGGGAGAAATAGTATCTTCAAAACTTGCAAAACCCTCTCGAACACTAAGAGGAGAATTTTATTTAGGGGGAGTTTTGTTTTAGTCAAAGGAAAAGCATTTGAGACAGGGGGGAATTTCAAATCTTGAAAAATGCTTTTTTCAATCTTATCCATATACCTTTGACTATTTGCAAAATGATTTTGAAAAGAATTTTACAAAGGATTTGCAATAACAAAACTCGTGGTGCAAATGTGGTCCAAAATTTTAAATAAGAAGAAAACCATCCATGCACATCTATTGAAATAAGTATATTGGTTACAATTCCAAGTAACCTTTGCACTTACATCATGCAAACTAGTTCAGTTTTGCACCTCTATATTTGCTTTGGTTTGTGTTGGCATCAATCACCAAAAAGGGGGAGATTGAAAGGGAAATAGGGTCAAACCTTTTCCAATATGAATTTTGGTGGTTGAATTGCCCAACACAAATTATTGGACTAACTAGTTTGCTCTAGAAAATATGTTCTATAGGTGCCAAAGGTTCAAAACAAACCAATACAAAAATAAAAGAAGGGGTTCAAAACAAAGGAGCAAAGTTCATCCGAAGGCAGCCCTGGTCTGGCGCACCGGACTGTCCAGTGTGCCACCGGACAGTGTCCGGTGCACCAGGGAGGAATGACTCTGAACTTGCCAGCTTCGAGAATTTGGGAGACCGCTCCGCTATAATTCACCAGACTGTCCGGTGTAACATCGGACTGTCCGGTGTGCCAGCAGAGCAACGGCTACTTCGCGCCAACGGTCGTCTGCAGAGGACATTAAATGCGCTATAGTGCGCGCCTGCACGCGCAGAAGTCAGAGCAGGCGCCAGAAGGCGCACCGGACAGTCTACAGGACCTGTCCGGTGCACCACCGGACTGTCCGGTGCACCACCGGACTGTCCGGTGGCCCCACAAGTCAGAGCTCCAACGGTCGAACCCTAACGGTTGGGTGACGTGGCTGGCGCATCGGACAGTGTCCGGTGGCGCACCAGACTGTCCGGTGCGCCCGTCGACAGACAACCTCCCCAATGGCCACTTGGGTGGTTGGGGCTATAAATACCCCCCAACCACCACTCTTCAAGGCATCCAAGCATTCACTACATCTCATTCAATACAAGAGCAATACACAACACTTCAAGAAACAAATCAAAGCCTCCGATCGAATCAAAGTCCCTAATTCAACTCTAGTTTTTAGGACTTGTGAGGAGATCGACTTGTGTTCTTTTGTTGCTCTTGTTGCTTGGTTGGCTTTCTTCTTTCTCTCATTCTTACTCTCAAAACCTTGTAAGCGAAGCAAGAGACACCAATTGTGTGGTGGTCCTTGTGGGGTCTAAGTGACCCGGGAAATCAAGGAAGGAAGCTCACTCGGTCTAAGTGACCGTTTGAGAGAGGGAAAGGGTTGAAAGAGACCCGGTCTTTGTGACCACCTCAACGGGGAGTAGGTTTGCAAGAACCGAACCTCGGTAAAACAAATCATCGTGTCATCCATTCTTATTTGCTTGTGATTTGTTTTCGCCCTCTCTTTCGGACTCGTTTATATTTCGAACGCTAACCCCGGCTTGTAGTTGTGCTTAAGTTTATAATTTTTAGATTCCGCCTATTCACTCCCCCTCTAGGCGACTTTCAACTGCCCATTCGTTGCTACAAGATAAAACCATGAGAATAAATAACGAAGTACCTATAAATAAGCAGTACAATAGGAGCACCAGTTGCTCATCAACAGGGGATTTTTGCGAAATCAATGAACACAAAATTACATGGACTACAAAATCATTATTACAAAAAGGATAATAGAAGAAGGTATCTAGGTGCAGTCCCATCATCAAGCAAAATTCTTATTTAAAAACATAATATTAAGGAAATTATATCCTAAATCAAATATTTTCTCAACTCCCACAAGGGAAAAAGTTAATGTGTATATGTCTTTGCTACCCGTTCACTTCCAGCAAGGTCAATTAGCCATAATTTGCTCTTTGTACATTCTTCATTCATCGAGTTTTATCATTTGACCATTACACAGTGAATACTGAAGTTGAACAAAAATGGATGGTCGCAACATTTCTTCAATTAAACAACAATGTTCAAAAGTGATACCTGCATATGCCATGATCAAGTCAGTTTGGTAGCCAATGGCTAAGTGTTGCCTTATGGCCTTGCCCATGCTCCAGTTTGATAGGTAATGCACAGTGAGGTGAGGAACTGCTTGCACTAGCAATAGCAGGTGAGAGAGAATAGTAACATTGTTCCAAGAAATATAATCCTAGCAAACACCACATCTTTTAGCAAGAAAAACGGTCCTAGACTACCAGCAACAGTATATATTCATGTATGAACATAAGGGTCAACTTGCTACATACTGAGACAACCAAATTACATTCAAATCCAAGATAAAAAAGAGAGGTAGACCGGTAGCTAACAAAAAAAATGTGCCCATTGAAATAACTAAAACTAAAGCCTAGACTTGAATATAAAAGACAACATATCGTGTTATCCCTGTCTGAAAAGGACCCTGTCCAGAAAACATGGAAATATAACCAACAAAAAAGTGCATGGCATGTTTTCCTAGGGTTTCTCTCTGTTGGCACATCTGCATTGCCCACACAATAGGAGAATGTACATTACCATTTCACTTCAAGACAATAAAATAGAAGCATTACTATTAAACCAACATAAGCAAAATCTGGAAAGTGCATGAATTATCATTACCAAGACAGTTCCAACTTTTTTGAATGCTTCTTTTAGATCCTCCCTCGATATTTGGTTCTTCACATTCACACTGCCAGAAATGATTTTGCCTTCCATGCACAATGGTTCACTATCACCATGTTTATAACATTCAATGGGGACATCACCAATACACTTCTCAGATTATGTAGCTTCCCCAGTGTTTAGATCTTTCTCTTTGGTCATGTCATATGAGGACATCCCTTGCTTAATAATATCGCTCTCAAGGATAGACTCCTCTGGCCCCTGGCCTGAAGGTTTTTCCATGGAACTAGAAACATCTAATTTCGTAGTAGAGTCATTCTCTTTATCTATATTATCTTGCTGCACTACAATATCATTTCCTGTGTTCGTACAACTAGCTTCAATGGCTTCTAGGAAATAGGCCAGGTTCGTACTCCGTACTAGAAGTTGTCCACCGGTGAGAGCTCCAAATGAACTAACAGCCTGCAAAATTGTGTGGATTGTCATAAAGTGTCTTAACGCCAGTAGTATTGTACTGATAACTTATAATGCAATCACAAAAGACTGCATACATGCCACTGCGAGGGTGCCAAAAGCACTCGAGGCCTAATGGATCGTACATGATCCAAAGCTGCTTCAGGGATCATGTTCCTGTATTTAATCTGCAACACAAGGATTATCAGGAAACGGAACAGGAGCATGCGTACTGAGTTGCAACTACAAATGCAGTTCATCCTACCAAGTAGCACAATACAAATAGTGGTGCTTCGTCCTCTTCCAGCTTTATAATGAACATATGTAGTACCGCCTTATATCAAGTCAAATGAGAAGAAAATGAATATGAAACAGCACATTCATACATATGTAATTTTTGGCAGACATGGATTGAATTTTCATAGAACAAGTAGATGTTTGATCATACTGTTCATATTGATAGATAGCTAAATATAGAAATATGACATGAGAAAAAATGGATTAAATCAGTAACTGGTTCAGAAGTCACATCAATATAAGTCTTTTCACATTTATAAAGACAAGAAACCATAAATAATGATTCAATCCCTTGAATTGGATAGTTGAGAACTTGTAAAATAAAAAAGGCCTAGAATACAAGGTGGTAAATTAGTTTTACAAAACACATTAAGTCCAGACTCACCCTTCCACAGCTCGGTGGAGGAATGCTTGATTACCGGGATCAAGTGGATGCCTTCTGAGTGCACTTAAAGAAGCATATTGCAAATTACCACGTATAATAGACTACGAAAATAAAATAAATTGTCACAAGTTTGAGTTTAGAACATAAGGCTCACAATTTTTAGATCAAATAAACTAAGTTGGCCCATCATCTTAGCCAGATAATAATGAGCTGCAAGTTTAAGTGCACTGTAGCAATTGTTGCTTTTTCAATGATGTTTGATCATACTGTTCATCTTGATAGATAGCTGAATACAGAAATATGACATGAGAAGAAATGGATTAAATTAGTAACTGGTTCAAAAGTTACATCAATATAAGTCTTTTCACATTTATAAAGACAAGAAACAATAAATAATGATTCAATGCCTTGAATTGAATAGTGATTTATGTCATAAAATAAGTGAACAAAACATCTTTGGACAAAGGTACCCACCAGTGAGATCGACTACTATGCTACCCTTCTCCAATTTATCTTACTTCTAGTCTGTAAAAAGGTACATTGTCATAACAAAATTAATATTACTAATACAATAAATATAGCGCACAAGTTGAATGGTACCCTTTTGTTGTCTGGGTCACAATTTCCTCTGCCATCGCTACTCCCCTCGCCCCCCTCTTCCCCCGCTCATATAAGGTGCAGTCCACAATTACAAGGGAGCATAGTCACACTAACAAAACTATGAAACTTTAAAGATCCATTAGTATATACAGATGTATTAATAGATGTTTTCAAAGAACACAAAACTTTGAAATAATATATAGCTAGTTGCCTTCAGAATAGTAAGTAAGGGTCTAATAGAAAAAAACTTAAATTATATGTGTCATCAACTTGAAGAATAGAATGGCTCTATGGGAATGCTTCAGATAACAAGATATTTGCTTAATAGAATATGAGTTTCAGTAACTATATCAATTGAACTAAGAAGCAATTTCTTTTGCAAGAGAATATTAAAAGACAAGTTTCCTAGAGTTCATGTAACACACCTTTACGCACTTACACAAAAAAAGAAAGGAAAAAAAGCTTGGCAAGATAATTAACTAATTCAGTCTCGACTTGTTAATTTTGTTCAATAGCATTCCTTGAATTTAGTACTGTGACCCCAATACACTTCACTATTAACCATCATAGTTATCAATCTCAAAAATATTTATAAAGCTGCTAACCAATGCCAAGGTGTAACTTTTGGGGCCTCGAAAGAATTATTTTCTAAATTTGGTCAAAAGTTTCTTCTTTTATCCCTACTACTAATTAAGTACCTAGAGTGGGCGCTCGCGATACCGCGGATACGCTCTGCCTCATCCTTCGCGCTGCCTCTCCTAGGTCTGCGCCCAGGCCCCTGCCCCTCGACTCCGCTCCCCCTGCCTCGGCGCTGCTCCAGTAGCCTCCCCCTCCACGCGCCCCACCCGCCCGCATCCATCGACCCACTCTTCACTTGATTGCTCTCTAAAAAAGAACATTGAGCATGAGTCATCACATCAAACAGAGACTTAAAACATCCAACTCATACCCCATTCACTTGCTCTAGAAGTAGTGGCATGCGTCTTCGCTTTAACAAAGTAGTGGCATGCTTATTAACTGCATTTTAGCTGAGAACTCATTACTCCTAAATGATATATTAACTACAGACATATTGAAGACAAGCTGTGCGATTTACCTGACTATTACAGTGTGATTTAAGTCCATTTATATCACCATTAGCTCTAAAAATTTATGCTGCATTCCGGTCATCCCTGTACCTGAAGAAGTATTCATTCTGCAATCCAAAACAAATGCGAAGGAACTTGTTCAACTTTTAGAGAACTAATGAGCAAATTTTAAATACTACAGATCACATGCTTCCCTACAAGAAACTTGACTGTGTAAGTGATGACACTACCTATTTTCTCTGTTCATGGACCGACACGACAACGATGTAAGCTGCAGCAAACCAGTGTATTATAAATTTATGCTCATTACTGTTGCATGGAGTCAAATTGAAGCTTCACATAATTTCTCTGAATCGTAGATGATTTTTTCTGCAACAAGAGTGGGGTGTTAAAAATTATATTCTACACCTAGCCCGGACACATCAAAATGGTAGAAAAAGACACAAACAATTAGCACATTGGCATCTCCCTTACTTATATTTAAATAACAATAATCTACCAGTTTAGTACCAAAATTTCAGTCTAAACATGCGAAGTATTCAGCTTCAGCTAAATTCCAGAGCTGAAACTATCACATGCGACCGAAACAAGAGAATTAGAACACCCTAGGCCTTAACTGATGGTGATATAGCCAACAAAGGATCACAAATATTACCATATATAAAACATTGGGCAACGAACTTGCATTTGGCATAGACATTTTCAATCTTCTCAACTTTCCTTTTGTTCTTCAACATTTACACAAATGCCTTAGAACCACAAGACCGATGTACCGTTAACAATGACCTAACTACCTGACCATCATGATGTCAATCTATTGATGTTGTGAACCCAAATATCCAGAACTCCATCGAAGTAACAACTAGCTCCAGATGACAACAACTCAACTGCAACTACCAAGTTAGCACCACTTTGACTCTTGACAGACCTAACAAAACAAAATGTATTATGTTTGCACCTATGTGACAGCCAATGTGAAAGCAATATAAGTAGCAACTGATTAATACGAACTATACATAGAACAGTACCAATAATCAAATTTAGAGTTAATTTAAGTACAATTATAGGTGCATATGAGGACCTTTGCAAGAACAACAGGTGCATTAAAAACAATTATATGATATAAGCATAGTTATGGCATTTGAGAATAGGGAGTTAGGGACAAGCAAAGCAACGTTCAGGATAGTTAGATCGGTGTTGAAAAACTTCAGTTTGCCCAAAACGACAAGGGATGAAAATAAACACATGTGTCTGTGTGGGTGTAGCATGGCGCCTCAGATTGTGGGCTCAGAAGAAGGAAGTTCCACTTGAGGGTATAACGACATGAATGATTAGAGGAAACACCTGGTTAGCTCAGAAGAAGGAAGCAGATGTATCCTCTTCCATCACGGTGTCATGAGCATTTCATTGTTTGGTGAAGCAGCATCATTGAACATACAAAGAACAGGGACAACCATTTTATTTTTAGCATGAGAATAGCTGAAAAACAATGCACATTGTGGAACAGAAATGATAAAAAAAATCAGTCTAGTAAATACCTCTGAAGTGCACAAAAGCAGAACAACTTATGCATTATAAGATGCTTGTGTAATTATAGATAGTGTCTTGTTGTAGAGATGACACACATAATACTGATAAACAAGTACTTCTGGAGTTCTGGAGACCTATAATAATGGATCTGAAAAAGGAAACAATAGAAGCTTGACTTGAAATCCACAAAATACTACTATGGCATAAAATTCAGACTGCTAAGGGGATTCAAACAAAACCTGAATATATAAATAAATGGGTTTACCCTCCATGCATGTCGATCCAAAATCATTTACTTTCACTCTAGCTGATGTTTTTACACTGCAAAAGTCACCACTTAGTCATTAGGCCACAAGATGCCAACATTGGCATCAAGAAGAATTAACTCATGTTGGAGCTATAAGGATTTTTTCTGGTTTTAGATCACATTGAATAATGCCAGCATCTTTCATGATAATCAAGGCATCCAATATCTGAAAGAATATACACATCACATATTGTAACAGATACATCATGGGTTTTCACCAATATTTGAAAGAATATCCAATATCTTCAAAGCGATGTAGGCAAGTTAACCTAAGTGGACTACAAAGAAATAAATCCATCATGGGTTTTCACAAACACTGAGCAGTATATGTTGTATAATTTCATACAAAACAAAGGAAAGTAGTTATGGTATGCAACAGAATATTTAGTTATGAAATACTCTCCTTGTTCCAAACTATTGATGTTTTGACTTCTCTGGAGGCATACATAGTAAACGCAGTGTGTCAAGAACAGACTGTCGGAGGAGTGGGGGCAGAAAGAAAGAGTGATTATAAAGTGTGATTGTCCCTACCCGCTAGATCCAAAAAAGGGTGAAATGAGGATATTTTATTGAATGAGAAATTGCAAGAATTCCTTAAATGGATTCAATTCCAAAGATAGGGTATCATGTAACAAGAGGTTATTGGATCAAAACATCACACAAAAAGTGAATGAAAATAGATCCAAATTGAGAAAAAAAAGATTCAATGCGGCTTACTGAATCATTGTCGTGCACGCCGAGCCACCGCTCCAGACAGGCCCTATGCAAGTCTCAGATTTGTGGGGTCTCATCTGAAAGTTTCCTATGCCCGGGAACAGGATCTGGATGTCGCCTAGAGGGGGGTGAATAGGCGAATAATAATTATCACTTTAAAACTTGATTTCTTACTCTACTCGAAGACTAGATCGCAGTGGAATGAAAGACCCTTCGAGTAGGTTGCAGCGGAATAGAAGATCCTGTCTCAAAATGCCCTGCACTTCAAATATAACTTGTACCACAGATAAGTATTGAAGTGCGGATATAAAGAGTAGGTGAGACAGAGAATCAGCACACAACACAGAGTAGAGCACACAAACGCAGGGATTTATCCCGAGGTTCGGTCAAGCCTGAAATACTTGCCTAGTCCTCGTTGGAGTTAGCCACACCTGGGCTTGGAGTCTATTTCAACTCCTTCCTCCGTTTGCTCAGATCTGTCAGTATGACAGATAGAGCCTTCCACTATGTTGATATTGGTTACACAACGCCGTGACTGCTTACAATCTTCTTGACAGCGCTCCGGCAGAGTAACAATGTGCTCAAGACTTTGCTCTAGCTCTCAGCAACACTTCTCCACTCTCTAAAGGCTTATAGCTTTGCCTCCACACAAACTAGAGAGATATACATGAGAGCGAGAGAGAGAGAGAATTGATCCAAATGATGTATACAATTGTTGGCTGCACTTGTGTCCCTATTGGAGGCGCCTAGGGGTCCCTTTTATAGACCCAAGGGGCCTAGGAGTCGTTGGAATTCCTTTTGGAAGGCAATATTTGCTTTCTATCGGGTGGCACACCGGACAGTCTGGTGCACCATCGGACAAGTCCTGTACCATGTCCGGTGCGCGATCTTCTCCCATATCGGGCTCAGCTAATCGTTGGAGCAACAGTCCTCTTGGCTCACCGGACAGTCCGGTGCGCCAACTAACCGTTGGCACAGGCCACGCGTCGCCCGCTGATTGCGCTGCCGACCGTTTGCTCACCGGACAGTCCGGTGTACCACCGGACAGTCCAGTGAATTATAGCCGTACGCCGTCAAACTTTTCCCAAGAGTGGCATGTTCACCGGAGTTCAGCCTGGCGCACCGGACACTGTCCGGTGCGCCACCGGACAGTCCGGTGTGCTAGACTGAGCAGAGTTTTGGCTGCATCGAGCCAAGACTTTTTGCAATTCTTTTCTTGTTGTTTCTAGCACTTAGATAGAATATGTTAGTACTCAAAAACAATTCACTAAGTCTAGAAACACACCTTGTTCTTGTTTTGCACTTCTTTAGCATTTGGCATGATTGAGATTGACGTTGGACTCATAAACCATCAAGTCAACTTGACTTGATCTAGATTGACATTTCTGAGCTTCAACATCCTGCAAAGGTCACATAGAATATCTCCAAATATAGGAACAACCCAAACTAAAGATTAAGGTGCACTTAGCTCTTTTGGGCTGCTTCCAGTTCTAGTTTTGACACTGGTTCTCCTTCCAGTGACCTTGTTCACTTCTTGAGCTTGATCTTGAGCCTTATGACTTACACCACATAGTTGTAGATGTTACTTCATTGGTTGTAAGTCATGTCCTTATGTAGTGTTTCTTGATGCACCATAACTCTTAACTCGATCAACCTTGACTTTGCAAGTCTTCTTCTTCACTCCTGGCTTTTGGGTTCCTGGTCTCCTTGACCTTCTCCCGTGCCCTCGGTGCCTCGAAGCTTTTCTTGCCTCCATCCTTGGCTTGATCGGTTGTCTCTGAGTTCCGCACATCGAGTCTCACTTAAGCAAAGTCCATCTTGCTTGTGATGTCCATTATCTAGATAATCTAGTCTTTGGACCATCACACTTGTTCACTTGTGTTGAACCCTGTTAGCTTTGCATTAAGCACATGTTCAACACTTAGCACACTTGTTAGTCCTTTAATTGAGTTGTCATACAAACACCAAAACCCACAAGAGAGCTTTCAATCTCCCCCTTTTTGGTGATTGATGGCAACACAATTAAAGCTTACACAAGAATAAGATTTAAATCACAAATTTTGAATTCTAAGTTTATAGAATGCTCCCCCTAAATATGTGCTTACATTAAAATCTTAACTTTGGCCTTATATGCCAAATTGCACATACTTAGGCTAATTCGAAGCATTACTACACCTTAGCACCTGTGGGATGCATTGTGTCAATAACTAAACTGTGATGTGTATAACACACAAATGCACAGAATCAGAGTTAAACACCAATTGAATGGATATACCACAGGAATATCAACCTACCACTATTCACCATTAAGATACCAATTTAAAGCAATTTAAAGCATCAGAACCACATGAATATCTATTATAGGATAAACACAGTGGATACCAATTGATTCATATCAACGGAAGCACTAATGTTGCATTATCACCATACAATACAACAAGAAGCATATGATAAGTATTATCAACAAACTAATACATTTTTCTTTAAGATCAAAGAAACTCAAGGAAACCCCTTTGAGTCCTTTAGCACACAACAAAGGAACTCAAGGAAACCCTTTAAAATTAATTTTCGCCCTCTTCACACTTAAGATAAGCTTTAATTCACAAATTATCCCCCTTTGACATCAAACACCAAAACCATATTCAAGCAAGAACATAGGATGATGTCAAGGGACAGCAGGATATTAAGCAGGTAAAATGCAACACACTAACATTACTCCCCCTTACACATGCAACACAAGCATTGGAGGAAGATTAAGGTACAAATACGTAGAAAGGTCAATACCTCCTTTTGTACCTTTACCATGTTATGGTGTACTTTTTCCATCTAAGTAGTCGGAGTTGCTTTTGTCATCAATTTAAGATTTCCATCTTGAAAGTTTTATCTCTAGAGAGCTTCTTCACACTTGTACATGATCCTTTATCCTGACCTTTTTTTGTTGCTAAGACACCAAACTTAGAATAAGTTATAGTATTGTGGCACAAGATGAAGCTTCTATTCTAGTGATTACCAAAAGATACCAATTGAAGCACACTACCAAGGCTACCAATTGAAACATCAATACTGTCATAGCTTCATGATATTTAAAGATAAGCATCTAGGATCACCAACTATTATAGAGCATGAGCAATCTATAAACATGCAATTACTCACAACTTTAGATACCAATTACTCGACTTATGGAGGTACCCAAGTCCTGATTGCTCCATTTCTTGCTCATCTTCCCTTTTCCACCTTGAGACTACATAGGATCACTTAAGAAACAGTTAGTCTCGAAATACACAAGTTATGTGTGCTTCCTCTAAAGTTGTGCATCAAGTATTTGAATGACTTGCACCTTGCACATTCTAGCATCCTCAGAACTAGAGGGATCACAACATACCTTGGTCTAGGCATAATATATCAATTACATCACAAAAAGATACCAATTGGATAGATGACATAATACAACTTATGACTAGTAGTGGAAACAGTGCATGCCTCAAAATATATAACATTTTAAAAGCAACCTAGGCACGCTTCACACATGATGATCATTGCAGCACATATACCAATTGAAAAACAACAAGATAGAGCACAATGTCTAAGCACACCATGATTAAGAAGTATTTTCTTAGGTACACCAAAGGAAACAACATTTTAAGGCATAAGGCGCCTAAGCCAAGATATTACCAATTGAAAGGCAAGAACATAGCTATGATCGCAATCAATGGAACTTCAAGATTTTCAATGAAATTGCATAGTTCCATTCTCCATGCCTTTTCCTGAATTGCCATGAGAGCACCAGTTGTCACCAATTGAGGGCTCCTTTTGCTCACGCACCTCATAGCTCAAGAGGGTGCATTAGAGGCACAACATGGCTTTCTTGTTTTGGTATACACAGAGTACCAAGACAAGGTAATCATATGAACATGGATTAAACAAAACTATCATGCTTGCACATAGGTTAATCATTAAAAACCATATAGCATGACTTACAAAAAAGATACAAGTTTATCCACATACACAAAAAGAGTTAATCATGGTGAATTTATCAAATGAAAAGCTACCCATTGAATGATTCAAGAGATATAACATATAGAACACACAATCATGATTAAGCAAGCATCATTATGATCTTGGAAATCATGAACCGTTGATTGAAAGGTATTCAACACAGGCAATCTCAAAAGCATAACTACTCCAAGGATAGGTAGCACAACAATCCAACTTAAGAGCAATACTGATTGGCAACAATATACTTAAGATACACGGGTACCGTCCTTTGGAGAGCAAGTTGCAGATTCTCATCAAGGTCCTTTGCTTGATTCACCAATAATGATTAAAGACCTCTACAACTTATTTAACTTGAGATGAATATGGGATTAGTATTGCACAATAATTCAACCTTGGGTCAATAAATAGATAATCAAAATTGTTAGCTTAAGCATAGAGTTTGAATTAACCATCTTAAGCTCCCCATGGTCTCCAGTCCATCTCGAGGCACCTGCATGGTCTAGTTGGCACAGTTTGGTACCCATCTCGGGATGGGTCCATAACGATCATCCAAAAGAGCCTTTGGTACCCAAATAGCAATTGTGCTAGTTCTAGGTGATCTCATTACTGATCTAGCACAAGTGTATAGTTTGGGTCTCCTAGCGAATAAGATTGAGATAAATTTACTTGCTTAGGAACCTTACCCTTTTTACATACCTTGGATAGATGACCATGCTCACCACACATGTAGCAGAAACATCGTTTAACCTGACATGGCGCTTGCTGTTTGTCTTCTTTCTTAGTGAGGGTCATCCCGGAGAGTGCACGTGCTTGATTTTTCATGAGCAAACATGAAGTGATCATATGGTCCTTGTCATTGCATTCGAAACATCTCCTCATCCCTTCATCCTTGTCGTTGTATGGACACGACGCAATGAGATGTCCTAACTCATTGCACTTAAAGCATCTCCTTTTTCCTTTTCTCTTTTTGTTCTTGGATAACATAGAGAGATGGTCAGTGCAAACAACATGACTGATTGAATCTTTAGCTTTTTCCTTGTTCATGTTGATTTCTTCATTTTTTTGCTTTAGGAACATCCTTCTTATGGAGTTTAACACTTGTTGCGGTTTCTCCCGTCTCAAGCTTCTTCACCACGCATCCGTGGATATCTTGAGGAGGTTGAGCAATGCGTCTTCTCCTTAGTTGCTTTGCTTTCTTGTTCCTTTCTTTATTGATGAGCAACTTTTCTTTTGATCCTGCAGCTTGATGCTCATTCAAAGATTGACTTTCTTTTGAGCAACAGGGGTTAGCACATGGTGATATATTATCTAAAGGCGCATGTGTGCAAGAATGAGGTTCACATGAGGTTAAGTTCGCAATTACAACCTCATGAGCAGCATCAAGCATGATATGGTCATCAACTAATTCATTATGGGAATAAGATAGCATATCATATTTTTCACTTAGAGCAAGTTTTTCTAAATTTATCATTTCTACTTGACTTTTAAGCATAGAATTCTCAGTTTTAAGTTGAGCAACATCAGATAATACATCATGATTATTTCTTTGCTTAAATAAAACAGATTCATGCCGTTGGACCAAACTATCATGAGAGCACTTTAGCTCCTCATGATCTTTGGTCATCTTCTCTAGGCTGTCATTGGTTTTCATGAGA
This sequence comes from Zea luxurians, assembly GCA_029449295.1. NCBI lineage: Eukaryota > Viridiplantae > Streptophyta > Magnoliopsida > Poales > Poaceae > Zea > Zea luxurians. Next base: position 5,346,217 of record JAOPSE010000023.1, on the reverse strand, counting down.
GTCACCTCTAGCTTGAGAAGTGTCTCGCCTTGTTCCTTGTTCCTTCTCAACAGCTTAACCAAGAGCACTTTGTCTTCCTTGTTGAGATGGGTGTAGAACCGGCAAATCTTCTCTTCTTCCACATCATCAGTCTCATTTTCTCTGTCATTATTATCAGTGGAAGCAAAACAGGAAAATGTACCTTGTGGTGATGAAGACTCATCCTCGCTACCATCCTCATATTCCTCCTCATCATCGCTTTCATCTCCACTCTCATTGTTAGCAACAAGACATGTGTAACTAGTGGGAGATGAACCTGTCGGTGAGGTGGATCCATCGCTTGGTGTCCATCGTTCTTGTTCTTCTCCCTTGGACAAGTTAGTACCACCAGCAATAGAGGGAGCAGAAGCAGTGCATATGGACTTAAAAAATTTCAACTTAATTTTAGTCCATAGATCATGAGCATCAACAAATAAATCACTATCACTACTCATGATGGCAAAATAGGCACATCTAGAAAGGGAGTCAACTAAGATGTTGCAAGCATGGTGATTGAGAGATAGACATCTTAGTTCATCATTAGAAGGATTTTTACTAATATCAGAGGGAAAAATACTTCTACTAAAGATCTGTCACAAATCAAGATCAATATGCATGAAAGCCTTGTAAATAGAGACAGACCAAGATTTATAATTCGAACCATCGCCTAGAAGCAGTTCTAGAGTTACCTCTTATGACGACATCGTCATCTCTGGACGGCTAAGCCCACACTGGAGAGGCCTAGCTCTGATACCAATTGAAATTTCCCTATGCCCGGGAACAGGATCTGGATGTCGCCTAGAGGGGGGTGAATAGGCGAATAATAATTATCACTTTAAAACTTAAATTCTTACTCTACTCGAAGTCTAGATCGCAATGGAATGAAAGACCCTTCGAGAAGGTTGCAGCGGAATAGAAGATCCTGTCTCAAAATGCCCTGCACTTTAAATATAACTTGTACCACAGATAAGTATTGAAGTGCAGATATAAAGAGTAGGTGAGACAGAGAATCAGCACACAACACAAAGTAGCAGCACATAGATGCAGGGATTTATCTCGAGGTTCGGCCAAGCCTGAAATGCTTGCCTAGTCCTCGTTGGAGTTAGCCACACCTGGGTTTGGAGTCTATTTCAACTCCTTCCTCCATTTGCTCAGATCTGTCAGTATGACAGATAGAGCTTTCCACTATGTTGATATTGGTTATACAACGCCGTGGCTGCTTACAGTCTTCTTGACAGCACTCCGGCAGAGTAACAATGCGCTCAAGACTTTGCTCTAGCTCTCAGCAGCACTTCTCCACTCTCTAAAGGCTTATAGCTTTGCCTCCACACAAACTAGAGAGATATACACGAGAGGGGGAGAGAGAATTGATCCAAATAATGTATACAATTGTTGGCTGCACTTGTGTCCCTATTGGAGGCGCCTAGGGGTCTCTTTTATAGACCCAAGGGGCCTAGGAGCCGCTGGAATTTCTTTTGGAAGGCAACATTTGCTTTCTGTCGGGTGGCGCACCGGACAGTCCGGTGCACCACCGGACAGGTCCTGTACCATGTCGGTGCGCGATCTCCTCCCATATTGGGCTCAGCTGACCGTTGGAGCAACGATCCTCTTGGCTCACTAGACACTGTCCGGTGCACACCGGACAGTCCGGTGCGCCAACTAACCGTTGGCACAGGCCACACGTCGCCCGCTGATTGCGCTGCCGACCGTTGGCGCAGTCGACCGTTGGCTCACCGGACAGTCCGATGTACCACCAAACAGTCCGGTGAGTTATAGCCGTACGCCGCCAAACTTGTCCCGAGAGTGGCCTGTTCACCGGAGTTCAGCCTGGCGCACCAGACACTGTCCGGTGCGCCCGGTGTGCCAGACTGAGCAGAGTTTTGGCTGCATCGAGCAAGACTTTTTGCAATTCTTTTCTTGCTGTTTCTAGCACTTAAACAGAATATGTTAGTACTCAAAAACAATTCACTAAGTCTAGAAACACACCTTGTTCTTATTTTGCACTTCTTTAGCATTTGGCATGATTGAGATTGACGTTGGACTCATAAACCATCAAGTCAACTTGACTTGATCTAGATTGACATTTCTGAGCTCCAACATCCTGCAAAGGTCACATAGAATATCTCCAAATATAGGAACAACCCAAACTAAAGATCAAGGTGCACTTAGCTCTTTTGGGCTGCTTCCAGTTCTGGTTTTGACACTGGTTCTCCTTCCAGTGACCTTGTTCACTTCTTGAGCTTGATCTTGAGCCTTATGACTTACACCACATAATTGTAGATGTTACTTCATTGGTTGTAAGTCATGTTCTTATGTAGTGTTCCTTGATGCACCATAACTCTTCTTAACTCGATCAACCTTGACTTTGCAAGTCTTCTTCTTCACCCCTGGCTTTTGGGTTCCTGGTCTCCTTGACCTTCTCCCGTGCCCTCGGTGCCTCGACGCTTTTCTTGCCTCCATCCTTGGCTTGATCGGTTGTCTCTGAGTTCCGCACATCGAGTCTCACTTAAGCAAAGTCCATCTTACTTGTGATGTCCATTATCTAGATAATCTAGTCTTTGGACCATCACACTTGTTCACTTGTGTTGAACCCTGTTAGCTTTGCATTAAGCACCTGTTCAACACTTAGCACACCTGTTAGTCCTTTAATTGAGTTGTCATACAAACACCAAAACCCACAAGAGAGCTTTCATCATCGGAGGCTCGTCTTGGAGGAGAAGGGACTCATGGCAATGTTAGAGGTGAAGTCCTCGAGGCATCCACACCGCCATGAGTGGAGGTGGAGTCACAGGATCTCGATGCCGTGGTGATTGGGGGCGAGAAGCAGGCAAGCAGCGGTCGTGGATCTGAGCACTTGGGAGAGGCGAGCGATGCAGGGGAGCGCAGGCGAGGCGGGCACGGGTGGATCGTGAGCGGGGTGCCCAGAGCGCTGTTGCGCAGCGTCTCTCCGGGCGGGGCTAGGGGTGGCATCGCGTGACGGGGGTGGTGGTGCTAGCGTGGGAGAAGCCCCGGGTGGCGCCTTGACTCTGTTGTGCGGATGGGGTTGGGGATCCGGCGGACGTGGATCTCGCGGATGTACCGCCCCGCTGCGTTGACGTCCTCGCAGCTGTGGTTCTTGGCAAGCCACGTCCACCGTCCCGACCAGACATCATGAGAGAAGTCCGCGGCGTGGCACGTCTCCAGCGCCGGAAGGGTCGCGTTATTGTCCGACCGGAACAGGAGGGGGATGCGGCGCAGCTCGGCGTGGTACTTGAACCTCGAGGAGGAGAACTTGAGCCCCTCCCAGCTGCGGAAGAGGAGGATGACGGTGAGGCGGAACTCCCTCGCGGCGAAGCGCGGTGCGACCTGGAGGCGGAAGGAGTAGGAGCCGTCGCTGTGGTCCACGATGGGGGTCGCGACTTCCAGGCGTCCCCGAAGAGGTCGAACTCGAAGTAGTCCCCGCCGAGGCAACGAGATTTTTCTGGGGACTGTCGGAGGCAGCGAGATTTTCCTAGGGACTGCCGGAGGAGTGGGGCGGGGGTCATGGAGTGAGATTGCCGACGGCGCGAGGGTCACGGAGGCTAGGGCGTGCACGAAGGGGGACATCGGGGCGGATGCGGATGCGAGATTTCGGGACGCAGGGGCGCGGACGCGCGGGTGGAGGCCGGAGGCGCCAAGGCAGAACCTTACACCACGGTATATTGTGGACGCCTACACTAAAGCCTTAAGAAGTAGTAGAGATTGTACATGCTCTTACTATATACTGAACATAGTATGGATCTCTAGTAAAGAACAACGCTCTAGAGAATCCCAAGCCCAAGAGAAATCGTGCCCAATCAAATGGGCCAGATTGGAGGTCAGGCGATCCAGCTAATGTTCGGCCCGACCGACCCACACTCATGAGTCATCCCCAAACTATGGAAGTGAGCAGGAGGGCTTGGCTGCCGGCAACCGCGGCCCTGCTGACTTCTCTCCCGTATCTGTCGTAACTCGTAACAGATCGTCGGCGCAGTAGCCATCTCGTCGAATCCGATGGCCCTCGGCGACAGCGCCACCACGCCGCCGGTGGCCAAGCTCTCCATCTCCGGCGCGGCCCTCGCGGCGCTCCTGCACCGCTGCGCGGCCGCAGCCGGCGACTGCGACGGCCTCCTCTTCGGCCGCGCCTCGCACCTGCCCGCGCCGCCGGCCGCTCTCTCCGACTACGACGACGCCGCCGCCGCGGCGGCCCCTCCCGCCCCCGCGCTCTCCATCTCCGTCTCCGGCCACTGCTCCCTCTCCCACCCCTCATCCCTCTCCGACTCCCTCGGCCGCTTCCAACCCCACTCCGTCCCCGCCCCCGCCCCCGCCCCCATCGGCTTCTTCTCCTCCCGCCGCCGCACCGCGCTCCGCCCCTCCATGCGCGAGGCCGTCCTCGCCCATTCCCTCTCCGCAACCCTAGCCTCCGCCCACCCGCTCCTCCTCATCCTCGTCTCCCCCTCCGCCTCCCCCAATCACTCCACCCACTCCTACGACTACCGCGCCTTCCTCCTCCACGGCGGCCGCCTCGTCCCGGCCTCGCTCGCCATCGTCAACGTCGGGCCCGGATTTCGGGACCAGTACCACGCCTTCACCGCCGAGTCGCCCATGCCCTGGCTGCCGTCGGCTCCGGCGCCTGGGCACGCTCACACCCTCGGGGAGCAGAAGGCGGTGGATGAAATGGTGGACGGGTTTGGGATCGGGAGGCTGCAGGAGCTCCTCAGCGCTGCGGCGGGGCAGGCGGCCGAGATTGATGACATGTACGCAGGGATGCTCAGCAAGCTGGAGAAGCTCGCCAGGGAGGTGGAAAAGAGCAATCTCCGTGTGCTCGAGCAGGTCTGCTTCTAAAAAATTCTGTGATTCCTGTCTGCACTGTTGATGTTCATCGCACAGCTGTGCTTCTGTGTGATTGATTGGCTTACTAATCACTTATACCGCCTTGTGCTAGAATTGTGCATTGTTGGATATGGACACCAGGAAATTGTAGTTGTGCATTGTGGACTTTTTTTTGGGGGGGGAACTGAGAATAGGCCTTGGATAGCTGGGTTTGATTGTAATTATAATCCAGGTTTTCGGTTGCCTAAAGTGTCTTGTAAGTCATAACGTTAGATTCAGCCATTTAACACAAGGCAGTTTAGGTTCCACTCAGCATTCACCATAAATGGATGGAACAAAATGTTGTTTCGAATCCCTCAGTTGCTTTGGTCTGTTTGGAAATTATTGCAACAGTTGGATTGTGACTACAAATCCATATTTACACTTGACTAAAGCCCTAAACTGGCATGTCATACCAATTGCTTCCATTTAACAGCTGCCTGAATATTCAAGGCAGATTGGCTGAACCCTCCTGTGCATTCCTTGTTTCAAACCATCCACGTGCATTGGTATGAAAGTTTCTGGTAACAAGCTAAGGAGCACTACCATTACACAACTCTTGTATTTTCTTTTCCTTTGGCGAGGAATAACTCTTGCAATCTTGTTAGTTTACCCAAAAATGCAGCAACAAAGCCAGTCCACCTGTGGACTGTGTTCTAGAGATCATCAGATAGAGCTGTGTACGGTATGTTGTCCTAGGGGAGCTTCGAATGTTGGAAAATGGGATGATGTTGATGTCCTATGCTGGGCGGCACCATAAAAATGATTGGTGAGGTTGTGGCGATTGGGGTTTTGCTAAAGTAACTCCTGTGAAGTTTTAGGCTTGCTGCTTTTCTTCGCGACAAGCAAATGCAGTAGATAGTGAGTTGAGGAGCAAAGATCGACGAAATGGTAAAGGCCTATTTATGTGGTTTCAGACTCCGTACTTGTTTCTATATGGTTTGTTCGTTACATATTGGCAGCACTGTTTACAGTAGGGACCCTGTGAAAATTACCTCATAAGCTGGGGCTTCTTAGGGCTCATGAGCTTATCTGTCTGGCGCTAAATTCTTAAACTACCATAAGTGCTTGTTCCCTGCTGTACGTTGTTATTAATGGTTTGGTCTGAAAACTGAAAGGATTGATCCTCCGTTGCATAAAAAAATTGGGAGCCCTTATCCTTTGGTCAGTTTTTCTTTTATTTATGCCCCCCACCCAGCCAGTACAGAGTGAATCATGGACATCTGCTCGTCAATTATTCATACCTGTCCTTTCACTCCTTTTTTTTTATTGCTTTCTCAAGCCAATTCACGTAATTTTTGTTCTTATTATTTTGTATAGGAGAAGAGGAACCTGCTGCTGAGGTATAAATATGCTGGAATGGAGTAGGACCGAAGTGCTTTTGGTCTCAGCGATGTGTGTATCCTGACTGAGTTTTATCGGTGTGTCATGCAGATTTCGTGATGATCTGAATGTTCATCAGTAGTTCCAAGTCGCACTCATGTTTTTGATAATATTATTTTGTCATGTGCGGTGTATTTGTGATGTGTGCTTTTGTTAGGGGGTGTTTGAATTCACTGGAGATAATAGTTAGTTGGCTAAAAATTGCTAGTGGAATTAGCTATGTAGCTAAGTATTACCTAATTTGCTAAAAGTAACTAATATCTAAACTATTAGTTAGATTGTTTGGATGTCTCATCTAATTTTAGCAGCTAACTATTAGTTCTAGTGTATTCAAACACCCGAAGATGTGTGGACCCGGGGATGAAATGCACGGTGTAAATCATGGCGTCCTGTACTCTTTACCGCTTGTGTTCGGACTGCTTTCGTATTTGCGGGTAAATTGTTAAACAATAGGTGATTATGTAGCCTGCTTAAACGTTTAGGTTGACACGGGGTAAAGATGGGACAGGGAGATTGCAGCAGGTTGGTTAATTTGCATATATATGCATTGCATCGTCACTTGCAGTAGATTAGATATTGGACCTCCCGAAAGCACCAAATAGTGCCGTGCAGGCTTTGTATTGACAAACAGTACGTATTGAGTTATTGACATGTGAAAGGACAAACTATCTCATACTGAGTAAATGTGAAGCAAAGTTGCCACTAGTTCAAACTACACCATGGATGGTAAGATCCGAAGCAAATCAGAAATTCATGTGACTTTGGCTGCATTGTTCCTTGCATGGACGCAAACTAAAGTGCTTCTCAGAAGCAGTTGTAGTCATGGCGGAGAGAATCATATATATACCAGAACATAATATTCAGCACTTGAAAGGATCATATGATAAAACCATCATATTTTAGACGAACCAAATTACCGGTGCAAATACAAGCGTGGAGCTATATCCTGGTACAAGGAACGTAACCAACCAGAGAGGCGACAAGTTTTACATACACAGACAGACTGTTGGAGATGGGAAAATAAAAGATAGATAGATAGATAGAGAGAGAAGGAGAGAGACATCACCGGGGAACAGAACACGGACTTTTGGGTTGAAAAAGCTGCGACTGCGAGCGATGGTGATGGGCACACGGAGGCAGATAAAACCTTCCCAGGAAGATACGCAGGCTCAAGGCGAGTGCTTATCAGGGTAGGTCAGTACTGGACTGGACTAGCCGAGTACTTGATACTAGCTATTGTGATGAGCGAGAAAGAGAGAGGAGAGGACAATACGTACGTGCGGCGCCGGACGGATAGTACACCAGAATGGTGCCGGTGCGGTGAGCCTCCCCCGCAGGACGCCACGGCCACGCCTAGGCCTGCGAATAGAAAAAAAAAATCCAAACCAGGTCCACCCATATTTAAATATAACTAGTCGGTTGCCCGTGCGTTACGACGGCTTACAACAATACCCACGTAAACTATACATGAAAAAAATTTCAAGATTTTTTATTGATTGTCTCCGCTCTCTGTATAATATATTTTTTGATTTGGCTAACTGATGTTATTGTTTACTCCATGCAAATATGTCTTGGTACAACACGACCAATGAAGTGAGCGATTAGAAGAGAGTTCACAACGATTGACTGAATGAACAGAGATTATAAAATGACATAATTCCATCATACATAGACCAAATAAGAGAAAGTTTGTGAGATCAAGTTTCTAAAATAAGTCTCATGAAGTCAAACTTATAAAAAAGATAGATCAAAATATGAAGTGATTGCTAAAGTCAGACATCAATAAAAACTGGATGCGCTCCATATAAATTATGCTACTTCGTAGCAACTACTAACGTTTAAAACCAACAAATAACCTTTCATTTTGCTGTTAGTGTGACAAATCATTGATGCTTCATCCAATTCAGCAACCTCAAACATCATGTAGTCCATTGCGCCAATGTGGTCTCAGAAACGACCTAATGCTTGCAAGAGCCAAGAACGTCGTGTCGTGCTTGGGCTGTAGTCTCGGCCCGTAGTGCTGGCCGGGCCCGACACGATTATTTTTTTATTTTACAAAAAAATGTATATACTTATATACAATTTATATTCAATATAAAAAATATCTTAGCGTGATGTTCTATTGGTTAGACAGTTTCACTCAGTGTCTCCAGTCCTTCTTCCATCAGGGCATGAGTTCAACCCCACCTCCTGCACCATTTTTTGACATTTTACGCTGATTTAATTAAATGGATCGACGGGTTAACGGGCTGGCCCGACACAGTTAGCAGGCCAGCATGATGTGCCTGTGCCATAGTTGTGGCCCGCATGCATCTAGCCCGTGTCAGGCGTCGTTACGCTGGTTTAATTAAATGGATCGATAGGCTAACGAGCTGGCCCGACACAGTTAGCAGGCCGACATGACTTGTCCGTGTCATAGTTGTGGCTCGTGTACATGTAGCCCGTGTCGGGCGTTGTTTGGCATCTATAGACGTGCAGCGGATTAATTTGAAATAGATGTGAGCGGTTATTAGTAAAAAAATGACGTATGACGACCGTTGAAACTGGTGCTTTAAATATAGTATAGATTTTAATATCCATCTCGCATCCACCCAAAATATAAGAACGAAACCTCGTGGGTTCAGCTTATTGTCTCACATCTAGCTAAATACATACGCATACACTGATACACAGCGATAATTTTATAGATAGTTTCAATGACGTACAAAAAAACATAGTCCACGACATAAAAAACAGTGACAATAATATTATACACTGATACAAAGACAAGTTTGGTCGATGAATATTTAGGTCTCGAGAAAATAACAAAAAAAATATCTGTTAAAGATCCTTAATGAACAATTATCTTTTTGGCAAGAAATATAAACTAGTAGCAGTGGAAAGAGTCTTTGATCAAGCTCGGAGCTAGCAACAGTGGAAAGGCACATCTAGGTAGCATCGGAAGTCCGCCGAACGACGAACCATGTGTGAACGGTCCCGAGGCACTGTCGGCTCCTGCTAGCCGTGCCGGACCGACCCAGCCCGGTAGCACGCTGGCCTATCTGAGTATATTGTATAATTTAACAAAAAATGTGTGGCTATGGGGGCTTGAACACACATCCATGTATATAAGAGACTTAAACACACCAACCTAGCTAATACAATTGTAATTTTATTATGTCATATGTTGAATTATTATACTTAATATATGTAAACTATTATCTTTAAAATAAAAAATGTAACTGTATCGTGCATGTGCCAGCACTATGGGTCGAGATGCCGGCCCAGACACGACACTATACTATCCAGGGCGGGTCATGCTTGGGCCGTGCTTTTTCGTGTCGTGCCTGGACTGATCCATCGTGTTAGTGCTAATTGGCCATCTATGGCGCCAGGGGACAGGGGGCGTCAGCGTCTAAGTGTGAAAATGTCTAATTAGCGTCGGACGTCAGTAGGAGCTAGGGGAGTTCCGTCCGCCGAGGCGAAGACTTGGGAGAGGGGAGACTCCGGTCGCCGGGACAGAGAGCAGGATGCGACCGTTGGTGCACGAGTGAAGACTTGGGGAGTTAGGGTATGTTGGGATTTGGGACTAAGTTGGTAGTCGACTCAAATACAATCCTACGGTCTACGAATGGGTAAAGACCCATGGAAGCCCATGCTTATACAAACCCATCTACACACATGGGTATCAACCATTTTGAGACACAATACAAAATAAACGCACTCAACCTAACCCATTCACAATTAAACCCATCACAACCCACCAAAATAAACCCATTTCTTAAACCCACTTAAAATACCCGCTTATACCCATCCCGTTTGCAGGCCTAGCCACACCCTATATTCAGATAGTCCAGGCTCGTCCAAACCCCGAAAAGGTCTGATACCATTGTTATGGGCCATACTAGGTCGGCCCACAGATTTAGCTCTTGGTCAGTGGCTCGGCACGTTATTGGTTAAACATATTAGGCTTATTTCGGCGCGCCCTGAAATTGTAAAAAGCACGAAGTTTAAATTATGTCTCGAAATTCATATATTGTAAAAAAAACAAACTTCAAATTCTGACCCAAAATTCACATCAAAGTCTGAAATTCACATCAAAGCCCGAAATTCAAAACACGTATATCATCCAGTAGATATTAACATTTCAAGTTTTATAATTAAAAAAACCAAAAAAACACACAAAACCAATGGGTGATTGACACCACATCTCCATGATTAACACATGCAGCTAGTTAAATTGGAGCGAATGATTTGCATGATCATAAGTGGATAATCAAATGAATATAGGCCTTTTCGTGCTTGAAAATGAGCTATTTCATGCCTCTGTAAACGACTCGTGCTCATGCCCGAGCCGATACAGATTGGTCCGATCCAAAATTAAATTATTTCATGCCGTTTTTTTTTTCATGCTTCGAGTCGGTCCACTAAACCCGATCCAAATGTACACCTCTTGTATCCCTTGCACGAGACTAGAAGACGCCTCCCCTCCCCTCTCCCTTAGGCCTTGTTCGTTTACGTCGGATTGCACCCGGAATCGTTCCAGCTAATCAAAGTTTATATAAATTAGAGAAGCAATCCGGCTAGGAATCGTTCCGACCCACCAATCCGACACAAACGAACAAGGCCTTATCTGTTTGAGATCGATGGATTCAGTTCCACTGATTGGTTGGGATCCTCTCTCCATCGACTTGTAGCAGTTAGCAGCTGCTGTCGATCGGTAAGGGAGAAGAGGCTTCCTTGTCGTCGGCTTATAGCTATTTAGATGGCCTTCCGTAGAATGTTCGTATGGCATGATGATGTTTCGTCAGAAAATCCAAGTCAACCAAGGCCATCATCGTCTATTCTCGCCCCCTCCCTCCCTCCCTCCCTCCCCCAAATAAACCACGTTGTTGTTCTTGTATGCCAACTTGCCTTCTATCTCTCTTTTTTTTTTCCTTTTATTATTACCGTGACTGGGAAGCAAACTCCAAAATAAAGACGTACAGATATCTGTGCCTTCGGGAAAAAAATGTCTAATCCCAAGCTCAAGGAGCTGCTAAACACTAGTGCTACAATCTATTAAAAAATTCCATGTGAGCGAATCGAAATAAACATTTTTGGTTTATTGGCCCTGTTTGGCACAGCTTATTTTCAGCTTCTTCACAAATTTAAGCTGAAGTCCTGCCAAACAGGCAGCTTCTGCAGCAGCTTATCAGTTCAGCTGTTTCTCAAAATGAACTAAAAGCAGCCAACAAGCAGAAGCTGCTTTTTACCAGTTTATCAGATAAGCTGCTTTTTCAACAAGCAGCAGCTGTCCCAAACAGGGCCATTAGACCACGAGGGGCGGCATAGTGCTGGCCGGGTGCTTATCAGGGTGAGGTGAGTACTGGACAGGACAGCTACTTGTCGTGGGTGGAGTGGACACACCACCAAGCCCAGGTCCACCCCGTCCGTCCCTTCGTCCTTTTTAGGTACGGCACATGCACCGCACCATCCTCCTCCTCAGGTACATTTTTCTTCTTCTTCTTCTTATTTTTTAAAATAAAATCTAAATTTATATCTATATGGAAAGAAGACATTGCCGAAGGGTTATTTGTTTGGAATTATAATTTATTCAAATTATATAGACCAATAAATTTTGAACTAACATTAATTCAAAATTTGTTGATTTATATAATCTAAACAAACACTCCATAAGTAGAAAGAATAATAAACCTACACGGTTTAGGTAATTATTAGGTATGTGCATGATACAACATTTTTTTTTGGGGTAGATGCTCAGCCCCCAATATAATGACCCAGTGGAATCATCTCTAGTTAGGTCTCCAATTGACAAGTACCTAACATTCTCTTTCCCTGTCCACATCTTCGGCAATCAATTGTCCCAGCTACGAGTATATTGGTATATGGCCTTTTACACGTTGATATGATGGTATATATATTTTTTGTTCCTCATAGTAGACTATATAAACAACTTTTACTTTTCAAGATCAAGTGCAACATTTCACCGCTGAGACTTACTTTTGCAGTGTACAACAAAACGGTCATCGAAGATATGGATGCATGTTGTTCACTTCAAATTAAAGTCAGCTATTTAAACTGGTGTAGCTATAATCTATAAAGACAAAACATGTAAAAATCATTTCGGATTAAAACCAAGCAAAGCCTAATAATGGCTATTCCAGACGGTTAAGCAACCGTGGGCCTAAGGGGGTGTTTGAATGCACTATAACTAATAGTTAGTTAGATAAAAATTATTAGTTGAATTAGCTAGCTAACAAATGACTAGCTAACTATTAACTATTTTACCAAAAATAGCTAATAACTGAACTATTAGCTAGAGTGTTTGGATGTTTCAACTAATTTTAGCTATTAACTATTAGTTTTAATGCATTCAAACACCCCCTAATAGTATCCGTACGTTGCATAAAAATACTGCGTGCACGGCGGGGCCCACACAAGACGACGGAAGACACTGACACGCACCACGGAACGGAATGGGGGAAATGGAAAGCAAAAGCCGTCCCCAGGGAGCACGGGACCAGTCAGCGACTATCGCGAGATGCCAAAGTCGGGGAACGGGGCCACATGTCTGCGTCAGTAGGAAGGCGAGACCTAGTCGCTTATACGTACACGTCCGCACCACCAGGCTGTACGATCTGCAGTCCTTGGCGTCCTCCCCTCCCCCGCATCGCCTCACGCCTCTTCCTTTCCGATTCTAACCCCGCCGAGGACACCCGCCGTACCGTACCTTCTGTCCAATCGGATTCCATACGGACGCCGAGTTTACCGTACTACCCCTGACGGCGACTTTCCCCCACCAGTGGCGGAGGGGCAAATACGGAAAACACAGGCGCAGCCCGCGTTTTCCCCAGTACGACACGCTGCAGGGGCAGCATCGTCATCTCCCCTCCCCGCCTCACCACATCCCACCGCGTCTCCTCCTTGTCCCGCACCTTCTCCATCTCCATCGCCGGCCTCCATTTCTTGCCTCTCCCGTGCCAGCCAGTCACTCTCGTCCGCCGCAGATCGAGAAGCCAACCACCACCGCCACCGCATGGCCATGGCAGCCCAGCAGCACCGGCACCACAAGCGCCGCCGCATCGCCCTCTCCCCCTCCCCCTCCCCGTCCCTCGCGCCCATCCCGGGCGCCCCCACGCCGCCGCTCTACTCGCTGGCCGACGAGCTCCTCTTCCTGGTCCTGGACCGCGTGGCCCAGGCCGACCCGCGGGCGCTCAAGTCCTTCGCGCTGGCCTCCCGCGCCTGCCACGCCGCGGAGTCCCGGCACCGCCGGACGCTCCGCCCGCTCCGCGCGGACCTCCTGCCCGCCGCGCTGGCGCGGTACCCGTCCGCGACCCGCCTCGACCTCACCCTCTGCGCGCGCGTCCCCGACGCCGCCCTCGCCTCCGCCGCCGTCTCCGGCTCCTCCGCCCTCCGCGCCGTCGACCTCTCCCGCTCCCGCGGGTTCGGCGCCGCGGGCGTCGCCGCGCTCGCCGCTGCGTGCCCGGACCTCGCCGACCTCGACCTCTCCAATGGGGTCCACCTCGGGGACGCCGCGGCGGCCGAGGTAGCGCGGGCCAGGGCGCTGCGGAGGCTCTCGCTGGCCCGCTGGAAACCGCTCACCGACATGGGCCTCGGATGCGTCGCCGTCGGGTGCACGGAGCTGAGGGACCTCTCGCTCAAGTGGTGCCTTGGGCTCACGGATCTGGGGATCCAGCTCCTCGCCCTCAAGTGCAGGAAGCTCACCAGCCTGGATCTCTCCTACACCATGGTGAGCGCTTTCCGGATTTCTTGATTTCTCTGTTCGTTTCTTGGGAAAAAAGGGGGGAAAAAGGCGACGGAAGGTTCTGTTTTTGTTTCCTTCTAGTATGTTTCTTTATTTGATTTAAGGCATCAGCCTCCCTCTTTAATCCACCGGAGCAAAACGGCCTTCAGTTATGGGTTCCTTTGCTAAATCTGCTATCTTCATCAGTTACTAGACCATCATTCTGCTCAATCTAATTTATTCAGCTAGTGCTTAGGGCATTGGGCCACTCCAGTGTATAGGTATTAGGTAGTATAGTATTCTTGATCTGCGGACGTTCTTATATCTGTAAGCAAGACAAGTCATCGTTGCAACATTGGATCAGCAGAACCGTACTAGTAGCCAACTCTAGTTTCTCTTGCAGCTTTGTGCCTAGTGCCTAGTGCCTAGCGACCCACTTATCTTATCGTGCTGGAGTAATAATAAAATCGAGATGTGTCTTCTGTTTCAGATCACAAAGGATAGCTTGCCTTCTATCATGAAGCTACCCAACCTTCAAGAGCTGACACTGGTGGGGTGTATTGGAATCGATGATGGTGCTCTTGTTAGTCTTGAGAGAGAATGCAGTAAATCACTACAGGTGAGGCGCTCATGGTATTTTTTTTTCTCGAACACGCAGGAGAGCTGCGTATCATTTCATTAGAAGAAGGATGATAATTACAATGACCTAACACACCACTCACACATACACACACAAACAACAAGAGGAATAATCACCTCCTAACCGGGGTTGAACACAAAAGCTAGGTCCGAAAGACGGGTCAAACCTTTAGGCGCTCATGGTAATTTGGTGTTTTTATGGATTCGCTTGTTATGAGCAAAATCACAGATTACATTCATTCGAAACGCCACTATATTATTTTCTATTTGATCTTACACTGTTAGGTTCTGAACTATGAAGATGCCTTGTCTGAACTGGTCACCTGTACTAAAATATGTATTTTTGATATATCACACAAAAGAAGTGTTTGATAGTAGCACAAAGCTCCGTTTATTACTTAACTGAACTTGCATGCTTGCACGGTTGCAGGTGCTTGATCTGTCTCAGTGTCAGAATATCACCGATGTAGGAGTTTCATCCATCCTGAAGTCGGTACCCAATCTATTGGAACTGGATCTTTCATACTGCTGTCCTGTAAGTAGCTAACCATCTGGTCATATTATTGTATCACCTTGGCATGACCTGAGCCCTCACAGCTTTTAATCTACATCCTTCATGTATCAGGTTACTCCTTCTACGGTGAGAAACTTCCAGAAGCTTCCTAAACTGCAGGCCCTGAAGCTGGAAGGCTGCAAATTCATGGCCAATGGACTAAAAGCCATTGGGACCTCTTGTGTTTCTTTAAGGGAGCTAAGTCTTAGCAAGTCATCTGGAGTGACAGATACAGAACTCTCCTTTGTTGTGTCAAGGCTAAAGAACCTGCTGAAGCTGGACATTACCTGCTGTCGCAGTATTACTGATGTTTCACTAGCGGCCATAACTAGTTCATGCACTTCCCTCATCTCTCTGAGGATGGAGTCTTGTAGCCATGTTTCCAGTGGAGCACTCCAACTGATTGGGAAGCACTGTTCTCACTTGGAAGAGTTGGACCTTACTGACAGTGATTTGGATGATGAAGGTACATACTGAACTGGCTACTATATTATTCTTCGCCAGATGGACATAAAGCTGACTCTGAATATTTTCTATACAGGATTGAAAGCTCTTGCCAGATGTAGCGGACTTTCGAGCCTAAAAATTGGCATTTGCTTGAAGATAAGTGATGAAGGTCTTAGCCACATTGGAAGGTCTTGCCCAAAACTCCACGAGATTGATTTGTACAGGTCATTCCCTTAGACATGCCTTGTGGTTCTCTTTGTTTAGTTGACTTTTGTCAGGAAACTAACTTATGTTCTCTGTTTCAGGTGTGGAGGCCTTAGCGATGATGGAATTATTCAAATTGCGCAGGGTTGTCCGATGCTAGAGTCTATCAACCTATCATACTGCACAGAAATAACGGACCGTTCGCTGATTTCACTCTCAAAATGCGCAAAGCTGAATACTTTGGAGATCCGTGGCTGCCCCAGTGTTTCATCGATTGGGCTCTCAGAAATAGCGATGGGGTGCAGGCTGCTTTCCAAGCTTGATATTAAGAAATGCTTCGGGATTAATGATGTTGGAATGCTTTACCTTTCCCAGTTCGCTCATAGCCTCCGTCAGGTATTATCCTTCTCTCCTGTAACTGTAACAGGAATCTCGTGATACCATGTGTGTTCTGCAATTGTGCTAATACCATGTATGTCTCATTACAGATAAACTTGTCATACTGTTCGGTCACCGATGTTGGGCTCCTTTCCCTTTCTAGCATATCCGGCCTGCAGAACATGACCATCGTCCATTTAGCGGGTATAACGCCCAATGGCTTGACAGCAACTCTTATGGTTTGCGGTGGTTTGACGAAAGTGAAGCTTCATGAAGCATTCAGATCCATGATGCCTTCTCATACGATAAAAAATGTTGAGGCACGTGGCTGTGTTTTTCAGTGGATCGATAAACCGTTCAAGGTATTCTACTGCTCCTCTGGTTGCTTTACACACAGCGTTAGACCCTTGTGCTCGCCAACTAGTTCTTGCCAGATTTGCTGCTTGAAAACGATACACACTATTTGTTTCAGAAAAGATGTGGTTCTATTCGTCTATGTATTGTGCTGCCAGATCTAAATGCAGTGCTGTTTCTTCTCTGTATCTGTGATACCTTGTCTATGCTTAAAAACACGCGACTCATGAATTGCTTATGGATGATGCGTGCGTGTGTGTGTGTTTAAAAAATGCCTAAATAAAGAGCATAGCACAGTTGTCTTGAATCTGTTGCGTGGATTTGTTCTTACTACAATCACAAGTCTGCAAAAGTAAAACAGTGTCTAATAACTGGTGTGGCATTGTTCAGGTTGAGGTGGAGCCTTGTGATGTATGGAAGCAACAGTCACAAGATGTGCTTGTGCGATGAGAATGAGAATTTTGCAACCATGGCACTGCCAAGGGCGGGCTTCAGAAACATGGCACGCCCATCGCGGCAATTGTATTCGTGGCATTATAATCCTAGAGTATTTGAACATTTAGCATCGGGCTCTGGTAATGGTCATTAGCTCTTCTCACTTTCTTCCAGTGCCCTCGCGCCGTTTCTTACCTGGGCGCCGTTACTGTCCTCTCTCTGTGGTTGCCGTTACTCCCCGAGGCGAGGGTTCTCTTATGTTCTTCGACTGGCCGTCGTCTTCCTCGCTCCTTCCTCCACCGGATCTGTTCCTCTCAGTGCGGTGCCTTCCTCCCATCGCCCTACCCCCTTCACCAGGCTCCGCACCTGCGCTATTGTGGTCCATTGCCGCCCCGACCACGCTGGTGAGATCTATTACTTCGCTAACCCTAGGGTTTCCAGAGTTGGAGGCTGGCATGGAAGCTGCCGCGGAGCTATGTTCCCAGAAGCTGTCCGCGGCCGTTGATGCCGCCCGTGACACAATGAAAGCTTCATCTACCGCCTGTATGGTTGCTGGTGATTATTGCGCCACATTCTCCTTAGGTAACGATGTGGTTTCTACTCTTGATGT
This sequence comes from Zea luxurians, assembly GCA_029449295.1. Classification (NCBI taxonomy): domain Eukaryota; kingdom Viridiplantae; phylum Streptophyta; class Magnoliopsida; order Poales; family Poaceae; genus Zea; species Zea luxurians. Next base: position 5,328,601 of record JAOPSE010000023.1, on the reverse strand, counting down.
TCTTGAATCCGCTGTGGCGGCGGAAAAAATTGCTATGAGTTCTTACAGCCAGGCGAGTGCAGCCGTCGATTGTGCTAAGGAGACTATTGCCAAATATTCTGAGGTTTGTATTCTCAAACTAATCTTGTGCCAGGCAGTCATTGAGATTGTTTAGTCCTCTCATTGAAATGCGAAGCGACATTGCTGCTATTTACCTGATGCCCGACAATGATTTAGTTGCACACTGCTATTTACCTTATGCCCGGCAATGATTGAGTTGCACAAAAAATTTACCTGATGCTTGTGCTCATGTGAGATGATGTACTAGCCCTGTGATGTTTTCTTTCAAAAAAGTGAACTGTATACTACACTTGTTCTGCTTGTGTTAAAAAATAACTGAGGGCTATGGCTGTGTAGAGAGGGCTAAGGATGATTCAGCCTGTTTGATGATGTGCCATGTTTGCAAAATTCTCCAGTTGAGTTGAGCTGGTAGGTTTCCAGGTTGGTTCAGTTCACTGATTTGTTTGAAAAGAGTGAACTGTTCAGTTCACTGAGGGCTATGACTGCAAAATTCTCCAGTTGAGTTGAGACTGAAAGTTGCCCTATGATGTTTTCAATCTGAGGGCATAAGAAACTGGATAGTTCCTGAATCAACTAGTTTCCTAGTTTGGTTCAGTTCACTAGTTATTTCCAGAACATGACCATATGACTGGCAATAGTGTGATGTTAATTTTTTTGGCTGACCATGATCAGCCCTATGATGTTTTCATTCTGAGGGCATAAGAAACTGGATAGTTCCTGAATCTACTACTTTCCTAGGTTGGTTCAGTTCACTAGTTATTTCCAGAACTTGATCATATGACTGGCAATAGTCTGATGTTAATTTTTTTTTTCAGGTTAACCATAAACTTGCGCAAGCACTCAGATATTCTCTGTCTCTAATGAGTGATGCAGCTAAGAAACTTCAAGATACTGCCTCTTTGTGCTACACAGATGAAGATGTTGTCGACGGTTTCAAGCTGACTCAAGTGGCTCGTTCCTTGGACGAGTTAGCTGAAACGCTAGAAGTTACTGCAATTGATTGTCAGGTCTCGATGATGGATCCAACAACTATATTAGAAGCTGGCTATGGTAGCGAAGATAGTGCGGTGTGGGAGGACGTATTCCGTGACCGAGAAATAATGAATCAGCCATTGGAAGTGGAGACACTAGCTGAGCACTGTGCTAAGTGGGGGCTGAATTACAATGAGATCAGGGATAGATCTGTGTAACATCTTATAGTGTAGTGCTTTTGTAACACTAGCTATGCTTTTGTAAGGTGAACTTGATCAGTGTAACACGGACATGGAACTTGGCTGTTATCTAGTGTAGTGCTTTTGTAACACTAGCTATGCTTTTGTAATGCTTTTGGAACATGGAACTTGGCGTTATCTTTTATGAAATGGCACTTGGCTGGTATGGAACTTACCTGTTCTATTGTATGAAATGGCACTTGGCTGTTGTGACTAATTATTATGTTGTATGCAATGGAATGAAGTGCCAGAAAGAAGGGAGGTCATGCCAGAATTTTTAACTAAAATTCACCATAATAATTCAACAGCTTTACCATAGTACCATTCTCATTACTCATAAATAGCACAGAAAAACCATTGTACCGTACAGGACAAAAGTACCATACAAAGTTAACCGAAGAACCATAGTACCATACAGAGTTAACAGAAAAACCATAGTACCATAAAAATTACTCATAAATAGCATAGAACCATACTACTCAAACAGTCTTCTTTCTAGGTGTGATTTTTTTAACTAGGACACGAACTACATGTTCTTCTTGTGGCGACGAAGCTCTTTCTACAAGTTCTTCACTAGCTGGTATAATTGCCTGTGAGGACTCAGGTACATCTTCATTGTCTTGGACACCTGGCTGTGAGGACTCAGGTACATCTTTGGGGAACCAGCCTTTAGTTGAATTCTTCCTAGGCTTTCGCTTTCTGTTATGACATATTTAAAATGAACAAGTTAATTTCAGAAAATAGGAAGTATGGTCATATAAACTAAAACATATTTAATGTAACCTTTTCTTTGTGCCATTTAATGGACATTTGTAGCTTGCTTTCCTGTGGCCTAGTTCACCACAGTTCGGACATTTGAACTTGCCCCTAATGCTTTTCTTACCAATGTCATCGTTAACTTTCTTTTTTGAACTACCTCCCTCAAGGCATCCTTTGATCCTATTTTTCCTTTGTCGACCCACAGCTCGTTTTCCAATTGGAGCACCCACTTCTTTTGCAAAAGGAACGTCTGGCCAGAATGATTTGTCACCCACAGGTGGAATAACCCTTGAGTATGCGGTGGTGAAATTAGCAACAGAATAGTAGTCATTTACAAAATCCTCCATCCTGACATCCCTAAATTCTTGTGCTGTTATCAAACACAATGCATGGATACAAGGTTTGCCCGTGTGCTGCCACTCTTTGCAAGAACATTCGCGTAGGTGAGCATTGACAATGTGCTTGCTATGCACATCATTATTGTCTCTAACCTCTGCAATGTAGTTGTCAGCTTTACGTACTGATAAATGACCTAAACCTCTTGTTCTCGCGTGTAGGATATGCAGAACTGACGGTAAAATCCTTCCTTGTAACCTCTGTGCAATCCTCCTCCTCCTATGAAACATCTCCATTATTTCCTCCCTAATCCTATCAGCCAAATCACAAACAGGCAGGTCCTTCCAATCCTTAATCCAATTGTTGAAAACCTCAGCAATGTTGTTAGTCACGTAATCGCACTTGATATCCGTATTAAAGCCACTTCGGTACCAAAGATAGTCATGATGCTCCTTTAGCCAACTACTTACCCTTGGTATTTCTTGAATGCTGCTGAAATAGTGTTCGAAGACTTCTCTCCTATAAGCTCTTGCAGCTGGATACATGTACTCAGACCCACCAAACTGCTTTATGTAGTTTTGTATGAGATGCCTAAAACACTCCCTTTTCTCGGCATAAGGGAAGACATTGTTCATAGCATTTTTCAGACCTTTGCAAGCATCTGAACACAAAGCTAGCAATGGTAGATCCCCCACAACCTTCTGCAACTGGTTAAAAAACCATGTCCAGTTTTCTGTATTTTCAGCCTCAAAAAACCCATAGGCTACTGGATACATCCAATTGTGGCCATCGACACCTATTGCACAACAAAGGTGACCATTCCACCTACCATTCAGAGCTGTCGAGTCAACACTAAGGTACGGTCGGCACCCTCCCTTGAAACCAGAAATGCATGGACCGAGCGCACAAAAAAACCGAGTGAAGAAAGGACGCCCCTCATCCATTTTAACATCAAGCTCGATGACACTATCCGGTGATTTTTCCATTACTGCTGCTCTCCAACGCCATAGAAGCTGAAAGCTCTCCTCCCAACTTCCAAACAATTCCTTCAAAGCTTTCTCTTTCCCATGCCAAACTGTGTCATATGCAATTGTACAACCAAAAGTGTCCTGCAATGTGGTTTGTAGCTCCTTAGCTCCCATATGAGGCTTCTTCATCAATAACGGAAGCGCACGTGCCGCAACCCAAGCTCCTGTCGGTGTAGTGGTCTTACGTCTACCACTAGACGTACAAGTATGTTTGTCATTCAATACAATTACCTGAAAATTAGTTAAAGTGTCATGAGCATGTAACCACGAATACAAAGGTAGATATAAAGCAAATATACAGTACAATTAGCTATTTTCTCAGCTTACTTGAATTGTTGGCGCCCCTTTCCTCTCCGGTCTAGCATGAATGCTCCAAGGGCAATCTGGCCCTTTACAATACCCTCTGAATCTAGTCTTATTGGTAGCCTCTATTCCAAGCTCAAATTCTTTATTGATGGCGTATTGTCTTATAGCAAGTCTGAAGTGGTGCATTGTTGCATATAGGCTACCAGGCTCCATAACTGGATTGTTCATATCATATATTGTCCTATTTTCATCAAGCACTGAATCAGTACAAGGAATTCCTGCACCCAATTCATCTTCACATGTTTGGGTATTTCCAAAACGGCAACCACTTGAATGATCTTCCCTTCTATCACCTTGATTGTCTAACCCAAGCTGAAAATATAGACCTTGTTCACTAGTCACATCATTTCTGCCTTCTTCATTGTTGGTTTCTTCTACAAGTATTGAATCCCAATCGACATCAAGCATTGCATGACCACTCCCCTATTCACCAAACATAGTTTTAATATACAATTTATCTACTAAATTGTCTATAATTCATTAAAACCACTAACCTCTGTATGCTCTGTGGGAACACAAGTCAATGCCCACTCATTTTCTTCGCTCATGCAGGTAGTCGTTTCGTCGTTCATAGGATCATTCATATTACTCTGCACACAAAATAAATGCTAAATGGGTGCTCGGCTCCATGTCACTCAACAAACACTATAATGGCAGCTACTCGCCTAGTACACTGCACACAAAAATACGCCTAGCTCGGCTCTAGTTCACTACACCCAAAACATACGCTAAACAGGGCGCCTACTTTACTGCATATCAACAGTTACCTCAGCTGGGCGCGCAGGGTTCGGTGACTCGCTTGCTGGACGAAGGCCGCTAGGGGCAGATCCATGGCGCTCGGGCCTCATTTGAAGCTCGCGACGAACGGAATCCAGCGTGGAAAACAGGACCAGGATCCGGCTAATGGAAGGGCGACAGGAGAGAAAATGGAAGAGCGAGGGGAAGCTGGCAGTGAGCTAGAGCGAGGGGAAGACGAAGGCGACGGAACCAAACTGGAAGACGACGGCGCCCAGGTAAGAAAACGGCAGAGGGACGGCGCCCAGGTAAGAAACGGCGCGAGGGCAAAACGGGAACTTGACAAGAGCTAATGACCATTACCAGAGCCCGATGCTAAATGTTCAAATACTCTAGGATTATAATGCCACGAATACAATTGCCGCGATGGGCGTGCCATGTTTCTGAAGCCCGCCCTTGGCAGTGCCATGGTTGCAAAATTCTCGATGAGAATAGAGGAGACCTCGAGCGTAGCCGCTATCGTGGAAATCGTGGCATGCATCGTATGTGGATGGATGAGTTGGTGGTGGCTGGCAATGGCATCCAGAAGTGAAGTCTGATGGGGGGAGCTCCAAACTTAGCATTGTAATCAGTGGGGTTCGGCGCAAAGATGAGAAAATGTTTGAGCAGTCTTGATGTTGTTTTATACTGCTATAGATGTGTAGATCCCATTGTTTGGTGAGGTGATCATTTGCGAGGAAGTTGACTATTAGCATGTATTAAGATAAAAAGGGAAAGAGATGAGAAAATGTTTTTGAAATTTAGTACGATATGCCTTGCAGTGCCTGTATCTGTTGGCTGTTGCATTCATATTTGTGATCAGCTGGAGTGAAGTGGCTTGCATTCATGTTTTATACTGCCGTGTTTGGGATGCAAGAAGAGAATGAAGGGGTACTGGTGTTCTGTCTGCTAGGAATGAAGTGGATTTGCCGGTTGCATACGATACAGGAGGATGTAGTTGCTGGTTGAGTCCGATTTGCTAACTCGATCGAAGCAGACTGTACAGCTGAAGGGTGAGGGGAAGAGAGCGAGGTCAGGCGCCATGGGACTAGTAATCGAAGGAGCCAGCAAGGAACGAGGCATTCGATTTTAAGACAGGATCTTACAGGGATCTGTTTACTAAGGCTTTCAACTTCTGATCATGTCGTAAAAAACATTAATAAAAAATTCTAGAATTGGATTGGTTGGCTTTCAACTTCTGATCATGTCGTAAAAAACATTAATAAAAAATTCTAGAATTGGATTGGTTGGGGTGCGCCAGGCTCAGCCAGTAGTGCAACGGGAAAGCAAGGAACGAGACATTGTATTGTAAGACAGGTTCTTACAGGAGAGACGCTTGCCTCTGGATCTGTTTAACAAGACTTTATATATTAATAAAAAAACTCGTTTTGGATTGGTTGGGGTGCGCCAGGCTCAGCCAGTAGTGCAACGGCCGAGCGACGCTCGAGGGGCCCAGTGGCAAGCCACTGCAGTGGACCCTCCCCCACAAAAAATAAATTTAATATCGAAGTGAACACATGGTTCACATATCAGATATTAAACTGATAAGAACAGATACTACACTTGATCTTAGCCAAAAGGCCGAGAAAGGTATGCTCTAAACAGTCAGCCTCCGTCTCCTTTTGTAGCGAGTCCGCGCCTCCGCGCTGCTTTGGCTAGGCGAGGTGGGACTAAACGGATGAAGCCGACCGCACTGCATCCGGCTAAGCGCTGACTGCGGCAGAGTCCGTCTAGTGCTATGTTGATGGGCCGCAGCCCAGCAGGCGTTGTTGCCTCCTATACTTATTAGCTTGGCCCAACTGTTAAAATCCGGACAAAACGGAGATGCTGCATCTCTAATTTTGCTCGAATTTATGTACGTTGGCTGCATGTTCCCGTCTATTATCCCTCTCATCCACACAACTAAGAATAGCCGAATGAAAACAAGCCTCTTCTTCACCTCTCCCATGCATGAGCATGACCTCCAGTGTCTCCCCTCCCATTTTCCAGAAGCAAAGCGACGTCAAGAAACAAGAAGAGAGGGAGGTTGATCCATCCAAATAATAGATGGGATTCCAATCAAATGGCAGCAAGCGATGCAATGGCATAGCCTAGTTAGCCGACAGATCATCACTTGATTAGTCAGCAACAGCATCCGATTCTAACAGACAGCGAGCCCGAAGACATGACGGCGGTGGCGAACCTGTCGGCGGGGGCGCTGGAGGCGACGGCGAAGCCGCTGGCGGCGGCGTGCTACGACAACAACCTGGTGAACTCGCAGGGCATGTTCCTGGGCGACCAGCCGCTGCGCTTCTCGCTGCCGCTGCTCCTCGTGCAGGTGTCCGTCATCCTGGTCCTCTCCGCGGCCGCCCACGTCGTGCTCCGCCGCCTCGGCCAGCCCCGCTTCGTCACCCACATGCTGGTCGGCATCTTCCTGGGCCCCTCCGTGCTGGGCCGGAACGCCTCCTTCCGCGACCTCCTCTTCTCCGAGCGGGGCACCTACATCCTCGAGAGCGTCTCCCTGGTGGCGCTCATCCTCTTCCTCTTCTCCATGGGCGTCAAGACCGACCTCAGCCTGCTCCGCCGCCCCAGCGGCCGCGCCGTCGCCGTCGGCATCACGGGAGCCGTCGTCCCGCTCGCCATCACCCTGCCCGTCTTCCACGCGCTCCAGCCCTCGCTGCCCGAAGACCTGCGGGGCTCCTCGCTCGTCACCGAGCTCGCCGTCCGCCTCTCCCTCTCCTCCTTCCCCGTCGTCGCCGACGCGCTCTCCGACCTGGACCTCCTCAACACCGACCTCGGCCGCATCGCGCTCACGGCGTCCCTCATCACGGACGTCACCTCCTGGTTCCTCCGCGCCTGCTCCGCCGCGGTGTTCCTCGTCTCCGAGGCCATGTCGCCGGCCTTCACGGCCAGGATCCTCGCCTCCTTCGTCGCCTTCGTGCTCTTCGTCGGCTTCGTCGCGCGCCCCGCCGGCCGCTACATCGCGTACAAGCGCACCCCGACGGGGGCGCTCCTGTCCGAGGGCTCTTTCGTCGTGGTGGTCATCGCCGCGCTGCTGTCGGCGCTGGTCACGGACGCCATCGGCTTCAAGTACATGATCGGGCCCATGATGCTGGGGCTGGCGCTCCCCGGCGGCATGCCCATTGGCGCCACGATGACGGAGCGCCTCGACTCCTTCTTCATCGCGCTCTTCCTGCCCGTCTACATGGCGCTCTCCGGCTACCGCACCGACTTCAGCAAGGCGGAGGAGGCCTCAGAGAGGTGGTGCGCGCTGGAGCTGTTCGTGGTGCTCTGCGTCTCCGGGAAGCTCGTCGGCTGCGTCGCCGCGGGGCTCTTCTTCGCCATGCCGTTCCGTGACGCCGCCGTGCTGGCGCTCATGCTCAACATCCGGGGCATCGTGGAGGTGGCGGCCATCAACAGCTGGGGCGACAGCATGAAGGCCACCGCGGAGCACTACTCCACGCTGACCCTGGCCATGGTGCTCATCACCGCCGTGTCCACGCCGCTGATCAAGCTCCTGTACGACCCGTCGGGGCAGTTCGCGCGGGCGAAGCGGCGGTCGCTGGAGCACGCGCGCATGAGCGCCGACCTCCGCGTGCTCACCTGCCTCTACAGCGAGGACCACGCGGCGCCGCTGATCGACCTGCTGGAGGCGTCGGGGTCGTCCCGCGACTCGCCCGTGTCGCTCATCGTGCTCCACCTCACGGAGCTCGTCGGCCGCGCCGCCTCCGTGCTCAAGCCCCACCGGAAGAGCACGAGCAGCGGCGGGAACCCGACGTCGTCGGACCGCATCGTGAACGCGTTCCGGTACCTGGAGCAGCAGGCGGCGCCAGGGGCGGTGACGGTGAGCCCGTACGTGGCGCAGGCGCCCTTCAGCTCTATGCACCACGACGTGTGCTCGCTGGCGCACAGCCGGAAGGCCAACCTCATCCTGCTCCCCTTCCACAAGTCCTCGGACGGCGCGCGGAGCACGGCCAACAACGCCATCCGCTCCATCAACCGGAGCGTGCTGCAGTACGCGCCCTGCTCCGTCGCCATCCTCGTGGACCACGGCCTCGCGTCCGGGTCGGCGTGCGCCACCGCCGCCAACAGCCTGCTCCAGCGGGCGGCGCTCTATTTCCTGGGTGGCGCCGACGACCGCGAGGCGCTGGCGTACGCGGCGCGGATGCCGGAGACCGGGACCATGTCGCTGACGGTGGTGCGGTTCAAGCTCCGGAACTGGGTCGGGATGGGCGGGCGCGACGAGGCGAGGGACGAGGAGCTGCTGCAGGAGTTTTGGAGCAGGCACAGGGACAACGAGCGGGTGGTGTACGTGGAGAAGACGGTGGAGGACGCGGAAGGCACGGCGTCCGTGGTGCGCGCCATGAGCGAGAAGTTCGATCTGCTCATCGTGGGTCGGCGCGGCGGGGAAGGCGAAGGTGACCCGGAGGGGTCCACGGCACTCACCAGCGGGCTGTCGGAGTGGAGCGAGTTCCCGGAGCTGGGCGTGCTAGGGGACATGCTCGCCTCCGCGGAGTTCGCGTCCAAGGTCTCCATCCTCGTCATCCAGCAGCAGCCGCCCAAGAAAACCATCGCCACTGGAAGCTCCGTTAATGATTAATCATCGTTCCGCCTTGCCGGCCGGTGTCAATTTAATTTAATTTTTGTAATCAATCAGTTGAGATCAGGCAATTCTGAATTTCCACTTTTTTATTGATATATCATTGGGTTCGATTTGTAACCTTAGTCCTGGTTTGAATGGTTTGAATACTCTTTGCATTCATCTCAATCCACGTATATTAAGGTTGATTATGATATAAATTAGTTAAAATTACACTCCAACCAATCCAACTCAATGCACGTGGATTGAGGTGAATACGAGAGTTTTTAAACAAAGTCTGTTCGCTTGGTTTTAATCCGTATCAGCTTCTACTATTTTTACACACGACTAAGGGTATATGTGAGCACACCACCAAAACTGAGGGCACAAATTTAAAAACCCCATTTTTTTATAAGTTGCAGTTGCAACAGTCTGAACAGCTGGCTTTAATTTAAACCAATCAACCTGAAAACCTTATTATTCTAAGCATGTTTTTATCTACTTTTTTAGTTTTTAAGTTTTTTATGGGTGAGATGTATATAAATAGATGGCTAACATCGAGTATTAAAGCCATATGAGCCAAGGATGAGTCGTCGCTTTGCTCTACCAGGGTGGTCATGGAGGCGATGAGGTCGCCATGTCTCGCCTTCGCACCGCCACACATAGGACACTTGAGGTCATGATCCACTAGTGTAGAAATCCGTCATCGGGACTCAGTTCTTTATGCTCACATGCGCCAATCACTAGGAGTGTGCAGTGTGCAATGTTGACATAGGTGAACTTGGATGCGATAAGAGCCAATGTCTTCCCTAATGTGCCACTGCCACCACAAGCCAATGTGACTCTATCTTCGTCTGAGCGTTGGCCCCTACGTGTCGTTGAGGGGAAGATCTTTGTGCAGCTCGATGGTGAGATATAGCGCGACCATAGTCTCTAGTACCTTGATAGCTAGGCAAAGAACAACATGTCACACGATCATGACACCTTCATCGACATCGATACGATGATCCATGACACCATCAAATTTAGCGATGGCTCAGAGATCGCACTCAAAGGATCCAGGACTGGTGAGCACCGCCCATTCACGAGGGTGTACTTCGTCCCGAGGCTAATCACCAACATCATCAGCCTCGACTATCTCGACGAGGGCAATTGCGACATCCACACCAAGCACAACATCTTTTGGATTTGTGATGACAAGAGGCACCTAATCGCATGAGTCTAGGCTTAGTGAACCGCTCGTACTGGCTACATATGAAGATTGGGTGACTGTTGCGCTTGACTGCACACACCAATAATAGTGTGTGGTTGTGGCATGAACGTTATATCTCCTCCACTTTGACATTGTGTGCAAGCTCGAGCAACGGGCCATGGTGCATGGGTTGCCCCACGTCGAGCATGTCCACTAGTATCACCACCGAACTCAAGAGGACTCCATTTGCATCATAGGAGAATCGACAAACGAACGGGCTACTGGACCTAGTCCATGGTGACCTTTGCAATCTCATCATATAATCATTCTCTACTATATTAAGGGCGTGTTTGGCATTGTTTCAGAGCAGAACTATAAGGAGGAGCTGACAAGAGCCTGCCAAGCACTGTAACTCCAGAGTTGCAAACTCAATGGAGTTTTCAGAGCTGCAGTACAATTTTTTGAGTACCTCTTTTGCTGCTCCAAAAACTCTAAAAAAGTAAGGTAAATGTGGAGTTTAGAGTTATTTACCCGCCACTGCCACTGGTTATGAGAAAACCATTTAAATCTGGAGCAGAGCTGCTCCACCTAGAGTTTTCGAGTGGAGCTACTCTGAAGTGGAGTAGAGTCATGTCAAACACGCCCTAAAGCATCAGTTTCAACGGTTGTTCCGTGTCATCTTTTTACAAATAACCCCACACATCTATTTCAAATTAATCCGCTGCACGCCCGTCCCCTCCGCGCAACCAGCCTCCACGCCCCAAGCCTGCTGACTGTGTCGGGCCGGTTCGTTAGCCCATCGGTCCATTTGGTTAAATCGGCGTAAATGCAGGAGGTGGGGTTCGAACCCATGTCCTGATGAAAGAAGGGTAAGAGACATTGTGTGAAGCCGTCTAACCAGTAGAACATCACGCTCAAGTGTTTTTAATATTGAATATAAATTGTACATATGTATATACGATTTTTTGTAAAATAAAAATATATAATCGTGCCGGGCCGGGCCAGTACTACGAACCGAGGCTATGGCCCAAGCACGACACGACGCTTGTGCCGGGCTGGCCCAAACACTACTAAATGGGTTGTGCCTCGGGCTGGCCTGCCAGACACAACCCATTTGATCATCTATACCTCCACACGATAATGATGATCCTCGCCCCAGTTGCTGCCACCTCGTTCGCCATCCTGCTTCTTTTCTCTCTCCCCTCATGCCTCCACCTCCGTGCCACCCCATTCTCGGCAGAAGGCGTGGGAGCAAGCGCCTCCTACTCGTATTCGTCCAACACTAGCCCTCGACACCGACCCGCACAAGGCTATTGCACGTCCACAAGGACGTTTCACAGCATGCGTGCACTATCGTTTTCGTCGTCGTTGAACGTCCCGTTCGTCTTCTATGCCTTCGCCCTGCTCTTCCTCCTCAACCTATTGCCCCCACCCACGGTCACAGTCGCAAGCCGACCGACGCTCGTCGACGCGGGTACGGGGCGAGTCGGTCTTGCTCCTGGCCTTTCTCCGCGCGTTCTGCCGAGGAGGACACGGTGGTGCTTGTCACGCTTAGGTTATCTTGGCGATGAGGAGTTTAGGTCTGAGATATTGGACAACCAAGGGCCGTAGTGCGGCAACAGTCGGCATACGCTACAGAGTTGGTGGTGGTGTTGTGTCGCCTCGACGAGTCCAGGGCTGGGAAGACACTCGCATTCTCTCGCCGTTCTCAGACTGATGCCTGGTGTAGGTGCCTCTCGGTTTGAAGCTGTTCCTGCTGGGCTTTTTTCTCCGCTTGCGTGCCCTCTCCCTATATGTATCTAGCGGTATACTACCTATGTTGCCTCTAGATGCCCAGGCCTTCGTCGTGTCCTTCTTCGGCAACGAACAGTTATGCCCGCCTCTTCCCTTCCCTTCCCTTCCCTTCCTGCTCTACGAAACTTTGGAAGTGGGGGAGGTGAGGGATGGGGTCCCTAATTTGCTGCATACGGTACCCATTCGATGGCTCGGCATCACATGTCTACATGGTCTTTCCCTTACCACGATGTCAACTCGGTATGCTTCTACCACTTCTATGTACTTGTCACCCATCCTTCTGCCATTGCAAAAATTGTTGTGTTGTTCCTCTGTTGTTTTGGGTGTCAGTTTTTTTGTTGTGATAAGGACTGAACGTAATTTGGGTTTGTTAATACTTTATTTATTGTCTGCACATGGCTTGTGTTCTTCTGATTATGCCTCATGGATCCATTGTGTTCTTGGCTCTTGCATGCATTAGGTTGTTTCTAAGACCACATTAGCGCAATGGACTCCATGGTGTTTGAGGTTGCTGAATTGGATGGAGCAGTAATGATTTGTCACGCTAACAGTAAAAGAAAAGGTTATTTGTTGGTTTTAAACGTTAGTAATTGCTACAAAGTACCATAATTTGTATGGAGCACATCCAGTTTTTATTGATGCCTGACTTTAGCAACCACTACATATTTTGATTTATCTTTTTTATAAGTTTGAGTTCATGTGACTTATTTTAGAAACTTGAGCTAACAAACTTCCTCTTATTTGATCTCTGTATGGTAGAATTATATCATTCTATAATCTCTGTTCGTTCAGTCAGTCGTTGTGAACTCTCTTCTAATTGCTCACTTAATTGGTTGTGTTGTACCAAGACATATTGGATGGAGTAAACAACAACAACAGTTAGTCAAATCAAAAAATATATTATACAGAGAACAGAGACAATCAATAACAAATCTTGAGATCTTTTTGCTGAATGGTTTATGTGGGTATTATTGTGAGTCATCGCAACGCACGGGCAACCGACTAGTAATTCCTTATGTTGGTTGATGATCGAGGCATGTATGTGCGGGTGGCGTTACTCACTGCCAAGAGCAACACTCACTGTTACCAAAAAGTTTGAGGCAAAGGTGGATGTGGAGAAAGGCCACCGCTTACGTGTGTCGTACCATACCCATACACTGACAAAAGGTTGAGTTTACCACTAAGTTTGAGGAGTATTGCGCCGAACATGATGTCAAGCAGCAACACACGATATTGTACATGCCACAACAGTATAATATCGTTCGGTGGAACTAGACTGACGTCTCCATGGCATGTAGTCTGCTGGAGAGCCAGAACATGCCAATGTATTCTAGGGCGAGGCGGTTGCCACAATCATCTTCTTGTTGAACTAGGCACCCATTAATACCATTGACAACATGACGCCGTATGAGGCGTGGCATAGTTATAGGTCGAATGTCCAGTTCCTTTGCACTTTTAGGTGTGTGGTGAGCGTCAAGATGACAAAGCCACACATAAAGAAGCTCGATGACTGTTGCACTCGGGTTGTCTTTCTCGGCTATGAGTTAAGCACCAAGACGTGGCACTTCTATGATCACGTGACAAGTCACACCATCATGTCTAAAGATGCGGTATTCGATGAACCGATGTCCTAGATCTAGAAGGACGGTGACGGTGACCTAAAGGCCAATGCATACCTTGTTGTGGAGTACCGCTTGTTGAATCTTAGCATTGAACGCATCCACACCGACACACACTGCGGGCTCATTAGATATTTGTAACACCCCATGTGTTTATCTTCTGCTCGACCACGAGTGCAGACTTTAACACGTGATAGCGGTGAATGTAAAGGTCACTAAATTTTAATCCTCCTCGTTTATCATGATTTTGATATCGTGTCTATCTCCATCTGTCTAAATTTTTCTAAATCATTTTTTCGTAAAAAATCAGACTTTAGTAATTTCTAGAACATCGAATCCAGTATCGTTTGGGGTTAAGCCATCGACGTCTTGCCCAAACTCTAATTTTTTTAAATCGGATCTGGTTCCTAAACTGTGTTTCAAATTCTTTCACGCTTGCGTTGCACATGTCTTTCTGTGGCCTGGCATCGTGGCGCGTGGCAGGTGCTAACCGGTGTCTGGACAACGTACAGCCTTTCGCCCATGTGAAAGTTGCGTGACCTCGATTCCGAAAGGATCGCAATTTTGATGTTGTATCGATCTCGCGTATTTATTTCGCAAGTTGTCATGTCTGGGCCCGTTTAAAATTTATGGATTAAGAGAATATGAATTTGGAATCTCGACCCACTCTTGTGAATTTTGACCCGAGTAAATTTTATTAGAGGCTCGGCGACAAGGGTGTTGATGCGAGATTAGATTCGACCATGATAATTAGAACCGAACTGAGTATTCGTAATTAATCTGTTTCACTGTATACAACTGTGGAAATTTGTCTGGTCCTGAAAATACCTCCCATTGTATGCGCAGTCCAAAAACATCAAAATTTATATTATTTTGATGAATCTATTTGCATCTCATTTGGATTCAAATCCTAGAACTAAATTACCTATATGTTCTTTTGTGAAATATTGGAGAAAGAAAATTCTAAATTCTCCATTATCCTCCCACTGCCCTAGCTTCTTTTTCCCTTATCCCCTTCATACTTGCTTCCAGCCAAATCATTCGCGTATCCATCTTCAAGCCAGCCGTCTCCTTATCCCTGCGACACCGCTCACCTGGGCTCATCTTCCAACCGCCCTCTCTGCCCAACAGCAGAGCACATCATCCTCTCCACTCGGATCCCCAAGCCCTCGCCTCCAGCTCTTGCCACGACATCCGTCCCCTGCTCGGACCTCCACTCGGGCTCGTCCTCGCCTGTGGCCAGCGCCGCTGCATCACCCCTCCTAGCGTCGACCTTGGCACCACTTCCCCGAGCGCCCCAATCGAGCTCGCCCCTCCCCTCAGCCATGGACATGACGATCTACAACCCTTCTTGGTGGCCGAGCCCATCTTCCTGCTCGTGCCCCATCTTTTTCCACCTCTGCGCGTTTTAGCTCGCCCAGCCCCAACTCCTCTGTCCTTTTCCTACTCGCCCGTGACGGCCCGCGTCCTGCCTGCTCTGCTCGCCCGCGTCGCTGCTCACCGAGTCTTCCCCAGTCCACGCTCTCACTGCTCCCAGCTTCTTCCACGCCGCTGGCTCGCCGGCGTTGCTCTTGCTCCAGCTCGTCGGCCGCGCTTGCTCGCCCAGTCTGCACGCTGTGGCTTTTCCTCTCCAGTCCTCCCTGTGCGCGCAGCCATGTCCCTCTGCTCGTCGTGGCCGGTTCCCTGCTCGCGCCGTGGTTATCTGCTAGCTCCCTGCCGTGCGCTCGCTCAGCTCGGATTTTGCCAGCCGTCGTTCTCTAACCCGTGTGCCGGTTGTCGTCGTTCGTCATCGCGTCGTGTGCGCAGCAACGTCGCTGATTCCTCCATGATGCTTGTCGACGAACTTCGCTTCATTGGTTTCTCGCCTTCAGTTCGGCTCATGTATGCACGCCGAACGTGTTCGTCGCTTAACCCTATGTCGCTAGAGCTCGTGACCTCGCTGTCGTGGGAGTCCTCACTGAATCCGTGTCCTCGCCAGAGCTTGCGCTAACCTGCTCGACCCCACCTCGCCAGCTCGCTCTAGACTTGATCTCGTCATCGTTCGGTCGTCTCATCTCAATGCCAGTCCCTACATGCCGTCTCCGACTTGTGTTCGCGCCGACAAAAGAATCCCAAGAAGATATAGAGAAGCAAGCCCCTGGTCGATGCCCAAGTGCTCGGCGAAAGGCCAGGACAAGAATCATCATCGTTTATACGGAGTTCTACTTAATATAGAAAGATTCCAAAAGTTGTGGATGGAAAAGAAAGTGAAGCTCCGTTCCGTACTCGTCAGCTGTTTGATCGAAGACTTCAATAGAAGACTGTCGTCGTTCCCGCAAACACTGAATCAAGTTGATAACGGTGAGCCAAATCACTATTTTTACTATAGATTTTATGATCGTGAAATAAGACAGTTTGCATAGGAAGTTTAAATTAGAAATACCCGTGAGGCGAGGTGTGCTTCGAGGAGTTTAGTGGCCAAACATATTCGAGCTAGTTCTATTTTGTAGAGTATAGTATTTCGGTGACGCGTAGGTTTGTCGATAGCTCTGTCAATGCTAATGGTGTTCAATGCACATAAGCTGAAGTCGATGTCATGCACTAGTAGTTAGTGTCATCTATGTTTGTGATCGATAATATTGAAGTAGGATATGATCGACGATTTTCTTATCTAGTGATTGGTGTGATGGTATATTGTATAAAATATGCTGACTATGTAAAAATATATGTAGTAATATGAATCTGTTAATAAATCATAAAAGAAAGTAGAGCGTGTGTATATTTTATTGTATTGCGATGTATGCGCTACCTCCGAATAGGCTAGAAAGGCGTAATTATTATAATTAATCGTACATCGCTAGCTAGTATTTGCTTAATGTTTTATTATAAGTGTTTCATTCTCTTTGGTGTAGATATCTATCTTATACTCTTTATACTCGTGCTCATACATGTGCATCGTGCATCTCATGAGGTACGATAAATAATCGCGTGATGCGGAAGACAAGCCAAGTCGACCCCAAGCGCGGACTACTCCGCCCGATTTTTTTGTTTTTAGCCCCTTTTGTGACAAAAATTTACGTTTGGACCCCCAGAAATTTTATTTGCAAGTTTGGACCCGATGCTCGGCGCCATAGGCTGTGGCGCCGAGGTAACACAGCTCGCCGCCACAGCCTATGGCGCCGAGGTCTGACGTGGCAGCAACGACTACCTTCGCCTAGGGCTGACCTGGCATCGACGTGGTGGCGATGCGGCCTCGTAGCTCGGTGCCACAGATCTTGGCGCCGAGCTACGGATGCCTATAAAAATGGCCACGCGGCTAGCCGAGAGCAGCACATTTCCTCTCATTTCCAAACTTCGTCAAAATTTGCTGGATTCAAAGATTTGAGTTGGTTCACTTCGTAGACCAAGGTATGGTGCCCAACTGATTTGTTTTGTATATTGGGTTGTTAGATTCATAGTTGCTCATAGTTTCATAGTTTAATAGTTTGTATAAACCTATTATATTATCATTTCGATTATTAGTTTGTGTAAACTTATTATAAAGCATATTAGGTACAAGTGATAATTATAATCGTTTATTAGATGAAAGACATGTACCGAGAGGCGTTGTGGCAGAAGAGAGGTCGTCCTCGGGAGTTATATCCGGACGTATCTAGTAAGGATGCTCCTGTTCCTCCTGAACTCCCCGTGCCTAACTGTGACTGTGGCAGACTGGCTTGGGTACATCAATCACAACATCCAGACACGGCTGCTCGCTGCTACTACCTTTGTGGCGGTTTGGACATACATAGCTTATGACTTGTCACTTAATTTTGTTCGCATTCATTATTTTGTAGATGTGTAATAGTGCTTCCTTTCCATAATTTTAGGGGCATCAGAGGTGTTTCTTTTTCCAGTGGATCGACGGTCCTGATAAATTTGACCCTCGATATCTTCTTTTCGTTAATTGGTTGAGTGGAAGGACTAGTCATGAGCGTTTTAAGCGTTGGGTACCTCCTCCCCCAAATCCTCCACCAATGACGGATGCGGAGAAGGAGGTAGCAACAGAAAGACGGATGGACTCACCGCCTCGATGCGATTGTGGAGACCGTGTTGTCATCGATGAAGACTATGAGAAGCAGTTCTGTTGTCCGAACATTGATTATGTGATCCCATCGATACGCTAAATGTATGAACTAGTTATTATTTATAATAAATTACTAATTTTTTCTCCTGCAGCCATACGGGTGGCGTAAGTGTCGTTTCAGAGAGTGGTTGTATGGTCCTTTGTCCCATTGGCCAGAGCCAGAGGTAAAGGAAAAGAGATACAATC
The DNA here is from genome assembly GCA_029449295.1 of Zea luxurians. NCBI lineage: Eukaryota > Viridiplantae > Streptophyta > Magnoliopsida > Poales > Poaceae > Zea > Zea luxurians. The sequence goes on along the minus strand of JAOPSE010000023.1, from coordinate 5,310,613 downwards.
AGTGGGTGGAAGAAGAGGCGAAATTTGATCCAGTACTCTGCAAATGTGGTATTGAAGCTAAGTATGGATTAGTTCCTTCCGAGCTTGGTGTTGGATATTTTTCTGGACATATGGTCGATTACGATGAGGTTGGTATTTTTTTTTGCACCAGCTGTAATTTATAGCGGTACTTACTATTTTTTTGTAGGAGACGAGGAAATGCAGTTGGGAGAGTTACGACGACAAAGGAGAGGTGATGCGCACAATAGAGTCCAAGAGAATAATGGGACAGAAGATGCGTTGTGGATCTCGGCTCGTCGATTCGTACATTAACGATCGCATACGCGACATGCGTAGGGAAGCAAAATCTGCCTTTTATGATAGCCCGAAGCGTGCAGAGTATAGGAGGTTGAAGGCGACAGATGAGAAGAGAGCACAGGATGCAAGGGAATGGGAAACGACTCAAGCCGAGAAACAGATGTTGGATAATCTTGCTGATCGCCTCAAGGGAAGTGAGTGGGATAAATGATATTATAATTATGTTAGTACAATTTATTTATCTTGACTTTGCTAACTTATTTTGCTCATTATATTTGTAGAGATTGGATGTGACGTAAACTATTTGGCCGATGAGGCGCATGCAAGATATGTTCAGGATAAAATGGCGACGATTGAGCTGATGGAGGAGGACGACGACGACACATCTAGATTGAGTGAGCTTATCGCTCTCGCAGAGGCAGGATTACATGAAGAAGAGGAGGACGACACATCAAGGTTGAGTGAGCTCATCGCACTAGCTGAGGCAGGATTACGTGCTCAAGAGGAAGAGGATGAGTTTATGTCTCAGGCCGCCGAAGAGGTAGAGGCGGCTTGTTACAAGAAGAAGTCTGATGAGGCTGAGGCTGAGGATGAGCTATTCTCCCAAGCTGCAGATGGTTGCCAACACAGAAAACATGTAATATCAATGCGCTAAACAAAATGCTAACTATATAATCACTAAGAATTTACTAAACACTAACAATATGCTAAGCAAGAAACTAGCTAACTATTTTACTAAACACTAACAAGAAAATATCTAACTATTTACTAAACACTAAACAAGTGGATAGCTAACTAATTACTAAACACTAACAATAGCTACCAATATGCTAACAATTTAGTAACTAAGAAACTAACAAAAATAAAAAAATTACCTACTGACGAAGCTGGCGGGGCAGCCGCGCTGGCCGGTGCCGGAGCGGGGCGGGCGCGGTGGAGCTTGGGCGGCGCGGAGGAGCTCGGGCGGCGCGCGGGGACAGAGGAGCTCGGACGGCGGCGCGGACACAACAACAGCTACAGGCACTTTTGGCAGCCAGGGTTATTTTCGGTGGCCTATACCCGACCGCCGAAAATAAGCCCGTGTTTCCGGCGGCATTACGAAGCTGCCGAAAATAGCATTATTTTCGGCGGCTGTGTCAGTCGCCGCCGAAAATAAGGCTATTTTCGGCGGCCCGAGCCCTGGCCGCCGAAAATACGGCTATAATAACGGCTACGACTCTTTCTCTCTTCTCTCTCTTTCTCTCCTCACGCAGCCGCTCTGTCTCCGCGCCGCCAGCCGCCAGTGCGCCCCGCCCCGCCGCCGCCGGTCTTCCCTGCGAGCCCGCCCGCTCGCCGCCAGCAAGCCCTGCCCCGGCCGCCGCCCCGCTGGCCTCCCCGACGCGTCCCGCCGCCAGCCACCAGGGCGCCCCGCCCTGCCGCCCCCGACCTTCCCTGCGCGCTGCCGCTGCCCCGACGAGCCCCAACGCACCCAGTCGTCGCCCAGTCGCGCTCGCCCTTGCCCCTGCCTGCGTGGCAGCCGCCAGCGCCGCTTGTCGTCCTGGCCGTCCGACGCCGCCAGCACCGCTCGCCGTCGCCACCGTCGTCCGCCGGCGCGAAGCTCTACTCCTCCTACCACTCCACCGTCGCGTCACCATCCATAGGTTATTTTTTTTCGTATTTTATTTCATATTTTCGGCGGTCGTTATTTAATTGCCGTCGAAATTAGTGCATATTTGTATATATATTTGTTTGATTTATATGTGTGATTAGTACATATTTGTAATTATGTTTGTTTAATTTCTGTGTATGATTAGTATATATTTGTAATTATGTTTGTTTGATTTGTGTGTTTGATTAGTGTTACTGTTTAATTTGATTTCATTAATATATTAGTGGTATATGTGGTTTAGGTATTAGTGACATATTGAATTTGTGACATTAATTTTATATTAATATTATATTGTTAGTTTTACAAGAACATTATATTGTTATTTGTTGCATTATTAGTGTATGTGGTGGTTAGTTTGATTTGATTTGATTAGTAGTATATCATTCTGTGTTTTATATATACGTAATATGTTGTTTAGTGGCAGCGAGGTTATGCTGTCGAAATTTGTTTGGTCCTGCTAGCTTGCGGTTGGTTTAGAATCTATCCTTGCCTATACATATAGGACCGAAACCCTTAACAAAGTTGAATAATGTTTTCACGATATGGTTTAACAGTCTCAGGCATGGCTGACGATCGTGCATGGATGTACAATGGCTGGAGTAGGAATGGACGTCAATCCGATGGAGCATCTACTTATTCACATTCCATATGAGGCAGAGGTTGGTGGACCTGTACAATATAGGTGGATGTATCACATTGAACGTGCACTCAAAAACCAGCGAGGCATGGTTCGAAATAAGGCTAGAGTAGAAGGATGCATCGCTGAAGCTTTTTTGCTAAAGGAGGTTTCATACTTCACGAGTGTGTATTTCGCAGAGGAACATAATGTCTATGCTGCCACCATGCGATACAATGTCGATGAGGAACCTCCTGTCAGTGATCTCAACATTTTCCAATGGATAGGCACAAGTACTAGTAAGGGCACGTTCTACCACCTTAGCATGGATGAAAGAATGTCCGCATTGTTATACATGTACTCTAATATGGAAGAGATGGAGCCATATTTCATGTAAGTCTTTATTTTACCCCTTAGTTTCTTTACCAAAGGAGCCATATTTAATTACTCATTTGTCGTACAGTAAGTTCGACGAGGAAAATTGGACTTATTCCCATCAGCCTACAAGCAAACAACTAGATACTATGCGACGGCATGGGAGGCAAGGAAGACCTAATTTTGTTGACTGGTTTCGCGAGCATGTAAACTCTTTATATTCCTTACTTTCATGTCATTTAGCCTTTTACGCGAGGTAGTCATTTTAACTGTATATTATTTGCAGTGCACAAAGACTCCTAACATACACGAGGACTTGAGACAGCTATCTTATGGGACGGTCACTTGCAGAACATTTGGTCGATACGATGTGAATGGCTTTCGTTTTCGTTCAGACCAATTTGAAAAGTCTCGTCCTCGTGCAGCCACACGTAACACTGGAGTTCTGACTAGGGCACTCGATGCACTCGGCAGAGAAACTAATTATTATGGCATCATTCAAAACATCCTAGAGTTTAATTTTGCAGGGAACAAACCTTTGAAATTAGTATTCTTTCTATGTGATTGGTTTGACAACACTAATGGGATTAGACAAAGTCAATATGGTATAACTGAAGTAAAGCACAAGGAACGACTTCGTGGCCATGATAATTTTATCCTTGCACACCAGTGCGAGCAGGTCTACTATATGTCGTACCCAAATCCGAAGTTTGAAGCATGGTGGGTAGTTCATAAGGTGAACCCTAGGGAACGTTTACATACTCCTTGCACTGCTGGTTATCAATTCGAAGACGAACAGGCCGATGATGTTTATCAAGAAGAAGAATTGCCAACTACTTTTACTATCGATGAGGGTGTTGCACTGAACTCACTAGTCGGAGACTGTAACGATGTCACTACTGATGAGTGTGTTGCACCGAAACGAAAACGAAATCCAAGGAACAAAAAAGCCACATTGCGAGCTTTGGATCAAAGAAGACTCCTTGATCGTGATTTTGATGAATTTTGATGTGTAATGCAAAATTTCATATTATGTGATGTATTATTTGATTTTTATTAGTTCACTTAATTTTATGGAGCTAATACATTTAATGTTTTTCTATTGAACAGGATGAGTGGTAGGAAACCAAAGCGCACTGCTAGGGGGTTTCTTAATGTGGCTAGCAGGATACTCCCTGGTGCACGTTCCCTTTTCCAAGGGAGTTCTTCTAGCCAGAGCAGACAGGAGGTGTTGCTGAGACACGCTCGGCCAGAACTACGTGATACACCAATCGCTCTACAACGGAGTATCGATGTAAATGTTTATGTAATTGATCTTATTTGTCAGTCACTTATGTAATTGATCTTATGTAAATGTTTATGTAAATTTTTACGTGTCTCTATTTCATGTCCATAGGAAGAGGAGGACGACAAGGAGGAGGTGCAACACCATGAGGAGGAGGACGAGGAGGCCCATGAGGAGGAGGAGGTGCAGGCCCATGAGGAGGAGGACGAGGTGGGCATAGATGCGGAGGCGGATGACGATACCACCAAGGCTCCTGTCGTTCGACAAAGGGGCACTCGGAAGGGCCACTTTGTCCTACCTCCGTCAGCGCCTGCACAATCTGAAGCTCGAGTACTGATCATCCCGGTTGGTGATAGGTACTCACGTTTGGCCACTTTGTTCTTACTTATTTGTTTATTTTACACTATACATATGACATGACTTTCTTGTTTTTTTGTCATGCAGCCAATAGGAAGACACGTCATTTGACGGTCGAGGTCACCATAGACAGGTTAATCAAGTCTTAGGTAACCTCTGTCGTCTACATAACCCAGGAATTGTCACCGACCCGAAAGGTGTGGTGGTTCCTTGCACTAGCTGGTCGCACTTCGCACTAGCTCCACATGCTACATATGGAACAGCTCAAGGCGCCGTCAAGCACGACTTTTGGGTAATTTTTTCAAACTAACATTTATTAGTTGTTTCAACCTAACATTTATTAGTTGTTTTTGAACTAATTTTATTTTCGATGTTGGACAGAGACGCTATCGTGTGGAACCTGAGGCTCAAGAGCATGCAGACCGAGTATTAGAGAATAATGCGAAGAAGGTGTGCAGGGATGCATTTTCTAATGCTCGTCTACAGGTTGTGAACGCGTACATGAAGCGCCGAGGTCATTCTATCAACAACTTTCTGTTAGAATACCCGTTTAGGGTTTGGGGTCTTCCTCGTGTAATGACCATCTCACCCCTCTGTAATGGGCCTGGCCCAGTTCACTCAGTCTATTAATATATCACCCAACCCCTGTTAGGGTTAGGGTTTCACATTCCAATATGGTATCAGATTAGGTTTTTCTAGCCTCCTCCCTCCCAGCCGCCAGCCGCCGACTTCCCCTCTCCCCTCTCCTTCCCAGCTGCCAGACTCCCTCCCCCATCCCCACCGCGCCCCGAAACCACGCCGGGCTCTGCCCTCCGTCCGCCCAGCCATCCCTACGGCTCCGGCCGAGACCGTCCCCGGCAGCCACGGCCTTCCCACTCTGCTCTCTCCCAGCCGCCGGCCCCAACCGACGGCACCTCTCCTTCGCCACCGCCGAGCCGCCCGTCCCCAAGCTCGCGGCCCGACGCGCCGCCAGGAGCAGCAGCCACGCCCGGCGCCGCTCTCTGCCCCGCGACCCGCCCAGGCTGCAGCCGTGCCGCCGTCCGCGCACTCCGCCGGATCCCCGCCCAGGCGCGCCTTGGACGGCCGCCGCCAGGTTGCGACCCCGGCCGCACTCGCGCCAGGGAGCCGAGCAGCCCAGGCGCCGACCCCACCGCCGCCTCGCGTCCGGGACCGTGCCGCGCCAGGACGCCGGCCCTGCGACCCGACCGCCTCCCGCACCTCGCCAGCAGCCGAGCATCCCTGCGCCCAACACCGACCGCGCGCACAGCGCTGCGCCGGCGACCACGCCAGGAGCCGCGCCACCCGCGCCCGACGCCCGACCCCATCGTCCATCCCTCTCCCCGATTCTGGGGTTTGAGGCGGCGGACGGCAAGATCCGCGCACCAGCTCAGGCGCCACCCCCACCGCCAGCCGCGCTCTTCCTGCTCGCGCACGTCGCCCCCGTGCCATCCAGGAGCTCCCGACGGGAGGTCCCGCGCTCCTGCTGTTCCGCGCCCGGCTGTCCAGTCCGCGCCTCCCTGCGCCGGGTGACCGTGCCCCAGCCCAGCAGTGACACGACCCTCCTACACCAGTCGCCATGAGCTTTACCTCGCCCGCCGCTCTCGCAACTGTGCGCGTCCTCCTCCACGACGGCCAGCTCATCCGGGGCATGTTCGTGTCCTTCGATCCAGTCTGGAACACTATACTTCGAGACTGCGTCGAGGTCCACCCTCAGGCGGGTCACCACGTGCCTGGACCGCTTGTCTTCCCACGTGCTGCGATCGCCTCCCTAGCGGTTGAGCCCGTGTCATCCCCCTCCCTTCCTAGTGCCTCTGTCGGGGCACCTTCTCTGGCTCTCTCCGCTCACACCGTACCTTCGCCACCTCCACCTCCCCGAACCACCACCGATTGGGTGGTTGACTCCGGGGCCTCCTTCCACACTACCCCCACCACTAATTCGTTACTCCACTCCCATCCACCCCACCCCTCACATCCTACCTCCATCGTCGTTGGCAACGTTTCCACCCTCCCGGTCACCTCAGTAGGTACATCGGTTCTTCCAGGACCATTCTGCCTTAACGACGTCCTTGTTGCTCCCGGACTGACTCATCCCCTCCTCTCGGTTCGTCGCTTCACTAGTGACAACCAGTGCTCTATGGAGTTCGACCCCTGGGGCCTCACCATACGCCACCTTCCCACACATGTTGTGCTTGCTCGCTGTGACAGCTCCGGCCCCCTCTACTCTCTTCACTTGCCCTCCACTCCCCATACCAGAGTAGCCTCATCTCCTGTCCTTACTACTACCACCACATCACATGCTCTTGCTACTACCACCACCTCCTCCGCCATTTTGCACCGTCGCCTCGGGCACCCTGGACCTGACGTCATGTCCCAGCTTTCTGGCCACTCCGACATACCATATACTCGAGGCTCTTCTGAGCACCTCTGTCATGCCTGTCAGCTTGGCCGTCACTCCCGTCTTCCTTTTTCCAATTCCACGTCCAGGGCTGTTCAGGCCTTTGATCTTGTCCACTGTGATCTCTAGACATCTCCTGTCCTTAGCCTCTCCGGCTACAAGTACTACCTGGTCATTCTGGATGACTACTCCCATTTCCTTTGGACTTTCCCCCTTCGGCTGAAGTCCGACATGTTTACCACCCTCACTCACTTCTTTGCCTGGGTATCCACCCAGTTTCGCCGCCCGGTCCGTGCCCTGCAGTGTGACAATGGCCACGAGTTCGACAACAACGCCTCCGCTCTTTCTTCCTCACTCACGGCGTCCAGTTGCGTCTCTCGTGTCCCTACACTTCTGCTCAGAACGGCCGGGCCGAGCGCATGATTCGCACCACCACCAACATGATCCGCTGCCTTCTCTTTCAGGCGTCTCTCCCTGCCACCTACTGGGCAGAGGCCCTTCATACTGCCACTCATCTCCTCAACCGTCTTCCCTCGAAGGCGGTGAGCCACCCTACACCTCACTTTGCCCTGTACGGCACAACCCCTTCCTACGACCACCTGCGCGTGTTCGGATGTGCCTGCTACCCTAACATTTCCGCTACTGCCCCCAACAAGCTTTCTCCTCGCTCCACTCGCTGCCTATTCCTCGGCTACTCCCCTGACCACAAGGGGTATCGGTGCCTGGACCTCACCTCCCACCGCATCATCATCTCTCGTCATGTCGTCTTCGATGAAGATGTGTTTCCCCTTGCCGGCTCCACCCCACCCACCAATCTAGACTCACTCCTCGAGTCTGATCCGGTTCCCCTCCCACCCCCGGCGCCCCGCCTTGCGCCGTTACCCGTACCTCGTGCGGCCACGACGCCTCCACTCGCGCCCACTCCCACGCCACGCGCGGCCCCGTCGATCACACCTGCGCCACGCGTGGCCCCGATGACCCCGCCTGCGCCACGCGCGGCCCCGACGACCCCGCCTGCGCCACGCGCGGCCTCGTCGATCACGCCTGCGCCCCGCGCGGCCCCGTCGATCACGCCTGTGCCACGCGCGGCCCCGTCGACCCTAACTCGCTTCGCCGACCCCGCGCTCGTCTACCACCGTCGCAGCCATGCCGCCACCTCGGCGCCTGCCGACTCGGGCCCGTCGACGAGCACGGCCCGCTTTGCCGACCCTGCCGTCGTCTATCACCGCCGCGAGCCGGCCACACCCGCCGCTCCCGACGTTCCGGCAGCCCGCCCTGAGTCGTCAGTGTACCACCCGGTCGCCATCCACCGCGACCCCGGGCACGTCCACCCGATGGTGACTCGGCGCGCCGCTGGCGTTCTTCGCCCCGTCGACCGGCTGATCCTGGCAGCGGATTCGACCTGCACTCCTCCGGACGCATCCCCTGTGCCCTCCTCTGTTCGCGCTGCCCTCGCCGACCCACATTGGTGTCGTGCTATGGAGGAGGAGTACACGACCCTCTTGGCCAACCACACCTGGGACCTGGTGCCGCGTCCACCAGGCACCAACGTGGTCACCGGCAAGTGGCTATTTCGCCACAAGCTGAACTCGGACGGCTCCCTCGACCGCTACAAGGCCCGTTGGGTCCTTCGGGGCTTCACCCAGCGCCCCGGAGTGGACTACGACGAGACCTTCAGCCCTGTCGTCAAGTTCGCCACTGTTCGCGCCGTCCTCTCCCTCGCCCTCTCCCGCGACTGGGCGATCCACCAGCTCGACGTCAAGAATGCCTTCCTCCATGGCACTCTGACGGAGACTGTCTACTGCACCCAGCCCACCGGCTTTGTCGACGCTGACCGTCCGGATCTGGTCTGCCGGCTGAACCGGTCCCTGTACGGCCTCAAGCAGGTGCCCCGGGCATGGTACAGTCGCTTCGCCTCCTACTTGGCCTCCATCGGCTTCGTCGAGGCCAAGTCGGACACGTCCCTGTTCATCTACCGGCGCGGCGATGACACCGTCTACCTCCTGCTCTACGTCGACGACATTGTGCTCACGGCATCCACCGCCGACCTTCTTCACCGCACGATCGTCGCCCTTCAGCGGGAATTCGCCATGAAGGACCTGGGGCCCATACACCACTTCCTCGGCATCACCGCTGAACGCCGGCCTCTGGGTCTCTTCCTCCACCAGCGCCAGTACGCCATCAACATCCTGGAGCGGGCTGGCATGTCTGACTGCAAGCCTTGCTCCACGTCTGTCGACACCCAGGCGAAGCTCTCTGAGGACGAGGGGCCTCCGGTCGCCGACGCGACGTCCTACCGGAGCCTGACCGGCGCGCTCCAGTACCTCACCTTCTCCAGGCCCGACATCGCATACGCTGTCCAGCATGTGTGTCTGCATATGCACACCCCACGAAAGCCCCATCTCACCGCGCTCAAGCGGATTCTGCGCTACCTCCGCAGCTCCCTCGACTACGGCCTCCTCCTCCGACCATCCCCGACGTCGGAGCTCGTGGTCTACACCGACGCTGACTGGGTTGGCTGTCCCGACACGCGCCGGCCCACCTCCGGTTACGCCATGTTCCTGGGCGCCAACCTCGTCTCTTGGGCTGCCAAGCGTCAGCCCGTCGTCTCTCGCTCCAGCGCTAAGGCCGAGTACCGTGCCGTGGCCAACGGCGTGGCAGAGGCCTCCTAGCTGCGCCAGCTCCTCCACGAGCTCCACAGTCCCCTCCAGCGCGCCACCCTCATCTACTGCGACAACGTTAGCGCGGTCTACCTCTCCACCAACCCCGTGCAACATCAGCGCACGAAACACGTGGAGATCGACCTGCACTTCGTCCGCGAACGTGTCGCTGCCGGTGACGTTCAGGTTCTCAGCGTCCCCACCACGCTGCAGTTCGCCGACATCTTCACCAAGGGGTTACCGTCGAGTGTATTTTTAGACTTTCGATCCAGTCTCAACATCTGTACAGGATAGAGTTGTGACTGCGGGGGGGTGTTAGAATACCCGTTTAGGGTTTGGGGTCTTCCTCGTGTAATGACCATCTCACCCCTCTGTAATGGGCCTGGCCCATTTCACTCAGTCTATTAATATATCACCCAACCCCTGTTAGGGTTAGGGTTTCACATTCCAATACTTTCGACAATATTCAGATGTCTACTTGACTGTAGACCAGTACATGGAGGTAAAAATCTAATTTAACAACTCATTCAGATGTGAATGTAATTTTGAGCTAACGCTTTATACGCAGGTAACTCTTCCATGGATGGAACACCAGCCGCAGGCTTACAAGGCTTTGTGTGAGATATGGGCTTCGCCCGAGTGGATTGAGAAGTCAAACAGAAATCGACATAGGCAGCGCCATCAGCAGGACGAGGACGATGATGAGGTCGTAGTCAACCATACCTATGGGGCTGATGGACACATTCGGTTGGCTAAGCAAATGGTGAGTATGTAGTATTTTGTTTTACTCAGAAATGAAACCAGATTGAACTCATATATTTGCAGGAGGCTCAAACTGGAGTTGTCCCGAGCCCAATCGATGTTTATAGGAGAGGGCATCGAGCGAAAAACAGTGAAATCTCCGACGAGCTGTGTAGTCAAGCGGCCGTTGAGCGTATGGTTAGTTGTTGTTAGGATTAATGTTTTCTTGCCATATAGCTATAAATTACATGTGTGTTGAATCTTCATATTGTATTGCAGGAGACATACGGGCAGGATATGGTTAGGAAGTATGGAGAAGAATACGATTGGCGAGAAGCACCTACCATCGACGCTGAAGTTGTGCATTCACTTGGAGGCAAGGCGCATGGACGGTATGAACTTGTGACTCTTTTTAATAATATTGGAACTATGACCGAATAGCTAATTTTCTTGTTTTTCAAGATATTCTATGTTTACCGGTGTTATTGATTCGACGGAGTTGCGTTCTCGTGGCGGCTCTTCGTCGCAGGCGGGCTGTGGTAGTAGCAGCCGTAGTCGCCGTTCTGTATCTAGCATGGAGGAAGCTATGTGGGAGCAACAAGAAAAGTTTCGTGAAGAGCTGCGGCAACAACAAATGGCATTTCTCCAACAGCAATCAGAGTACATGGCTGCTTACAACGCACAGGCGCAACAAGCAATGAACGTGAGTGTCTTATTTATTCTCAACACGCTCGATATTGGTTCTATAACTAATATATTATATTTGCAACAGTCTTGGTTTCCACAGCAGGCACAGCAGCAACCATTTGTTTTCCCTCAGTTTTAGCCGCCGATGCCTCAGTGGGGATTACATGCTCCACCACCTCCACCTCAGGAGCTTCAATTTAGTTAAGACTTGTCGTTTGTATCAACCTAATTTCAAATCTTTACTAAACTTGATTTTGTAGGGATCCAGGGTCATGGGCCACAACACGCCACCACCGGTCATACCAGCACCAGGAGGAGCTTATGCAGGGGAGGGAGCTTATGCAGGAGAGGTTAGTTTGAGAAATAATTTGTTTGAATAGTCGTTATACATGTAACCAATGCCGTTATTAATGTCTTCTTTTTTCTTTAGGATCCAAACCCGTTACACGACTTCATCAACCAGTTCTTGGCTTCTAGAGGTAGTGGACACAACTCCAACGACCCCAATATGTGATTAAGTTAGCTTTGTGCCGCACTGTGCGTTGTAATGAACTATTTGTGGATTTTATGTTTGTATGGACTATTGTGGACTTTATATTTGTATGGACTCAAGTTTTATGTTGTGAACTCAAGTATGAATTTTCTGTTATTGTATAAAATTTCTGTTATTGTATGAATTTTGTATAAATTTTCTGTTATTTTTCGCATTTTTTCAATTTTTTTGCTCTGAAATTATTAATTTTCGGCGGCCTCCCTGGTCGCCGAAAATAAGAGTACTATTTTCGGTATTTTAATTTTCGGCGGCTAACTACGTGGCCGCCGGAAATTATTAGTTATTTTCGGCGGCCAGGGAGTCAGCCGCCGAAAATAGCTTATTTTCGGCCGGGTTTTTTTGGCGGCCAGACGCCGCCGAAAATAAGCCCTTTGCCACCAAAAATAGCCTATTTTCGGTGGCAAAGGGCTTATTTTCGGCGGCATCTGGCCGCCGAAAATGCCTGTAGCTCTTGTTGTGGGAGGAGCTCGGACGGCGGCAGCGGCGGGCTGTGCGCGCGGGGTAGCGGCGGCAGCGCGCGAAGCAGCGGCAGCGGGCGCGCGCGGCGGTGGAGCGGCGGCGGTGGAGCTCGGTCTGGGCAAGCGGTGGAGCGGCCACAACAGAGAACAGACGCGCGGAGAAGGAACCGCACGCGCGGTTAAGTCCTAGCTCGACGCCAAGATCTGTGGCGCCGAGCTAGGTGCCACGCCCGCAACCACGTTAGCGCCGGCAGCCATGGCCACGTCACAACTCGGCGCCACAGGCTGTGGCGCCGAGCTGTGTTACCTCGGCGCCACAGGCTATGGCGCCGAGCATCGGGTCCAAACTTGCAAATAAAATTTCTGGGGGTCCAAACGTAAATATTTTTCCAAAGTAGGGTTAAAATACAAAAAATTCGGTCGTGATGCTGATAGATGAACCTGCCTGATCAAGTGCTAGGACAAGGATGATCGCCAAGTGGACGTCACCTAACAACACTAACCTAGTGTTATTCAGGCAAGCCCCAATGCATTTGCCACCTCCTTGTGTTTTAAAATCTTTATCACCTTGTTTGATGCATTAGGTGATAGGAGTTGTGTGCTAAACCGTTGATGCATTTTCTTCCTTGGAAAATTGATCACCGTTCCTTGATTACTTGTTTTATTAAAAGAATTTTATGATGCTTAGCCTTGCTTTAGCAAACAAAAATGTTTTGTTTTAAAACAAAAGTGATGCTTCAGTGTGTGGGAATGTTTTCAAAATGTTTTGTTTTGTTTTAGTATAGTATTTCAGTGACACGTAGGTTAAATTCAGTATTTTATGCTATTGTCGATAGCTCTGTCAATGCTAATGGTGTTCAATGCATGTAAGCTAAAGTCGATGTCCTGCGCTAGTAGTTAGTGTCATCTATGTTTGTGATCGATAATTGTTGGGTACCATAATCAGGGGTACCCCGATAAGTACTAAAACATGTCTGGAAGAACACCTTTAAAAAGACCAGCAAGCGCGGATCAGAGTTAAAAACCTTGTTTGCCGAGGGACGTGATCCCATCTCGCCCGAGCCCAGCCTCGGGCAGCAGCAGTAGCCCAGTACAAATTCACGGCTCGCCCGAGGGTCCCCCCAGGTGGTGGGCGCACCCCCGACTCACCCGAAGTAAAGCTCGGGTAAACTTTGTCGTATAGCGGCCTCGGCCAAAACACCTTGTCGCCGACCATATCACGTGCGCATTTAATGCGAGGATCGTCTGACACCTTATCCTGACACGCGCACCTCAGTCGGCAAGGTCGAAGTGACCGCAGTCACTTCACCCTTTTACTGATCGTTCTGACGGGATGACAACACTATTCACCCCGTTCCCACCACTGTGCCAACCACCAAGGTAAGACTAACAACAGTAAGTCATCGCATCCCTCGAGTTTAAACTCGGGCGCACAGGGAACTCCGCCTCGCCTGACCTAGGCCTCGGCCTCCGCTCCGGCCTCGGGAGGAGATCTCCGCCTCGCCCGACCCAGGCCTCGGCCTCCGCTCCAGCCTTGGGAGGCGATCTCCGCCTCGCCCGACCCAGGCCTCGGCCTCAGCTCCGGCCTCGGGAGGAGATCTCCGCCTCGCCCGACCCAGGCCTCGGTCTCAGCTCCGTTCTCGGGAGGAGGTCTCCGCCTTGCCCGACCTAGGCCTTGGCCTCGACCTCGGTCTCGAGAGGAGACACCGCCTCACCCGACCCCAGCCTCGGCCTCGAGAGAGGTCATCGCCTCGCTCGAGGCGGCCTCGGACCGACTACGTGAGCAGGGAAACCATCATTATCCTACCCCTAGCTAGCCACCTCAGGCTACAAAGGAACAAGACCAGTGTCACATCAAATTACTCTAGTAACAGGTAATGATGATCCCCGGCATGCGCTCATGACGTCGACTATCCTCAAGCTCTCTACAAAATCAAAGGAACGTCAGCAGGACCAAGGGTTGTACCGCCAACCACGATTCTACAGGGCTCAAACACTTCTCCGCCGGCCACGATACCACATAGCTACACCCGCATATGTACAGCTGGATCACCTCCTTGTATCTATAAAATGAGATGCCCAGGGCCTTCCCACGACACGCTGTGGGACGACGGAGACGGACTCGCTCAAACATCGAACTCCTCTTCGCAACACTAGACTTCTCAAGAGACCTGGGACCCGTTCCCTCTGTCACGGAGCTTGTAGCCCCTACTGCAAGCACCCCGGTGCAAGATAATATAACCCTCATCCCTCCTATTGTGTTTCATCTTGCATCAATCCATCTGGGTAGGGACACGCGACACAAAATTCACTAGTCGGTTCGGTTGAGGGTCCCCTGGGTCCGAAACACCGATAGTTGGCGCGCCAGGTAGGGGTACGCTGCGTGGAAACAATACTTTCCCGTGAAGTTCCAGATGGACAATCTTCAGCAGCCTCTTCAGCCCGGGATGGTGCTCCGCTTTGAGAGTCTCGAGTTCATGTCCCTCGACGGCAGCTACGACATGATACTCCTCCCACCACAGCATGACAGCAACAACGGTCGTCGACTCGCCCGACGGAAGCGAACCCAACGACGACATCTCCCCGAAGCGGAAGAAGAACACTCGAGTCAACCCCGCCACCCTCCTCGCCGAAGAAGAAGGAGACAGGGCAACCATGGCCAGGCAAGGGGCAGCACCTCGTCGGCTGTCGGGCCAGAGCAGGTTGACGGTGCCGGCACCCCAGTGGGGGACATGTCGGGCGTTAGCCTCGCACCTGAGACAACGACGGGTGACGCTTCCCCACAGAATGCCAACCCTAGGCAGACTGATGACGCCAGCACCCTTGCGAGGGACTTGTCGGGCATCAGTCTCGCGCCTGAGACAGTGACACGTTTTGTCTCCACTACGACTTCACCACCGTCTACCAACCAGGAGGTACCATCGGTTTTCCATCCTACTCTTTTTAGATTCAGCTTCGATCCGCCAGGCGACCCCGCTTCGGTGTACGCTTCTGCAAGGGCATATCCTGACCTCCTGGGGTACCATATGTGGTCAACTTGGGACCGACTGACGGCCGCCTCTACCTCCGAACCCGCGGGTCCCGAGGGAGGGGATGACTCTGACTTCAGTCTAGACTTCACCAGACTCCGTGATCCCGGGGCCATGCGAGACTTCATGTCCGCATGTGACCACTGCCTCTCCGGCGACTCTGACGATGGTCAGCCCCAACGATGAGGGTTATGACCCGACTCTCGAGTGCTTCCACATCGATCAGGAGGATCACGATGGAGAAAACCACCTTGGCATGCCAGGAAACAACAACGCCCCTGCACCTACGTCTCGCGTCGAGATCCTGCGGAAGCTAGCAGAGGCCCAGACCCCTGCGGGGAGTCAGGGCACGCTACTTGAGCAACTCCACGAGATGCAGGCCAAGCTCGACGAAGAAACGGGGCGACTGGTGCAGCTCCGACAAAACATCGAACAAGAGTGGCCAGGTCGAGCCCCCGCCGGAGGAGCGCGTCATCGAGCCCGAGACGTTCAACATCGTATTATTGACGACGCTAGGGCAGGGCTGCCCCCAACCTTCAATGGGGCTGGCCAGAACCTAGCTGCAGCGGCGATGTTACTCCGAACAATGCCGGAGCCATCCATCACCGAGGGGCGGCGTGTCCAGGGCGAACTCAAGGACCTCCTGGAAAAAGCCGCAGCCCAAAGAGCCGAGAGCTCTGCCTCCCGAAGGCGGGGAGGCCCCTCGGAACATCATGATGAGCCCTCCCGACATTTGTGAGAGGCCTCGGCCCATACCGAGCCCACGAGGGACAGGACCCCTGCAATCCTGGACCACCTTGACAACGAGCAACGCCGCCGCGAACGACGAGCTCGCCTCGAGGAAAGAGTGCGCCAAGGCTATCACCCTAGACGTGGAGGACGCTACGACAGTGGGGAAGATCGGAGCCCCTCACCACCACCAGGCCCGCAAGTCTTCAGCCGAGCCATGCGACGGGTGCCGTTCCCGGCCCGGTTCCAAGCTCCGACTACCATCACCAAATATTCAGGGGAGACAAAGCTGGAGTTATGGCTCGCGGATTACCGGCTGGCTTGCCAGTTGGGAGGGACGGACGATGACAACCTCATCATCCGCAACCTCCCCCTCTTTCTCTCCGATGCTGCCCGAGCCTGGCTGGAGCATCTGCCTCCTGCGTAGATCCTCGACTGGGACGACCTAGTCAGGGCCTTCGCAGGTAATTTCCAAGGTACATACGTGCGCCCTGGGAACTCATGCGATCTCCAGAGCTGCCGGCAGCAGCCAGGGGAGTCCCTGCGAGAATACATCCGACGGTTCTTGAAGCAGCACACCGAGTTGCCTAACATCACCGACTCGGACGTCATCAGAGCATTCCTTGCCGGCACCACTTGCTGGGATCTGGTAAGCAAACTGGGACGCAAAACTCCCACCAAGGCAAGCAAATTAATGGACATAGCCACCAAGTTTGCCTCTGGTTAGGAGGCGGTCGATGCCATCTTTTGGAAAGACAAGCAACCTCTAGGAAGGCAGAAGGGATACGTCCCCGAGGCATCCGTCCAGCGCGGCGCAAAGAAGAAAAGCAAGAAGAAGGTGCAAGCAAAACACAATGCCATTGAAGCGGACCTCGTCGCTATTGCCAAGCGTAGGAACCCTCGGAGACCTCCCGGGGGGCCAACGTGTTTGACAAGATGCTCAAGAGGTCGTGCCCCTATCACAAGGGTCCCGTCAAGCACGCCCTTGAAGAGTGCGACATGCTCCGGCGTTACTTCAACAAGGCTGGGCCCTCAGCGGAAGATGGCAAGGACCAAGGCAACAACAATAAGGGGGGCGACAAGGGAGAAGAGTTCCCGGAGGTCCACAACTGCTTCATGATCTACGGCGGGCAAGTGGCGAATACCTCGGCTCGACGCCGTAAGCAAGAGCGTCGAGAGGTCTTCTCGGTGAAGGTAGTGGCGCCAGTCTACCTAGACTGGTCCGACAAGCCCATCACCTTCGACCAAGACGACCACCCCGACTACGTACCAAACCCAGGGAGGTACCCGCTCGTCGTCGACTATCATCAACAACGCTAGGCTCTCCAAGGTCCTCATGGACGGAGGCAGCAGCCTCAACATCATCTATGCTGAGACCCTAGGGCTCTTGGGGGTCGATCAGTCCGAGATCCGAGCCGGTGCAGCGCCTTTTCACGGGATTGCACCTGGGAAGCGTATCCTGCCCCTTGGACAGATTGACTTGCCAGTCTGCTTCGGAACTCCCTCCAACTTCTGAAAGGAAACCCTCACTTTCAAGGTAGTTGGGTTCCGAGGGACCTATCACGCAGTGTTGGGAAGACCATGCTACGCCAAGTTCATGGCCGTCCCCAACTACACTTACCTCAAGCTCAAGATGCCTGGCCCCAAAGGAGTCATCACCGTCGGATCCACATACTGCCACGCTTACGAGT
Organism: Zea luxurians; assembly: GCA_029449295.1. NCBI lineage: Eukaryota > Viridiplantae > Streptophyta > Magnoliopsida > Poales > Poaceae > Zea > Zea luxurians. The sequence continues at coordinate 5,293,092 of JAOPSE010000023.1, read as the reverse complement.
GTGACATGGAGTGCGTCGAGTACGCAGTGCGGAGGCGCGGTGGAGTCGGGTCGGCCTCGCTCCCAGGGGCCAACCACTCAGGCTGTGGCCCGCCGGAGAGAGGACGGAGCAAACCCTCGGCAATGAGGGCCTGCAGATCCTCCACAGTGACGGTGGAGAAGGGCCACGGGTCGCGCGGCGGAATGACAGTCGGCTTGTCAGCCATGACCAAGTGGAGGCGGTGGAAGTAGAGGGGAAGAGGTGCGCGGTTTTTTCTTCTTTCTGCCTACTCTCTCAGGTTGCGAAAGCAAAGGCAGAAGGCAAGAGCGGAAGCACGAATGGCAAGGTAAAGAACCACTGCCGGTCCCCCTCCCAGGTATATAAAGGCCCGGACAGAATCCGCCCGAAACTTTGCCCGAGCCCCTCGAGAATTTTTAAAATTCGAAATTAGAGTAGTTTTTCCGTTCCTCGAATGACTCGCGCACGTGCAACGGATAACCCGCGAGTCGCCCGTCCCGTCGCATTAACTCTCTGGCAGGGCACACATCACCTCTAGTAGGCGAGCGGGCATCGTTTCGCCTCCGTCATCACGACCGCCTCAAAAAAGGTACGCCACACTGTCTTAGTTTATATCCTTTTTTCCTTTCCCCTCTCTCTCTCTACAGGGATCGGGAAAGGAGGTTTTACGAAAGAATCCTTCTCAGCAAAGGAAAGGGTCCCCGAGCCCTTTACTGATCAGGGGTTCGAAGGCTGGCCCCTCGGGGGGATTCGACAGTCGCCCCAGAGCATGCAGAGTCAGGGATAACCCTGGGTACGTCCGTTACATGGACAAGGCTCGGGCTACGCTCTCGAGGTACCCTAGGACATTTCCGAGACCATCGGGAACGATTTTGTAATGGAATCCCACCGGAGGGAGGCACCGAGCCCTCGGGCCCTATCAAATGGGCCCGGGTCCAGCGAATCACCTATAGGTACTTTTGGAGCGCGCCTCTGGGCCACTAGCTGACCCTTATCGAACGGGGCTCGGGCGTCCACTCGGATTACCCATTAGCAACTCACTGGAAACACCATGTTCGGTGCCCACCGAGGGTAACACGACGCGTTCCCCCCTTCCTCCTTGCGAAAAGGCGACGAAGGGGCGTACTATGAAAAGCCGAGACGGTCCTCAGTCGTCCTCTCACTTCGTGCAGAGGCTCGGGGGCTGCTCTCGCACCAAGCTACGGCTAAATTGTTGACAGCATCAACGAAACTAAAGAACTCGGGGCCTGACCAAGCACCCAGGCTGCATAAAGGAACAACAAGGCTGACCGTGGAATCATAGGAAGAATTAAGACCTCAGAGGAGTCAAACCACTCCTCTGAGGCCTCAGGGGCTACACCCGACGGGTGCGCTCGCGCGCACCCATCGGAACAAAATACTGCTAAAAAAGATCAGTCACCTGGCAAAAAGTCTGGTAGAACCTCCAAGCGAGTGCCTACACTCCCTTTGAGGCTCGGGGGCTACTGTCGGGTACCATAATCAAGGGTACCCCCGATAAGTACTAAAACATGTCTGGAAGAACACCTTTAAAAAGACCGACAAGCGTGGATCAGAGTTAAAAACCTTGTCTACCGAGGGACGTGATCCCATCTCGCCCGAGCCCAGCCTCGGGCAGCAGCAGTAGCCCAGTACAAATTCACGGCTCACCCGAGGGTCCCCCCAGGCGGTGGGCGCACCCTCGACTCACCCGAAGTAAAGCTCGAGTAAACTTTGTCGTATAGCGGCCTCGGCCAAAACACCTTGCCACCGACCGTATCACGTGCGCATTTAATGCGAGGATCGTCTGACACCTTATCCTGACACGCGCGCCTTAGTCGGCAAGGTCGAAGTGACCGTAGTCACTTCACCCTTTTACTGATCGTTCTGACGGGATGACAACACTATTCACCCCGTTCCCACCACTGTGCCAACCACCAAGGTAAGGCTAACAACAGTAAGTCATCGCTTCCCTCGAGTTTAACCTCGGGCGCCACAGGGAACTCCGCCTCGCCCGACCCAGGCCTCGGCCTCCGCTCTGGCCTCGGGAGGAGATCTCCGCCTCGCCCGACCCGGGCCTCGGCCTTAGCTCCAGCCTCAGGAGGAGATCTCCGCCTCGCCCGACCCAGGCCTCAGCCTCAGCTCCGGTCTCGGGAGGAGGTCTCCGCCTCGCCCGACCTAGGCCTTGGCCTCGGCCTCGGTCTCGGGAGGAGACACCGCCTCGCCCGACCCCAGCCTCGGCCTTGGGAGAGGTCATCGCCTTGCTCGAGGCGGCCTCGAACTGACTACGTGAGCAGGGAAACCATCATTATCCTACCCCTAGCTAGCCACCTCAGGCTACAAAGGAACAAGACCGGTGTCACATCAAATTACTCCAGTAACAGGTAATGATGATCCCCGGCATGCGCTCATGACGTCGACTATCCTTAAGCTCTCTACGAAATCAAAGGAACGTCAGCAGGACCAAGGGTTGTACCGCCAGCCACGATTCTACAGGGCTCAAACACTTCTCCGCCGGCCACGATAGCACACAGCTACACCCCCATATGTACAGCTGGATCACCTCCTTGTATCTATAAAAGGAGATGCCCAGGGCCTTCCCACGACACGCTGCGGGGACGACGAAGACGGACTCGCTCAAACATCGAACTCCTCTTCGCAACACTAGACTTCTCAAGAGACCTGGGACCCATTCCCTCTCTCACGAAGCTTGTAGCCCCTACTGCAAGCACCCCGGTGCAAGATAATATAAGCCTCATCCCTCCTCTTGTGTTTCATCTTGCATCAATCCATCTGGGCAGGGACACGCGACACAAAATTCACTAGTTGGTTCGGTTGAGGGTCCCCCGGGTCCAAAACACCGACAATAATATTGAAGTAGGATATGGTCGACGATTTTCTTATCTAGTGATTGGTGTGATGGTATATTGTATAAAATATGCTGACTAGGTAAAAATATATGTAGTAATATGAATCTGTTAATAAATCATAAAAGAAAGTAGAGCGTGTGTATATTTTATTGTATTGCAATGTATGCGCTACCTCCGAATAGGCTAGAAAGGCGTAATTATTATAATTAGTCGTACATCGCTAGCTAGTATTTGCTTAATGTTTTGTTATAAGTGTTTCATTCTCTTTGGTGTAGATATCTATCTTATACTCTTTATACTCGTGCTCATACATGTGCATCGTGCATCTCATGAGGTACGATAAATAATCGCGTGATGCAGAAGATGAGCCAAGTCGACCCCAAGCGCGGACTAATCCGCATGGTGATGCTGATGGACGAACCTGCCTGATCAAGTGCTAGGACAAGGATGATCGCCAAGTGGACGTCACCTAACAACACTAACCTAGTGTTATTTAGGCAAGCCCCGGTGCATTTGCCACCTCCTTGTGTTTTAAAATCTTTATCACCTTGTTTGATGCATTAGGTGATAGGAGTTGTGTGCTAAACCGTTGATGCATTTCCTTCCTTGAAAAATTGATCACCCTTCCTTGATTACCTGTTTTATTAAAATAATTTTATGATGCTTAGCCTTGCTTTAGCAAACAAAAATGTTTTGTTTTAAAACAAAAGTGATGCTTCAGTGGGTGGGAATGTTTTCAAAAAGAAAAACTTATGATGGTGAATCCATCAAAGGCCTTGATGGGTTCATGAAAGCTCTCTTGTGGGTTTTGGTGTTTAGATGACAACCCAATTAAAGGACTAACAAGTGTGCTAAGTGTTGAACAGGTGCTTAATGCAAAGCTAATAGGGTTCAACACAAGTGAACAAGTGTGATGGTCCAAAGACTGAATTATCTATAGATAATGAACACTGCTTAAGTGAGACTCGGTGTGCGTAACTCAGAGACAACCGATCAAGCCAAGGATGGAGGCAAGAAGAGCTTCGAGGTACCGAGTGCATGTCAGAAGGTCAAGGAGACCAGGAACCCAAAGCCAGGGGTGAAGAAGAAGACTTGCAAAGTCAAGGTTGATCGAGTTAAGAGTTATCGTGCATCAAGGATCACTACATAAGGACATGACTTACAACCAATGAGGTAACATCTACAGTTATGTGGTGTAAGTCATAAGGCTCAAGATCAAGCTCGAGAAATGAACAAGGGAGTTGGAGCTCAGATATGTCAATCTAGATCAAGTCAAGTTGACTTAATGGTTTAGAGTCCAACATCGACCTCAAACATGCCAAATTGGGTAAAACGATGAAAAATGTTAAGTATGTAAGGTTTGAGTGTTCAACCATGTTGCATACACCTCTTACTACAAGTTTGATGCTTTGGTTTGCTCTCTAACTCTTTCTGTAGAGAAAGTACCATTTTGAGCTCTGCTGGAGGAGAAACAGAAAAGCTAGGAGAAGAACAAGAAAGATGTAAGTTTCTAGGACTAAATCAATTGGGTTATACTCTAAATGTGTTTGTTTAAGTCTCAGGAAAATCCTCCCAAAAGTTGAAGTCAAACGGAGAAAGAACAGAGGAAAAATCACTTAGTGTGCTGTTGGCTGGTGCACAGGACAGTGAATAGTAGCTGTCCGGTGCACAGGACAGTGAATAGTAACTCTGTCCGGTGCACAGGACAGTGAATACTTTTTATTCATGGTGTGCATAGACATTGTGCTTTATATGCAAGATCTTGTCGTTTTTCAATTAGTATATGTGTTGCAATGCATCATGTGTGAAGCGTGCTTAGGTTGCTTTTAAAATGTTATATATCTTGAGGCATGCATTGTTTCCACTAGTCATAAGTTGTATTATGTCATCTATCCAATTGGTATCTTTTTGTGATGCAATTGATATATTATGCCTAGACCAAGGTATGTTGTGATCCCCTCTAGTTCTGAGGATGCTAGAATGTGCAAGGTGCAAGTCATTCAAATACTTGATGCACAACTTTAGGGGGAGCACACATAACTTGTGTCTTTTGAGACTAATTGTTTCTTGAGTGATCCTATATAGTCTCAAGGTGGAAAAGGGAAGATGAGCAAGAAATGGAGCAATCAGGACTTGGGTACCTCCACAAGTCGAGTAATTGGTATCTAAAGTTGTGAGTAATTGTGTATTTAAAGGTTGCTCATGCTCTATAATAGTTGGTGATCCTAGATGCTTATCTTTAAATATCATGGAGCTATGACAGTGATGATTTTTCAATTGGTAGCCTTGGTAATGTGCTTCAATTGGTATCTTTTGGTAATCACTAGAATAGAAGCTTCATCTTGTGCCACAATACTATAACTTGTTCTAAGTTTGGTGTCTTAGCGACAAGAAAAGGATCAGGCACAAGTGTAAAGGAGCTCCCTAGAGATAAAACTTTCAAGATGGAAATCTTAAATTGATGACAAAAGGAACTCCGCCTACTTAGATGGAAAGTACACCATAACATGGTAAAGGTACAAAAGGAGGTATTGACCTTTTTGCGTATTTGTACCTTAATTTTCCTCCAATGCTTGTGTTGCATATGTTTAATGTGTAAGGGGAGTAATGTTAGTGTGTTGCATTTTCCCTGCTTAATACCTTGTTGTCCCTTGACATCATCTTATGTTCTTGCTTGAATATGGTTTTGATGTTTGATGTCAAAGGGGGAGAATTTGTGCATTAAAGCTTACCTCGACCTGAGAGGAAAGCTTATCTTAAGGGTGAAGATTAATTTAGATTATTTTTTTGTGTGCTAAAGGACGCAAAGGGGTTTCCTTGAGTTCTTTGATCTTAAGGAAGAATGTGTTACTTTTGTTGATGTTGGGGACTTGTTCTCAAATGCTATGAGTTAAGAACAAGGCAACACAAAAACGTCAAATGTTAAAGCCCTTCGTCCTTCGAGGCATTATTTCCCTTAGGATATAATGATCTTCGGACGAAGGTTATGAAGGACATACCTTCATCAATGCAACATATAATAATGAAGAAAGAATCATATGAAATGTAAAAGATAACATAAATAATTATATATCAACTCATTTCTATTTTATTACTATAGAAAAATAGAAATGATATCAGATTACAAATGTACCTTTAGCTCGAAGGAAGGTAAAAGTACAAGCGTGACGCAAAAGCAGGATAACAAGTCAGCATGAACAGTACGGGAGTACTGCTCATCTATTTATAGACACGGGATGCAGCCATTGTGAAATTACATCCATGCCCTTTGCATTTGCTAATGACTCTAAGGTAATCCACCGAGGTCTAAATAGCCTTTTCCCTTTTAAGTCGGTTCCCTTTTCTGCCGTTATGCCGAAGCTCCCTTGCGCGTAGCTTCAGCGCTGCGTCAACCTTCATATTGTTCGCGCTTTTTACACTGTGTGTGGTTTTGATCCGAGTTTGAAGGCACCTGTTCATATATTACACTCAAGAAACATTGTTAAATCATGTTTTTGAGGACCTTCGGAAGACGAAGGCCCCCAACAGTTGATAATACTTATCATATGCTTCTTATTGTATTATATGGTGATAATGCATAATTAGTGCTTCCGGTGATATAAATCAATTGGTATCTATTGTGTTTGTCCTGTAATAGATATTCATGTGGTTCTGGTGCTTTAAATTGGTATCTTAATGGTGAATAGTGGTAGGTTGATATTCCTGTGATATATCCATTAAATTGGTGTTTAATTCTGATTCTGTGCATTTGTGTGTTATACGCATCATGATTTAATTATTGACACAATGTATCCCACGGGTGCTAAGGTGTAGTTATGCTTCGAATTAGTTTAAGTATGTGCAATTTGGCATATAAGGCCAAAGTTGAGATTTTAATGTAAGCACATATTTAGGGGGAGCATTCTATAAACTTAGAATTCAAAATTCGTGCTTTAAATCTTATTCTTGTGTAAGCTTTAATTGTGTTGCCATCAATCACCAAAAAGGGGGAGATTGAAAGCTCTCTTGTGGGTTTTGGTGTTTAGATGACAACCCAATTAAAGGACTAACAAGTGTGCTAAGTGTTGAACAGGTGCTTAATGCAAAGCTAATAGGGTTCAACACAAGTGAACAAGTGTGATGGTCCAAAGACTAAATTATCTATAGATAATGAACACTGCTTAAGTGAGACTCGGTGTGCGTAACTCAGAGACAACCGATCAAGCCAAGGATGGAGGCAAGAAGAGCTTTGAGGTACCGAGTGCACGGCAGAAAGTCAAGGAGACCAGGAACCCAAAGCCAGGGGTGAAGAAGAAGACTTGCAAAGTCAAGGTTGATCGAGTTAAGAGTTATGGTGCATCAAGGATCACTACATAAGGACATGACTTACAACCAATGAGGTAACATCTACAGTTATGTGGTGTAAGTCATAAGGCTCAAGATCAAGCTCGAGAAATGAACAAGGGAGTTGGATCTCAGATATGTCAATCTAGATCAAGTCAAGTTGACTTAATGGTTTAGAGTCCAACATCGACCTCAAACATGCCAAATTGGGTAAAATGATGAAAAATGTTAAGTATGTAAGGTTTGAGTGTTCAACCATGTTGCATACACCTCTTACTACAAGTTTGGTGCTTTGGTTTGCTCTCTAACTCTTTCTGTAGAGAAAGTACCATTATGAGCTCTGCTGGAGGAGAAACAGAAAAGCTAGGAGAAGAACAAGAAAGATGTAAGTTTCTAGGACTAAATCAATTGGGTTATACTCTAAATGTGTTTGTTTAAGTCTCAGGAAAATCCTCCCAAAAGTTGAAGTCAAACGGAGAAAGAACGGAGGAAAAATCACTTAGTGTGCTGTTGGCTGGTGCACAGGACAGTGAATAGTAGATGTCCGGTGCACAGGACAGTGAATAGTGACCTGTCCGGTGCACAGGACAGTGAATAGTAGCTATGTCCAGTGCACAGGACAGTTAATAGTAACCTGTCCGGTGCACCAACGGCTAGCTGTTCCAGAGAAGGAAACTATCAATCAGATCCGTTACTGTTCACTGTCCGGTGCGCCACCGGACAGTCCGGTGCACCCACAACCAGGGAAGGCTGGGAGCTTCCAAATGAAGCTCCAACGGCTCTTAGGCCCTTTGGGGCTATAAAAGGGACCCCTAGGCGCCTCAAACAAGTACACAAGAGCAGCCAACAAGTCCATACATCATTTGGATCAATTCTTTCTCTCCCTATCTCATGTATCTCTCTAGTTTGTGTAGAGGCGAAGTTATAAGCCTTTAGAGAGAGGGGAAGTGTTGCTGAGAGCTAGAGCAAAATCTTGAGCGCATTGTTACTCTGCCGAAGTGTTGTCGAGAAGATTGTAAGTAGCCACGGCATCGTTGTAACTGATATCAACATAGTGGAAGGCCCTACCTGTCGCACTGACAGATCTGAGCAAACGGAGGAAGGAGTTGAAATAGACTCCAAGCCAAGGTGTGGCTAACTCCAACGAGGACTAGGCAAGCATTTCAGGCTTGGCCAAACCTCGGGATAAATCCCTGTGTCTGTGTGCTCTGTTCTATGCTGTGTGTTGTTTCTCTGTCTTATTTACTTTTTATACTTTCACTTCAATACTTATATGTGGTTCAAGCTATCTTTGAAGTGCAGGGTATTTTAAGACAGGAACTTCAATTCCGCTACAACCTACTCGAAGGGTCTTTCATTCCACTGCGATCCAGCCTTCGAGTAGAGTAAGAATTTCTAGTTTTAAAGTAATAATTATTTTTCGCCTATTCACCCCCCTCTAGGCGACATCCAGATCCTGTTCCTGGGCATAGGGAACTTTCAGTTTGTTGGAACTGTCTCTCGACAGCTAGGAGATCCAACACGAGTGAATGGTGATGGCAACAGGGCACTCGCGCGTGATGGCAAAAGCTCTGTTAATCTGGCCTCTCACGGGCACTGTGCGGGGGTATTTATAGGCATCCGAGTGCACGGCGCCTTGCGTTAAGGACGCATGTGCCCTCAGGTACCTAGTTTATCCCCAGAATATTCCCATAAAGCGGGGTTACAAGCTGTAATTACAAGTACACCTTTACAAATTAGGCCCGTAACACAAACGCGGCCACGCAGGGCCCGTTACAATGGGCCTGATCTCACGTGGGCCTCGGAGCTGACCGAGGCCGCGCCGTGGGGAGGCGTTGCCGCAGGCCTTCGTCTGGTGCCGAATCGAGCGAAGGGTCTCCATGTTGTCTCTGGTGCCGATGAAGCGAAGGGTGTCCCTGCCTGCTTTGTCTGTCAGGGCAGGGGCTAAGCGGTGGAGACTTCGGGCGAAGGGTGGCGTTTCTGCCTTCGCTCCAACATTTGCCCTCCGAGGGACCAGTTCGACAAAGTCACCTGGTGCCGAAGATGTCGCTAGATGGCGGAGACGCTGCCCTCGCTCGAAGTGGTTCCGCGGGGGTTTTTGATGTGACCGTTGATGGACATCGTACTGTTGGACTGCGGGTTTTCCGAAGCGTCGCGCCCTGTGGGATTGCGGGTTTCCCGAGGAGCCGCGCCCTGCCTATAAAGGGGGGCGGGGGACGGCGCTGTTTGCACTTTGCCTTCCGCGCTCCGTGAAAACCCTAGCCGCCCGCCGTCTTTCTGCTCCTCTTCTTCTACTGCTCCCTTTGCTCGTCAGAGATCTGGCTCGAGTGAAGCAAACCGCCCGCCGCCGCCGACGGTACGTAGCAATGCCATCCTCTTCTTCTTCCGCCGACGCCACGCCGCCGGCCGCCGCCTCGTCTGAGGGGACGTTGAGTAGCGTGATGGTGGAGGAGCTGCGCGCCGGCGACTCTGTTGATTTTGGTGTGTCACGGATGACGTCGGCCCGCGTCGAAGAGATGCAGCGCTTGGGCTACTTTGGCGGCGGAGTCGCTCGTGCTCCGGGGACGGAGGAAGTCCCCGAGCCGGAGGGTGAGTTGGTTGTTTTCGAGGCGTTCTTCGTCGCCGGTCTCCGCTTGCCTGCGCACCGGTTTGTTGGCGAAGTCCTGCGTAGATTCAACGTTCAAATTCATCAGCTGACACCGAACGCCGTGGTGGCGCTGGCGAAGTATGTCTGGGCGACGACTTCGTACGGCGGACAGCCGTCGGTTGAAGTTTTTGCGAAGAATTACTGCTTGCATTGGCAGAAGAGGGTGATTGAGGACGGAGTTGCCCAGTTTGGGTCGTGTACATTCACGCCGAAGACCGGCAAGACCACAATGCCAGTAGTGGAGTTGGTTCCGTGCGCCCGCAACAAGTGGGGCAATTGGAATGAATTTTGGTTTTACGTTGCTGAGGCTACTGTCGAAGGCCATGAAGGACTCCCCGTGTCTGAGATGTGCTCTCACTATTACTCTGCGTATCCGCCTTTTGAAGTGGCAGAAGAGGATGCGGACGAAGGGGCCCTTCGGTGTGCCGCCGGCCAGAGCAGTGGTCGTGATTTAGTTGAAGAGTTTGTGGCGTACGGGGTCTGGCCCTTGGCGCACGGCTGGACGCTGGGCGAAGTGTGCCCTCGTCAGATGCCTTTTCACGGAGGAAGGGTGGTGCGAAGTCCTGCCTTTGCACTGAACTTGCGAAACCGTGACCCGGCCGCCTTTGTGCGTGATGCGGAGGACTTGGCGGTGCGGCTCGTGGGGCGGTACGTGGCAAGGACGGAAGGCCAGCGCAGCTTTGATATTCGCGGGTCAAATGAACGTTTGAACAGGGTCTTCGAGTTAAATCAATTGCCGTACGACGGCTACCCTGGTCAAGACGAAGCGGACCGCCGTGGGAAGAAGCCGGCGGTGGAGACTGGAGGCGACCCTGCGCTGACGGCCGCCCCCTCCTCAAAAAAGAGAAAATTAGGTACTGCGATGGGAGGAATCGGGGTGTCTGATAGTTTTGCTAGGGATTTAATGAGGACGTGTGCGGCCCCGGGGGAGAGGATGTCTTCGCCCGAGCTCCGGGAGTCTTCGGCTCGGATGCTGAGGGTTACCGGGGGCTGTTGGCCTAGAAATGTTCCTGTCCCCTGCGCGGCTGAGGAAGACTGTTTTATATCTCGTATGGTTCGTCGGTGGAGGGTTTTTCCTTACGGGCGAAATATCGGTGCTGTTGTGTGGGCAGTGATGGACAAGGATCGCCAAGGGGCGGCGCAAAAATGCCAGGCGACCGTCAGGATTCACGATCCCCGGCCGAAAAGGCAGCGGGGAACGGCGAAGGCTGCGGCCTCCAGCGGAGGCAAGCCGCCGCTGGCGGCGAAGGCGGGCGCCTCTGCACCCAGCAAGGCGCCGAAGACAACGGCGGGCGCCGGAGTCTCCAAGCTGACGAAGGTGGTGCCGCCGGCCAGCGGGGTGGCGGAGGCTTCGAAGGCGGCCCGAACGTTGCCGCCACCGGGCAAACGCGTTGCCGACTTCGGCACCGACATTAGTGTGGACGATTATCTTGCGGGTAAGCTACCCGGCCGTCCCTTTTTTTTTTTGAATCGTTGATGCACTGCAGGGTCGGACGAGGGCCGGCTTGCTATAGCTGTGCCTGCTGGGGCAATCACGACGGCTGCGCTGTCGTCGAAGGCGAGGGGCGGGACCCTTGGCGCCGGAGGCGAGGTGTCGGCCCTCGCGTTGGTCAGAGACGAGGCTGGCGCAGCGACCCGCCGGCTGAAAGGAGTGACGGAGGCGCTGAGTCAGGCGACGGAGGCGCTGAGTCAGGTCCGCCGAGTTTTTTTTTTCGGCCATGGCCTTACGTGTGCTCTGCAGGTGGCTGACTTCACCAGCCGTACTGCGTCGGGGGCGCTTACGGCAGCCTTATCTGCCGAAGTCGAGAGACTTCGGACGCAACATGCTGACGCTGTCCGTGAGAAGTCTGCCTCCGACAGCAAGTGTCGTAAACTGGCGGACAAGGTGGCCGCCCTGGAGGAGGAAAAGGCTGACCTCCGGCGCCAGCTGGCGGGGGAGAGGAGGGAAACCAACGAGGCCATCGCCAAGGAGCAGGCCGCGCAGGCGGAGGCTAGGCTGGCACGGGCGGAGGCCAATCTTGCCAAGGATCTCGCCGAAGACCTGCGGGGGCGGCTCACCGCTCTGGAGAGCCGCGCGAAGGGGGCCGAAGCCGCGGTGCGAACGGAGGCCGAACGGACGCGCACACAGCTTATGGCCACATATCGCGAGCTGGGTGCGCGGACCGGTGACTTCGTGGTGCCGGAGCGAGAGGCCGGGCTTCGCTGTTTGGAATGGGTGCAAGAGGAGCTGCAGGAGCTCCCCACTGTCCTGGGGGGATTAATGTCGTTCGCCTCCCTGGTCACCTGCGAGGGGGCGATGAACGCACTCTCTCGCGAAGGGTGCCGGCACTATGAGGCCTTCGACCAGGCAGATGAAGATTTTGGGCGAGACATCTATAAGGTCGAGGACCCCGTGGTGAAGGAGTCCGCCGGCGCCCTCTATGACCGGATGTGGGGTCTGTATGGTGGTGAAGTGGTCAGGGAGCGGGCCGAGGCTGCGAGGGCTCAGGTAACGTTGTCGTTTGCTCGGCGTTTGCTGGATGTGGTCTGTGCGTGTGCTTGCTGACTTTTTGTATGTTTTGTTTTAGGCGGAGCGAGGTGAAAGGGAATTAGGGTTAGACCTAGTTCCTAAATAATTTTGGTGGTTGAATTGCCCAACACAAACATTGGACTAACTAGTTTACTCTAGTGCATAAGTTATACAAGTGCAAAAGGTTCACAATCAGCCAATAAAAAGACCAAGTGTTGGATTCAACAAAGGAGCAGCAAGGCAACCGAGGGCTCCTCTGGCCGGAGGCACCGGACTGTCCGGTGTGCACCGGACTGTCCGGTGCGGCCAGAGGACTTCGACTTCAAACTCTTCGCCCTCGGGATTACTCGGAAGCCGGCGCGCTATAATTCACCGGACTGTCCGGTGTGCACCGGACATGTCCGGTGCTCCAAGGAGACGCGGCCTCCGGAACTCGTCAGCCTCGGGTTCGCTCGGCAGCCACTCCGCTAAAATTCACCGGACTGTCCGGTGTGCACCGGACTGTCCGGTGTACCAGCGGAGCAACGGCTCTCTGCGGCGCCAACGGCTCCCTGCGGTGCATTAAATGCGCGTGCAGCGCGCGCAGTCGTCAGGCACGCCCATGCTGGTGCACCGGACATCAAACAGTACATGTCCGGTGTGCACCGGACACCCAGGAGGGCCCACAAGTCAGAAGCTCCAACGGTCAGAATCCAACGGCACTGGTGACGTGGCAGGGGCACCGGACTGTCCGGTGTGCACCGGACTGTCCGGTGCGCCATCGAACAGAGGAGTTCCAGCAACGGTCACTTTTGGTGGTTGGGGCTATAAATACCCCAACCACCCCACATTCATTGCCATCCAAGTTTTCCAACTCTCAACCACTTACAAGAGCTAGGCATTCAATTCTAGGCACATACAAAGAGATCAAATCCTCTCCAATTCCACTCAAACCCTCAGTGACTAGCGAGAGAGATTTGCCGTGTTCTTTTGAGCTCTTGCGCTTGGATTGCTTTCATTCTTTCTCATTTGTTCTTGAGATCATCACTCAATTGTAACCAAGGCAAGAGGCACCAATTGTGTGGTGGCCCTTGCGGGGAAGTTTTATTCCCGGTTGATTGAGAAGAAGAGAAAGCTCACTCGATCCGTGGGATCGTTTGAGAGAGGGAAGGGTTGAAAGAGACCCGGCCTTTGTGGCCTCCTCAACGGGGAGTAGGTTTGCGAGAACCGAACCTCGGTAAAACAAATCCTTGTGTCACACTCTTATTTGCTTGCGATTTGTTTAGCGCCCTCTCTCGCGGACTCATTTCTTTATTACTAACGCTAACCCGGCTTGTAGTTGTGATTATTTTTGTAAATTTCAGTTTCGCCCTATTCACCCCCCCCTCTAGGCGACTATCAATTGGTATCAGAGCCCGGTACTTCATTAGAGCCTAACCGCTCGAAGTGATGTCGGGAGATCACACCAAGAGGGAGATGGAGACCGGCGATGACAAGCCCACTACAAGTCAAGGGAGCACTTCATCGGAAGAGTCCCGCACCAAGAGAAGAGAGAAGAAGAAGAAATCCTCCAAGCGGAAGGAGAAAAGATCTTCCTCTTCTCACCATAAGGAGAAGAAGGAAAAATCTTCTCACAAGCCGCATCGGAGTGGGGACAAGCACAAAAGGATGAGGAAGGTGATCTTCTACGAGACCGACACCTCATCGACATCTACCTCCGGCTCCGACGCGGCATCCGTTACTTCTAAACGCCAAGAGCGTAAGAAGTATAGTAAGATTCCCCTACGCTACCCTCGCATTCCTAAACATACACCTTTACTTTCCGTCCCATTAGGCAAACCACCAACTTTTAATGGTGAGGATTATGCTATGTGGAGCAATTTAATGCGATTTCATCTAACCTCTCTCCACAAAAGTATATGGGATGTTGTTGAGCATGGTGTACAGGTACCATCCGTAGGGGATGAAGACTACGACACGGACGAAGTGGCCCAAATCGAGCACTTCAACTCTCAAGCCACAACCATCCTTCTTGCCTCACTAAGCAAGGAGGAATACAACAAAGTTCAAGGGTTGAAGAACGCCAAGGAGATTTGGGATCTACTCAAGACGGCGCACGAGGGTGATGAACTCACAAAGATCACCAAGCGGGAAACGATCGAGGGGGAGCTCGGTCGCTTCCGTCTTCGCCAAGGGGAGGAGCCACAAGACATGTACAACCGGCTCAAGACCTTGGTGAATCAAGTGCGCAACCTCGGGAGCACAAAATGGGATGACCACGAAGTGGTTAAGGTTATTCTAAGAGCCCTTATTTTCCTTAACCCTACTCAAGTACAATTAATTCGTGGCAATCCTAGATATACACAAATGACCCCCGAGGAAGTCATCGGGAATTTTGTTAGTTTTGAATGCATGATTAAGGGCTCCAAGAAGATCAACGAGCTTGATGAGCCTTCCACATCCGAGGCGCAACCCGTGGCCTTCAAGGCAACGGAGGAGAAGAAGGAGGAGTCTACACCAAGTAGACAACCAATTGACGCCTCCAAGCTCGACAACGAGGAGATGGCCCTAATCATCAAGAGTTTTCGGCAAATCCTCAAGCAACGGAAGGGGAAGGATTACAAATCCCGTTCCAAGAAGGTTTGCTACAAATGTGGTAAGCCCGGTCACTTTATTGCTAAATGTCCATTATCAAGTGATAGTGACAGGGACAACGACAAGAAGGGCAAGAGGAAGGAGAAGAAGAAGTACTACAAGAAGAAGGGCGGCGATGCCCATGTTTGTCGGGAGTGGGATTCCGACGAAAGCTCAAGCGACTCCTCCGACGACGAGGACGCCGCCAACATCGCCGTCACCAAGGGCCTCCTCTTCCCCAACGTCGGCCACAAGTGCCTCATGGCCAAGGACGGCAAAAAGAAGGTAAAATCAAAGTCCTCCACTAAATATGAAACATCTAGTGATGAGGATGATGATAAAAATGAAGAGGATAATTTGCGTATTCTTTTTGCCAACCTTAACATGGAACAAAAAGAAAAATTAAATGAATTGATTAGTGCCATCCATGAAAAGGATGATCTCTTGGACTCCCAAGAGGACTTCCTAATCAAGGAAAACAAAAAACATGTTAAGGTTAAAAATGCTTATGCTCTAGAAAGAGAAAAATGTGAAAAATTGTCTAGTGAGCTAAGTATTTGCCATGAGACTTTAGACAACCTTAGAAATGAAAATGCAAATTTGTTAGCTAAGGTTGATTCTCATGTTTGCATTGATCCTAGAAATGATAATGTTGATTTGCTTGCTAGGATTGATGAATTGAATGCTTCTGTTGCTAGCCTTAGGAATGAGAATAAGAAATTAATTACTAAGGCTAGGGATTTTGATGTTTGCAATGCTACTATTTCCAACCTTAGAGCTAAAAATGATTTGTTGCATGCTAAGGTTGTTGAACTAAAATCTTGCAAACCCTCTACATCTAATGTTGAGCATATTTCTATTTGTACTAGATGTAGAGATATTAATGTTGATGCTATCCATGATCACCTAGCTTTAATTAAGAAACAAAATGATCACATAGCACAACTTAATGCTAAGATTAGAGAGCATGACTTAGAAAATGAAAAATTTAAACTTGCTAGAAGCATGCTCTATAATGGGAGACGCCCGGGCATTAAGGACGGCATTGGCTTCCAAAGGGGAGACAATGTCAAAATTAATGCCCCTCCTAAGGACTTGTCTAACTTTGTTAAGGGAAAGGCTCCCATGCCTCAGGATAACGAGGGTTACATTTTGTACCCTGCCGGGTATCCTGAGAGTAAAATTAAGAAAGTTCATTCTAGGAAGTCTCACTCTGGCCCTAATTATGCTTTTATGTATAAGGATGAGACATCTAGATCTAGGCAACCAACCCATGCCAAGTTGCCTAGAAAGAAGACTATTAATGCATCAAATGATCATGCCATTTCATTTAAAACTTTTGATGCATCTTATGTGTTGACTAGCAAATCCGGCAAGGTAGTTGCCAAAATTGTTGGGGGCAAACACAAGGGCTCCAAGACTTGTGTTTGGGTACCCAAAGTTCTTGTATCTAATGCCAAAGGACCCAAAACCGTTTGGGTACCTAAAACAAAGAACTAAACTTGTTTTGTAGGTTTATGCATCCGGGGGCACAAGTTGGATACTCGACAGCGGGTGCACAAACCACATGACCGGGGAGAAAAGGATGTTCTCCTCATATGAGAAAAACCAAGATCCCCAACGAGCTATCACATTCGGGGATGGAAATCAAGGTTTGGTCAAAGGTTTGGGTAAAATTGCTATATCTCCTGACCATTCTATTTCCAATGTTTTTCTTGTAGATTCATTAGATTACAATTTGCTTTCCGTATCCCAATTATGTCAAATGGGCTACAACTGTCTTTTTACTGATACTGGTGTAACTGTCTTTAGAAGGAGTGATGATTCAATAGCATTTAAGGGTGTGTTAGAGGGTCAGCTATACTTAGTAGATTTTGAAAGGGCTGAACTCGACACATGCTTAATTGCTAAGACTAACTTGGGTTGGCTCTGGCACCGTCGACTAGCCCATGTTGGAATGAAGAATCTTCACAAACTTCTAAAGGGAGAACACATTTTGGGACTAACCGATGTTCATTTTGAGAAAGACAGGATTTGTAGCGCTTGCCAAGCCGGGAAGCAAGTTGGTGTCCATCATCCACACAAAAATATCATGACTACCGACAGGCCACTGGAGCTCCTACATATGGATCTATTCGGCCCGATCGCTTACATAAGCATCGGCGGTAGTAAGTATTGTCTTGTAATTGTGGATGATTATTCTCGCTTCACTTGGGTATTCTTTTTGCAGGAAAAATCACAAACCCAAGAGACCTTAAAGGGATTCTTGAGACGAGCTCAAAATGAGTTCGGCTTAAGAATCAAGAAAATTAGAAGCGACAATGGGACGGAGTTCAAGAACTCTCAAATAGAAGGCTTTCTTGAGGAGGAGGGCATCAAGCATGAGTTCTCTTCTCCCTACACTCCACAACAAAATGGTGTAGTGGAGAGGAAGAATCGAACTCTATTGGACATGGCAAGAACCATGCTTGATGAATACAAGACACCGGATCGGTTTTGGGCCGAGGCGGTCAACACCGCCTGCTACGCCATCAACCGGTTATATCTTCATCGAATCCTCAAGAAGACATCCTATGAACTCCTAACCGGTAAAAAGCCCAATATTTCATACTTTAGAGTTTTTGGTAGCAAATGTTTTATACTTGTTAAAAGAGGTAGAAAATCTAAATTTGCTCCTAAAACTATAGAAGGCTTTTTACTAGGATATGACTCAAACACAAGGGCATATAGAGTCTTTAACAAGTCCTCAGGACTTGTTGAAGTTTCTTGTGACGTTGTGTTTGATGAGACTAACGGCTCTCAAGTAGAGCAAGTTGATCTTGATGATGTAGGTGAAGAACAGGCTCCATCCATAGCGCTAAGGAACATGTCCATCGGGGATGTGTGTCCTAAGGAATTCGAAGAGCCTCCAAATGCACAAGATCAACCATCCTCCTCCATGCAAGCATCTCCACCAACTCAAGTTGAGGATGAGGTTCAAGATGTTGAACAAGAAAATCAAGAAGATGAGCCACCTCAAAATGACGGCAACAATCAAGGGGGAGATTCAAATGTTGAAGACAAGGAGGATGAACAACCAAGGCCGCCACACCCAAGAGTCCACCAAGCAATCCAACGAGATCACCCCGTCGACACCATCCTCGGCGATATTCATAAGGGGGTAACTACTCGATCTCGTGTTGCTCATTTTTGTGAACATTACTCTTTTGTTTCCTCTATTGAGCCACACAGGGTAGAGGAAGCACTTCAAGATTCAGATTGGGTGATGGCGATGCAAGAGGAGCTCAACAATTTCACAAGGAACGAGGTATGGCACTTAGTTCCACGTCCTAATCAAAATGTTGTAGGAACCAAGTGGGTCTTCCGCAACAAGCAAGACGAGCATGGTGTGGTGACTAGGAACAAAGCTCGACTCGTGGCCAAGGGGTATTCACAAGTCGAAGGTTTGGATTTTGGTGAAACCTATGCACCCGTAGCTAGGCTTGAGTCAATTCGCATATTATTAGCCTATGCTACTTACCATGGCTTCAAGCTTTATCAAATGGACGTGAAGAGTGCCTTCCTCAATGGACCAATCAAGGAGGAGGTCTATGTTGAGCAACCTCCCGGCTTTGAAGACAGTGAGTACCCTAACCATGTTTATAGGCTCTCTAAGGCGCTTTATGGGCTCAAGCAAGCCCCAAGAGCATGGTATGAATGCCTTAGAGATTTCCTTATTGCAAATGGCTTCAAAGTCGGCAAGGCCGATCCTACTTTATTCACTAAGACTCTTGATAATGATTTGTTTGTATGCCAAATTTATGTTGATGATATCATATTTGGGTCTACTAACAAATCTACATGTGAAGAATTTAGTAGGATCATGACACAAAAATTCGAGATGTCGATGATGGGGGAGTTGAAGTATTTTCTAGGATTCCAAGTCAAGCAACTCCATGAGGGCACCTTCATTAGCCAAACGAAGTATACTCAAGACATTCTAAGCAAATTTGGAATGAAGGATGCCAAGCCCATCAAGACACCCATGGGAACTAATGGGCATCTCGACCTCGACACGGGAGGTAAGTCCGTGGATCAAAAGGTATACCGGTCGATGATTGGATCATTGCTTTATTTATGTGCATCTCGACCGGACATTATGCTTTCCGTTTGCATGTGTGCAAGATTCCAAGCCGACCCTAAGGAATCACACCTTACGGCCGTAAAACGAATCTTGAGATATTTGGCTTTTACTCCTAAGTTTGGGCTTTGGTACCCTCGGGGATCCACTTTTGATTTGATTGGATATTCGGATGCCGATTGGGCGGGGTGTAGGATTAATCGAAAGAGCACATCGGGGACTTGCCAGTTCTTGGGAAGATCCTTGGTGTCTTGGGCTTCAAAGAAGCAAAATTCGGTCGCTCTTTCCACCGCCGAAGCCGAGTATATTGCCGCAGGCCATTGTTGCGCGCAATTGCTTTGGATGAGGCAAACCCTGCGGGACTACGGTTACAAATTAACCAAAGTCCCTTTGCTATGTGACAATGAGAGTGCAATCAAAATGGCCGACAATCCCGTCGAGCACAGCCGCACTAAGCACATAGCCATTCGGTATCATTTTCTTCGGGATCACCAACAAAAGGGGGATATCGAGATTTCTTATATTAATACTAAAGATCAATTGGCCGATATCTTTACCAAACCACTTGATGAACAATCTTTTACCCGACTTAGGCATGAGCTTAATATTCTTGATTCTAGGAATTTCTTTTGCTAAGTCTTGCACGCATAGCACATGAATATACCTTTGATCATGTCTCTTTTATATATGCTATGACTAATGTGTGTTCAAGTGTATTTCAACCAAGTCATAGGTGTATTGAAAGGGAATTGGAGTCTTCGGCGAAGACAAAGGCTTCCACTCCATTCTACTACTCATCCTTCGCCGTCGCTCCGCATCATCTCTCCAACGTTGGTATAACCTTCACTCATGTATTTCATGACCAAAGGGGGAGAATGTACTTCATTGGGCTCTAATGATTCCGTTTTTGGCGATTCATGCCAAAGGGGGAGAAAATATGAGCCCAAAGCAAAAGGACCGCACCACCACCTAATTTCATAAATTTGATAAAAATTGGTAAATTTCAAAATTAGTATCTCTTTGTGTTCTAAGAAGGGAGTAACAAGTATTTTCAAAATTGATGTCTTAAAACCCTCTTGAACACTAAGAGGAGACCTTATTTGAGGGGGAGTTTTGCTTAGTCAAAGGAAAAGCTTTGGAAATAGGGGGAGAAAATTCCATATCTTGAAAATGCTTTGCAAAATCTTTTTCACTTACCTTTGACTATCTTGCAAAAGTACTTTGAAAAGAATTTACAAAAGAATTTGCAAAAACAAAACTCGTGGTGCAAATATGGTCCAATATGTCAAAAACAAAGAAACCATCCATGCGCATCATATAAGTTTATATTGGCTCAATTCCAAGCAACCTTTGCACTTACATTATGTAAACTAGTTCAATTATGCACTTCTATATTTGCTTTGGTTTGTGTTGGCATCAATCACCAAAAAGGGGGAGATTGAAAGGGAATTAGGGTTAGACCTAGTTCCTAAATAATTTTGGTGGTTGAATTGCCCAACACAAACATTGGACTAACTAGTTTACTCTAGTGCATAAGTTATACAAGTGCAAAAGGTTCACAATCAGCCAATAAAAAGACCAAGTGTTGGATTCAACAAAGGAGCAGCAAGGCAACCGAGGGCTCCTCTGGCCGGAGGCACCGGACTGTCCGGTGTGCACCGGACTGTCCGGTGCGGCCAGAGGACTTCGACTTCAAACTCTTCGCCCTCGGGATTACTCGGAAGCCGGCGCGCTATAATTCACCGGACTGTCCGGTGTGCACCGGACATGTCCGGTGCTCCAAGGAGACGCGGCCTCCGGAACTCGTCAGCCTCGGGTTCGCTCGGCAGCCACTCCGCTAAAATTCACCGGACTGTCCGGTGTGCACCGGACTGTCCGGTGTACCAGCGGAGCAACGGCTCTCTGCGGCGCCAACGGCTCCCTGCGGTGCATTAAATGCGCGTGCAGCGCGCGCAGTCGTCAGGCACGCCCATGCCGGTGCACCGGACATCAAACAGTACATGTCTGGTGTGCACCGGACACCCAGGAGGGCCCACAAGTCAGAAGCTCCAACGGTCAGAATCCAACGGCACTGGTGACGTGGCAGGGGCACCGGACTGTCCGGTGTGCACCGGACTGTCCGGTGCGCCATCGAACAGAGGAGTTCCAGCAACGGTCACTTTTGGTGGTTGGGGCTATAAATACCCCAACCACCCCACATTCATTGCCATCCAAGTTTTCCAACTCTCAACCACTTACAAGAGCTAGGCATTCAATTCTAGGCACATACAAAGAGATCAAATCCTCTCCAATTCCACTCAAACCCTCAGTGACTAGCGAGAGAGATTTGCCGTGTTCTTTTGAGCTCTTGCGCTTGGATTGCTTTCATTCTTTCTCATTTGTTCTTGAGATCATCACTCAATTGTAACCAAGGCAAGAGGCACCAATTGTGTGGTGGCCCTTGCGGGGAAGTTTTATTCCCGGTTGATTGAGAAGAAGAGAAAGCTCACTCGATCCGTGGGATCGTTTGAGAGAGGGAAGGGTTGAAAGAGACCCGGCCTTTGTGGCCTCCTCAACGGGGAGTAGGTTTGCGAGAACCGAACCTCGGTAAAACAAATCCTTGTGTCACACTCTTATTTGCTTGCGATTTGTTTAGCGCCCTCTCTCGCGGACTCATTTCTTTATTACTAACGCTAACCCGGCTTGTAGTTGTGATTATTTTTGTAAATTTCAGTTTCGCCCTATTCACCCCCCCTCTAGGCGACTATCACGAGGCGAGCGGGTGGACGATTTCGGAGCCCTGAACGACGCCCCGCCCGACCCGGAGGCGGCCCCGGAGACCGCGGAAAACGCACCAGGCGCCCCCACATCTGCTGCGGCAGTTGAAGACCTGCCCCTGACGGTGGCCGAAGGCGCTCCCGATGCCCTCGCAGCAGCTGCGCCGACCGTCGCAGATCCGACGGCGGAGGCGGTGGAAACAATGGCGGAAGTGGCGGCGGAGACAACGGCGGAGGCACCCGCAGCGTCAGGGCCCTCGCAGGTGGCGTAGTGGTTGTTTAGGGTTAGGGAATTTTGGATGCTGTACTGAACTTTGGTTGCTGCGCAGGTTCAAGATTTTGGGCCTGCGCACGCAACCGCTGCTACTGAGTTTTTGGCGGCCTCGACCACGGAGGGTGGTAATCAATATAGTGGGTCTGCATCTGAGTTTTTTGACTTTGCTGACTCCGGGAGCTCGGTTGAGTGGACTGAGGAGTCGTCGGAGGAGAATTTGGATTATTTTGCGGCCTTGGACGTGGCTGCGGCGGAGGCCTCGCCACACGCCGCGAACGCGTCGGACGTGCCAGGCCCTAGCGCCGGGCGCCGTCGACGAAGGGCGGTTGCAAAACGTAGGGTTAGCGCGGAGGAGCGGGCTCTGCTTCGTGTGAGTGGGGCTGGTCGGCAGGAACTGTTGTCTCTGCCGACCGCCGAGAGTGTGGGTGAAGGGGAACTGCGAAGGCTTTTTGCGGGTGAGGAGCTCAGGATAATGTTATTTAATTATAGGGAGATGGGAATTATTCCTAAGGTTGAGCCGATGTAGAGTGTGGTGCCCTCGCTTGTGTATGTGGAGGCTTGTGTGGTGGAATTGTGTGCCCTCGCGTGCATGTGTGTGAAGGCGTTTTGTACTGACTGATTCGTTCGGCTGCGCTGTGCTTGCTTGATTATAATTGGTCTTGGCGTGAATGGTTTGATGTTGTCGTTTCGGCCGTTGTTGTGCTAGTCCAGGTGTACCCTTAAGTGTCTTCTGCACAGATAGTCTTCGCGATAGACTTAGATTTTTTCCCGGCTGCACCCTTAGGCGACTTCTGCACGGATAGTCTTCGCGAGAGACTTAGATTTTTTTTTCCGCACTTGTTGTGCTAATCCGGCTGCACCCTTAGGCGACTTTTGCGCGGATAGTCTTCGCGATAGACTTAGATTTTTTTCCGCACTTGTTGTGCTAATCCGGC
Organism: Zea luxurians; assembly: GCA_029449295.1. Classification (NCBI taxonomy): domain Eukaryota; kingdom Viridiplantae; phylum Streptophyta; class Magnoliopsida; order Poales; family Poaceae; genus Zea; species Zea luxurians. Next base: position 5,270,051 of record JAOPSE010000023.1, on the reverse strand, counting down.
TGCACCCTTAGGCGACTTTTGCGCGGATAGTCTTCGCGATAGACTTAGATTTTTTTCGCACTTGTTGTGCTAATCCGGCTGCACCCTTAGGCGACTTTTGCGCGGATAGTCTTCGCGATAGACTTAGATTTTTTTTTCGCACTTGTTGTGCTAATCCGGCTGCACCCGTAGGCGACTTTTGCGCGGATAGTCTTCGCGATAGACTTAGATTTTTTTCGCACTTGTTGTGCTAATCCGGCTGCACCCTTAGGCGACTTTTGCGCGGATAGTCTTCGCGATAGACTTAGATTTTTTTTTCGCACTTGTTGTGCTAATCCGGCTGCACCCGTAGGCGACTTTTGCGCGGATAGTCTTCGCGATAGACTTAGATTTTTTTCGCACTTGTTGTGCTAATCCGGCTGCACCCTTAGGCGACTTTTGCGCGGATTTGTCACACGCGAGGGTAGCTAACGCTTAGCCTCGCGGTGACCTCGTGGTGGTCGAATGTCGAAGACCGTCATCACGGTCTTTTTCGACGCATGTCTTTTTGCGGGGGATTTCTTACGCACATATTACATGGCTCCGCCTCGTTAAAAACCTCACCCCCCGGGAGGAAAAGAGTGCGGGCCGGTGCAAGATTGTTTTTGCGAATTACAAGGGCGAAGACGCGGCCCCCAGGCGAAGTCTTTTGCATCTTTATTCTTGGCCAGGCAGCAGAGGAGCTTCTCTTCTTCATGCGAAGTAAGGTCTTCGCTGATAGTGACTGTCTACTTGGGCGTGGCCTGATCGAGGGGGACAGTCTTGGTCCCATCCTGACTCTGCAACTGAGCCTTTTCGTGCTGCTTGTCAGTTGGGCTGGCGGGCGCAGGGACCTCGCACTGTGCCGTGAGACAGTGCACGTTCCTCTGACCCGGCACGAAGTCTCGCTCTATGTTGCGCGCTGTCTGCTGGTTACCGAAGACCGTAATTACGCCTAGCGGGCCTGGTATCTTCATGCACAAATACAGTCCGTGGATGGCGGCTTCAAACTTATTGATGGAGCCCCGACCCATGATGGCGTTATATGGATATACCATATCCACAATGTCAAAAGTCACTTGCTCGCTTCGGGCATTGGGTGCTACACCGAAGGAGAGGGGCAACTCTATTTTGCCGACGGGGAAGGTGCCTTTGCCGCCGAAGCCATACAACGGGTTGTCCGAAGGCTTTAGCAGGCTGTGGCTGATGCCCATGCGATCGAAGGCGTGGAGGAAGATGATGTCCGCCTGGCTGCCGTTGTCAACGAGGACCTTGTGTAGGTCCCCAGCCTGCCACGCTGCAATTGATAACCATGGCATCGCGGTGGGGGGCGCTGCGCAAGTCGACGTCTCGTGCGTCGAAGGTGAGCGGTATGTGGGACCACTTCGTCTACACAACTGGGCCCGTGACGGCGACATGGTTTATGCTGCGGTAGTGGTCCCGCTTTTGCCGCTTGGTGTCGAAGTCGGTGCTGGACCCCCCAGTTATCATATGAATGACTCCGCGATAAGGTTGATCGACGAAGTCCTCCTGCTTTGGGGCGTTGGGGATGTTTTGTTGTTGCTGGTGTGGTGGTGGAGGCGGAGGATGTACGATTTGTACTTCCTGATGATGTTGGTAAGCGTGGTGCGGTGGATGCGGGGCGGGAGCGTGGATATATGGTGGAGGGGGTGGCTGGTAGTTATGCGCGACAATTCTGGGGTTGTCGGCTGGCTACGCCCTCGCCATTCTGTCTCTGGTGGCCTTCACTTCGGGGCAGTCTTTGGTTGGGTGGGCGCAGTCTTCGCCATGGAAAAGGCAGTAAAACCGGCGCGGTGGAGGGGGTGGGTGCGCACGCCCTTGGCCCCTGCCGCGAGTTTCACTTCCGCGGCCCTGGGGGGGATATTCCTGGCGCCGAAGGGGGTCGGCGGCCGGCTGCTGGTTGGCAATGTTGTGCACTTGCGGCTGACCGCGGCCATCTCGACCGGAGTCTGGTTGCGGAGTTCTTGTCCACGTGTGGCTGGACTGTGGAGCGTCTTTTGGCTTCCGCTGGGACTCAATCTTGCGCTGGTGGAGCTCCTCGGATCTGGCATACTTTTCAAACAGCTGGTACAGCTCTTGGAGGTTCTTCGGCGGATCTCTGATGCAGTGGCTGTAAAGGACGCCAGCGCGAAGACCACTGATAGCATAGTGGATGGCAATCTGGTCATCGACTGAGGGTAGCTGTGACTTGAGTGTGAGGAATTTGCGGTAGTATTCCCTCAGGGTCTCCCTCTCTAGCTGCTTGCAGAGCGAGAGCTCGGCCAGGGCGTCGGTGTCCGGGCGGTACCCTTGGAAATTGAGGAGGAACTTGTCCCGGAGACTTCTCCAGGAATCGATGGACAGCGGAGGCAGCCTGGTGAACCAGGTGAGTGCGGGGCCCTCGAGGGCGATGATGAAGGACTTCGCCATTGTGGCGTCGTCCCCCCCGGACGATGCGACGGCGACCTGGTAACTCATGATGTATTGAGCCGGGTCGGTGCTGCCGTTGTACTTGGGGTAGGTCCCAGCCCGGAAGTTAGCTGGCCAGGGCGTCACTTGCAGGTGAGGCGCCAGGGGACTTCGCTCATCGAGATAATTGACCCCTTGGAACGGCACGGCGTGCGGGAAAGTGAAGTCGCGCTGGGGGAAACGCGGGTCCTCCGGTTGCGCGCGGTGTTGCAGGGGTGGCTCATGCTGCAGGCCGGGGTGGCCTTCGCGCGTGTCTTCGTTTTGTGCGCGCTGCTGGAGGGATGACTCGTGCTGCGGGCCGAGGTGGCCTTCGCACTGCATCAGCGCGATCTCCCGCTCGAGTTCCTGGGCCTTGTGCTCTTCGTCGCGTATCATCTGCCGCACTTTGGCGAGTGCGGACACACGCTGGCGCTTGGCCTCCAATATCTCCTTCTGCCTCTGGAGGTTGCGGTTCTTGAGGCGTAGAGCGCGCAGCTGTAGCTGTTCTTCTGCGGAGATGCCGAGGGCCTCACCGTCCTCGGCGAGGTCCGCGCCCTCCGGTGGTGCGAAGCCTGAGGGAGGTGCGAAGCCTGGGGGAGGTGCGAAGCCTGAGGGTTGTCCCTCAGGGTCGCAGGTGCGGAGGGTGTCGTCTTCAGTGGCCTCTTGGTGGGTGGATTGGGTGAGGGCGAGGGCCTTGCCCTTTCTTGCGGCGAGCAGTGCTGCCTTCGCAGCCTCGTCAGCCTTCGGGTTAGCTCTCTTGGGTGCCATCGCGGGTGGTTGTCTCGTAGCACGAACGGTGGGCGCCAAATGTTGGAACTGTCTCTCGACAGCTAGGAGATCCAACACGAGTGAATGGTGATGGCAACAGGGCACTCGCGCGTGATGGCAAAAGCTCTGTTAATCTGGCCTCTCACGGGCACTGTGCGGGGGTATTTATAGGCATCCGAGTGCACGGCGCCTTGCGTTAAGGACGCATGTGCCCTCAGGTACCTAGTTTATCCCCAGAATATTCCCATAAAGCGGGGTTACAAGCTGTAATTACAAGTACACCTTTACAAATTAGGCCCGTAACACAAACGCGGCCACGCAGGGCCCGTTACAATGGGCCTGATCTCACGTGGGCCTCGGAGCTGACCGAGGCCGCGCCGTGGGGAGGCGTTGCCGCAGGCCTTCGTCTGGTGTCGAATCGAGCGAAGGGTCTCCATGTTGTCTCTGGTGCCGATGAAGCGAAGGGTGTCCCTGCCTGCTTTGTCTGTCAGGGCAGGGGCTAAGCGGTGGAGACTTCGGGCGAAGGGTGGCGTTTCTGCCTTCGCTCCAACACAGTTCAACATCTGGAAAAGATGTACCTCTGCCAGGTACCAAACTTTGGGTTGAAAATAATAAAGCTGAGACCGAGCGGTTGACTTGCACGAGAAGGGAGTCTCGGTGTAGTGCCTCCGTCTAAGTCGATTAAGGACCGTGTCGATGTAGGCTTGCTAATTGAGGACCCTTTAACTGGTCACATGCCTCATCATGGGTAAGCTTTGCCTCGGGCAGACTAATACCAGAATAAGATAACACGCAATGTGAGTGGAGAGATGGCGAGAGTAGCGTGTACCCTCCGTGGCAAGAGGCTAGACGGTGGTGTATCTGTGCTCTCGGTTGGCGTGAACTTGATATGGTCTTAAGAACTCCGGTGGCGAGTTGACATATGCAAGGGTTAAGTGCTACATATGTCGTGTGATTGGAGATCCCCAGCTAGGTATTAATCGATTCGGATCGCCGTTACTTCTCGGACATGAAGACTTGGTCACTGCCCTACACGTAGCAATCCAGTGAACTGATGGGATGATATAAAGACGGCTAGTATAGGCCAAGTGCTTGAACTAGGGTAGAAAGAACTCTAGATGCAGGTAACTTTACTTAACCTGACAAGTAAAAATGGATTTTAAGGATCCACTCATAGTAAGCTTTTCTGCAAAACAGAGTCTTTGATTCTTGATAAGCCATACCTTGACTCCCTCTAGCCAGCATAACCTTGAGAGTCTTTTCTTTAGTCGGGTAAGTCTTGCTGAGTAATTCTGTACTCAGGGTTTTATTCCCTGTTGTTTTTCAGGTTGTAGTTTTGTGCTGCTGCTGATGGTGTTAAGTGCCGGTGGGCTCGACCTTCTTATATCAGTATACCCCGTCTTTATCTTCTTATGAGGATTGTCACTTAAGCTAGCACATACTTCAAACTTACAAAAAGTTTTGCAATATTTAAAAGTGAAATTCTATTGTAGCTACTCCGATTTTGTAACTTGTATACTCCTTGATAATAAGATTTCCCCTGCAAAAATATTGGTGTGTGTGATTTGTGTTACTTAATCCTACGATCCTAGTTGTTCGTGGTTTATCCGGGGTCCTTAGGGCACTCGGATGGATCCTTTTAAGTTACCTGGTGTACATGCATAGCCGTCTGAGGTCTTTGAGACAAGGATAGGTGCATGTGGGCCCGATAACTTGGGAGGTTCTGCCACAATATTGTGATGATGCTAGCCTCTACAACAACCTTAGTGCTTCCAAAGGAAGACACACCTAGTGTCACTCATGGCACCGAGCCACCGACCCCACCTCCAATGGCTCCTTCTGTGTGCAAGTTATTGAATTACTTACAATTACACTAATTGAAGTGCATATTTTTTCATGAATAAACATATATATTTATCGCTATATTCTTTTTTCATAAATGATCATGCCTTCATATTTTGTAATTTCTAATATATTTTCTAGTACAAACTTTAGTGTGTTAATCATAAAAAGATAAATTACAATCTATCTAACCCCAACTATGAAGAACATGGATGTAGTATACCATGGGCACATAATTATACACATATATTTATATAAATATCATATGTATATATATGTATACACACATATAAATATACATACACAAATATGTATATATAATACACACACATACACATATATATCTGGGTTAAGCAGTTTTGTGGACACGAGTATAAAAATTTCATACACGTGAGAAAAAACCTATCGGGTTGAGAATCAAACTCACATCCGTACCTCGGGTACAAACGCACATGTTGGGGGCCTTCTTCCGAAGGTCCTAAAAACGTGACTAATATGTTTTTCAGTGTAACATAGACTGATACAGGAGGCTTCGACTTTGAGATGAAGGTATGCGTGATATGAAAATACAACCCGAAAGCAGGATGAACGGGCGCCAAAAGCTGTGGCCGAAGGAGCTCCGGCTTAGTATAATGACGAAGATGGAAGATGAAACCAATCTAAAGGGGAAAAGACTACTCAATCCTTGATAGCTCGCCTTACGACTAGCAGCAAATGTCAGGGACATGAATGTAATTTTGTTCGCGCTACGTCCCGTACCTATAAATAGATGAACAGTAACACCATACTGTTCAGGCTGACTGTAATCGCTCTTGCGTCACTCTCGCATTTTTCACCTTTTGTCAAGCCGAAGGTATCAATGTAATATGAATATTATGAATATTTATTCATGTTTATGAAATGAGAATATAAATAAATCATTGATATACCATTATTATTTATGTTCTTTTATTTCATGCATCTCCACTTATATTTGTTTAATGAGATTACCCTAAAGGAGATAATGTGTCGAAGGATGAAGGTCTTTAATCGTTAACAATTGTGTTGCTTTGTTCTTGATGTATAGCATTCGAGAACAAGGACCAACATTGGCGCCCACCATCGGTGAACTCATTCGACCACGTTCGACAAGCATCGACTTCCGCAATGTCGTCGAAGAAGACAACGGTGCCAGGGTCTACCCTGCAGCCACTGGACACTAATCAGGAGACGCTGCGAGAAGCTAGGAGCTAGAAGAGGAAGGCCACTAGCCCAACACCTCAGGAGGAGGAACTAGATCAAGAGATTAGGGATTTGGAGACTATCCACCAGCAGGTGTAAAGGAAGAGGGAAAAAGATGCTTTGGCTCGCCGACCTTCAGAAGAAGATCGATGAAGCCACTAAAGAAATGCGTCACCTCACTCAGGATGACCAAGACCAAAGGCCCCAACAAAGGGAGCTTCGCCAAGACAGCCTATTCAATGACGATGAATGGTACGGTGACTTTCATTAGGGCAATTTTGCTTTTGACGATGCTTCTCCCTTGACAACAGAATTGCAGGCTACCCCATGGCCACCGTCATACAAGTCACCTCAGCTCCCCATGTATGATGGGCACTCAAACCCAAAGCAATTCCTGATGAGCTACAAAGCAACCATATCCTCATATAGGGGCAATACTGCAGTCATGGCGAAGTCCTTCGTCATGGCAGTCAAAAGCGTAGCTCAAACTTGGTACTCCTCTCTTCGGCCAGGGACAATTACGTCATGGCAGAAGCTAAAGGATATGTTAGTGACCAGCTGTTGGAGACTTGTTCTCAAATGCTAAGAATTAAGAACAAGGCAACATAGAAAATGTTAAGTGTTAAAGTCCTTCGTCCTCCAAAACATTATATCCCTTCAGGATATAAAGAATTTCGGACGAAGGTTACGAAGGACGTACCTTCGTGAGCATAATAGCAAGGGACGAAGCATTCATATCATATAAATCATGAAGTATGAAATAAACATTTAAATATTATCATAGAATCATTTCCATTTTTATTATCATGAATGAATGAATATAAATGACTTCAAATTACAAATGTACCTTCGGTCCTGAGGAAAACAAAAGTACAGGTGTGATGCGAAAGCAAGTGGCAGGTTCGCGTGAACAGTACAGGGGTACTGTTCATCTATTTATAGACACAGAACACAGCCTGTGACGAATTACAATTATGCCCCTTACAAAGGTTTACAACATTGACTCAGACCCCTATGGATAAAGAGGTCATTCTATCTCTATGTCGGTTTGTAATGCCGAAGCTCCATGAAAAGGAACCTTCGGCCATCTCCTGGGGACAACTTCAGCCGAAGCTGCTTCTTCGTGTAAGACCTTCGATGCAACGAAGCATGGCCCCAACAGTAGCCCCTTTCGCGGCGCTAGATCGTTTTTCGTAACGAGCTTGATCCGTGAAAAATGCCCCTTAAGCTTCGGGAAGCCGAAGGTCCAAAAAACACCTTCCCTGAGCTCGTTGCCGAGAAACGATTCAATTCCCGAGCTCGTGTCGGTCCCACCTTGCAGAGTTACTGTTTGATCTTTGCGGTCCACTGCGCAGCGAGTACAAGTGACTGCCCGCCTGGTGTAAAAATCCTGCCGCTTCGCCTTCTTACCTGCAGCACTATATAAACAGACGAGTAGGTGTGAAGTTACCACAGCATTCATTGCTATTTGCACTGTTTTGCTGCCAAAATTTTTAACTATAGCCGAAGCTTGATTCTCAGAATCGAATGAAGGTCCATCTCGAAGCCTGCTTCGTCAGAAAGAAAAGCTTCGGGAGAAAAGGAAAAAGAAAAAAGTATCTAACTTCCCCAAACTCAGAATCAAATGGCCAGAGTGCGATCTACTGCCAGAGTTGAACGTGAAGGAGACGAAGCCGAAGGTTCGAATACTGTGCCCATCTCCGAAGCAATGCAGCGTTCTGGACTGGTGACTGCGGAAGAAATGCCCGCTGCTGAAGCAGACCCGACACCTGCCGAAGAAGAAGAGAACATTGAAGAAACTGACCCCGAAGATGACTACCGCATTGCCATGCCCAGCAAGCCCAGCCACCTAGACTTCGGGAAGTCGACTGTTTCAAAGGCTGATCTTTCCAAGATGGTGAAAGCAGGTTATTTCAGTGAAAATCAGAAGAAGCTACTCCGCTTCGGGGGAGAAGAGACTACCCCGAAGCCAGAGAAGGACGAGATTGTCATTTTCAAGAGCTTTTTAAAAGCTGGGCTGAGATTCCCTCTTCATGGAATTATTGCGGATGTATTGAAAAAATTTGGTATTTACTTTCATCAATTGACTCCTAACGCTATCGTTAGGCTTAATGTTTATATCTGGGCCCTCCGAAGCCAAGCAGTGGAGCCATTTGCCGACAGTTTCTGTCGAGTTCATGAGTTACATTATCAAACAAAGGCCAGAAAAGATGGATTACATGACAACTTTGGCTGCTACAATTTTGCCTACCGGAAGACAACAAAGTCTCCTGTTATCAGCTACCGAAGCAAATGGCCAGCAGGCTGGAAATCTGAGTGGTTTTATGTAAAGGTTGACGAAGATGAAGAGAAGTTGGTACAAAGCCCACTTGACTTAATCTTCGGAGAGACAAGGCCGCGGTGCCACATGAAATTAGAGGGTCCTACCTGGGCTGCACTAGGTGAGTTTGAAATTATTTCGGAGCATATCGGTACCAGGGATCTGGTTCAAGAATTCTTGGCGTTCAGAGTCTTCCCTACTCTGAAAGAATGGGAAATGCCAAAGCTAGAGGGGGAGAAGAAGGGGGAACTTGTTCGGCTTCCTTATCACTTCAAATTCAAGAAATACTTTAAAAAGCCTTGCCAAGAGTGGCTGGACACAGTTGAGGTGATGTGCAATGAAATTCTTGGGAATTATTCCAAAAAAGAAGATCAACTGATGACCGCGGCCTTCGGCACCCGTCCGAAGCGAAGGCTGAACCGAGTGCTTGATGCCGTGGGCTTCGAGTACCCTGACTATGAGCGGCTGAACAAGGGTGCTGAGGGCCAAAAAAGAAAAAGAGTGGCCGAAACTTTGAACAAGGATGAAGAAGAACCACCAAAAGAGAAGAAAATTCCCAAGAAGAGAAAAATATCAACTCCAAAGCGAAAATTATCCGATGAAGAGGGGACCCCCGCACCACCTTCTACCAGCGACGTGGAGGAAATCTTAAAGGTAATGACTGAACCCGTGCCCACGAAGCTAAGTCCATTAGGGCCTCAACTGACGAAGCTTTTTCGAAAGGTGGAAGAGCCGGAAAAAACGAAGATAACCAAAGCAAAGAGGCAAAGAATTATAGCAGTGACCGAAGTTATTGACAAGACGCCACCGAGGGCGTCAATTAAGAAAACACCAGCTGTTGAGGGCACAACAAACGTCGAAGTCGCACCTTCGGAGATCGTGGCTACCGAAGCCGCTACAGCCGAAGATGTGAACTTAGAAACTACCATTGAGGACATCAACAAAATTTTGCAAGACATGGCTGCAGAAGAAGCTGCCACCGCTGCTGAAGAAACCATGGCCACAGTGCCTGGGAAGGGGAAAGAAATAGCCGAAGACACTTCGGACGACGAAGCCTACACATTTCAAAATTTAGTTGGGCAAAAACTTTCGAAGGACGAAATAGAAGAGCTTAAAGACTATGCCAAATCTTGCGGATACAGGCCAGGAGCTCTTCTTTTCGGAGGTGTGGACGATGAAAAATTAGGCTGCATCCGAGACCAAACTGGAGCTAAGGTCATCGGTACTCTATCAAAGAGTATCGGTTTTCCGAAGCTAGAGACAGATATCAGCCGCTACCGACGACAACATATCGTCGGCAGCTTATTTTATTCCAATTTCAAGGTAAACAACCTTTTCTCTGGTTTTTATTGCTTTTAATAATGAAAATGTTACTAACGAAAGTTGTTTCTGTGCAGAGCATGCTACTGAGCAAAGCTCTGAAGATGCAGCAAGATTTGGAGGACAAAAAACACGAAGCTATAATTGAAAATTTAGAGAGCAAGATAAAAGAACAATCAGCTATCATTGAAAAGAAAGACTTCGAGCTCCAATCATCCGAAGGCTTGCTGGCAGAGACTGAAGCTAAAGTATCAGAATTGAATTCGAAGCTTATCGGTCAATCAAAACAATTTGAAGAGGAGAAGCTAGAGCTTAATTCGAAACTTGAAGCCGAAGTCCAGACCAACTCAGACTTGAAGAAATCATTAACAAGCCTTCAAGACAAGTGCTTGAAATTTAGTAACAACTGTATCCAACAATTAAAGAAGATCTTTCACTCAGTTGGAGCCAGCAGCGGGAAGTTTAACCCTTCAGCTGAAAATTTACCAAAAGCCTTCGATCATATTGAAGCTGAAATTGAAGAACTTGACGAAGTTATAGCCGGGCACGGTGACTTCTGTGCCTGGGTAGCTTCTCGGGGTACCGCTGCAGCGTTCCTGAAGGCCGGCTGCGAGCATGGAAAAATCGTCAACAGGCCCAACTTCACCCTGTCTCCATCAATCCTGGACGATATTCCTGACCTCGCCCGAAGCATCTCAAATAGATTTATAAAAATGATATGGACAAAAGGCGGGCGGGAGAAGGCTGGAGACGAAGCTCGAAGTCATCTTGAACCAGTAAGAAATGATACTTCGTACTTACCTTCTCCTTTGCACTTGATTTTTACTCGCGATACCTTAATTCATGTAGGATGACGAAGCTGAAGGTGATACTTAAAGAATATGCCGCCGAAGCGGAAGCCTGACGAAGATTAGCAGGAGTAGACTAGAAAAAACTCAGGAGAATTTGTAACAACTTTTTGTAAATACAATTAAATTGTTCTCAATGAACTTTGTACATACCTTGTAATATATTCTTACCCTTCTATTGAGGCGCTTTGATGTGGACGAAATTAGTATTTTGAGCCGAAGGCGAAAAAAACACCTTCCCTTCTTTTCGTACACAACGAAGCATAGAAGACCACTTCTTCTTTTACCGAAGCTTTTCTTTTTTTGTACATAACGAAGCATAGAAGACCACTTCTTCTTTTGCCGAAGCTTTTCTTTTTTTGTACATAACGAAGCATAAAAGACCACTTCTTCTTTTTGCCGAAGCAACCACTTAGGAACACAAATGCTATGAATGAATGCTTATGAATGCAAATGCTATGATGTAATGTAATGTGCGAATGAATGTCCAAAACATATGTCCGAAGCCACACTCAGCCATTATTTCCTTAGAAACAACCACACATCAGCTCTGCATTCCCTTAGGAACGACTTTGGAGCTTCTTCGCCTTTTACTTAGGCGGTATCAGCGTTGACTTTTCGCTGTAAGCTCTGCATCCCCTTAGGGACGTCTTTGGAGCTTCTTCGCCTTTTACTTTCGGCGGAATCAGCGTTGACTTTTCGCTGTGAGCTCTGCATCCCCTTAGGGACGTCTTTGGAGCTTCTTCTCTTTTTCAGTTTCGGCACTCGATGGTGCGTTCTCAGCTTTTACATTTACATTCTTTGGGGGATTTTGCTCTTATAAAACTAAAAAGGAAATTACATATGATGGCCCCATTAAAAACCTTTCTCCCCCTTTAGAAAGGAAAAGGGTGCCATGAAAAAGAAAAGAAAAACATAAAAAGTTACATCAAGTTATACATAATATCGCCGAAGCTCATCCGCATTCCAAGATCTTGGAATTTCGTTGCCGTCCATGTCCTTTAATCTGTACGAACCAGGCCTTGACGAAGATACTACTAAGAAAGGTCCTTCCCATTTCAACTGTAATTTGCCCACTGTGTCTGGGTTGGCCACTCTCCGAAGCACCAAGTGTCCCGGCTCAATATTTTTTAGCCGGACCTTTCTATCTCGCCATTTGACTGTTTCAGCCTGGTATTTATTGATATTCTCCACAGCTTGAAGCCTGATCCCTTCTAAAGCATCTTTTTCCACAAAACAGGCATCTTCAGGACTTGATTCTGTCGAAGCTACCACTCTTATTGATCCAGCTTTAGCTTCTTCCGGAGTTATTGCTTCGTCTCCGAACAATAACTTGAATGGAGTAAAGCCTGTAGACCTTGATGCTGTTGTATTGTGGCTCCACACCACTTTGGTTAACTGATCTGGCCATTTTCCCCTGGGCTGATTGAAGATTAACTTCATTATTCCTGTCATTATAATGCCGTTGGCCCTTTCAACGAGCCCATTCGACTCCGGATGCCTGACTGATGCAAAATGGATCTTCGTTCCAATTTGATCACAGAAATTTCTGAAAGCTTCGGAGTCGAACTGCGTTCCATTATCTACAGTGATGGCCTTCGGTACCCCGAAGCGACAGACAATATTCTGCCAGAAAAACTTTTGGACAGTGGCCGAAGTTATTGTGGCTAATGGCTTCGCCTCAATCCACTTGGAAAAATACTCCACAGCCACTATAACATACTTTAGATTTCCTTGAGCCGGTGGTAATGGACCCAACAAGTCAAGGCCCCACCTTTGCAATGGCCAGATGGGTTGTATCAGCTGTGTCAAAGACGAAGGTTGCTTTTGATCTCTTGCACATTTCTGACAACCTTCGCACTTTTGAACTAACTCCGCTGCATCCGAAGCTGCCTTCGGCCAATAAAACCCTTGGCGGAAAACTTTTCCAAGTAACAGCCTAGATCCGATGTGGGATCCACACAGGCCTGCATGTATTTCTTTCATTAATTCTATACCTTCGGTTCTAGACAAGCATTTGAGCAGCGGGGCACAAACTCCATGTTTGTATAATTCCCCTTCTATCATGACATACGGACGAGCTCTTGCCTCTATTCTTTTATTGTAAGCTTCGTCATCTGAAAGGAACTTACCCTGAAGGTAAGAGATTATTTCAGTTCTCCAATCTTCGCTGTAAACAGGAGATATGTTGAGGACTGCTCTTTCGAGAAGCTCCACTGAAGGTGCCTTTATTGTTTCGAAGAACACATCCGAAGGTAACGGCAGCCCCTGTGCTGCAGACTTGGCTAGCAAATCAGCATGCTCATTTTGTCCTCGAGGAATATTCTTGACAGAAAATCCTTCGAAGGAGGCTTCGATCCTTCGGACCGTGTCTAGATATTTTTCAAGCTTCGGATCCTTAGCCTTGCAACTTTTGTCAATATGACCCGAAACAACCTGGGAATCAGTTTTAAGAATCGCCCTTCTGATTCCCATTGCCTTTAATTTCCGAAGGCCCAGGAGCAGGGCTTCGTACTCAGTAATATTGTTTGTACAGCTGAAGTCAAGTCTTGCTGCATAACAAGTTTTAACCTTGGATGGTGAAACCAACACAGCGGCTGCACCTGCTCCGAAGGTTCCCCAAGAGCCATCACAAAACACTGTCCACACTTCGGCATCTTTATTTGCTTCTTCATCCTGAGCCCCTGGCGTCCAATCGGCAATGAAATCTGCCAATGCTTGAGACTGGATCGAAGATCTATGCACATAATCAATGTAAAATTCATTGAGCTCTGCAGCCCATTTTCCAATCCGTCCAGTAGCTTCTCTATTTCTCATGATATCCTTCAACGGTTGCGAAGAAGGAACAATAATATTGTATGTCTGAAAATAATGCCGAAGCTTCCTGGATGCCATTAAAACGGCATATAATACTTTCTCCAGCTCTGTATAATTTTTCTTTGATATACTAAGGACTTCAGATACAAAATATACTGGGACCTGCTTCTTGACTTGGCCATCATACTTCTCCTGGACAAGTGCCGCACTTACTGCTGAGTGCGAAGCTGCCACATACAACAATAAAGGAGCCCCTGGCGTTGGTGGGGTTAATGTTGTTAGATCTATCAAGTATTGCTTCAGCTCTTCGAAGGCTTTTTGTTGACTTGGGCCCCATTGAAAGACTTCAGCTGACTTCAGCACCTCGAAGAATGGTAAATTTCTTTCTGCTGATCTGGATATGAATCTGTTGAGAGATGCCAGCCTTCCTGTCAATCTTTGGGCCCCCTTTCTTGTAGTTGGTGGCTCCATTCGAAGTATAGCTTCGATTTTATTTGGATTGGCTTCAATTCCCTTTGTTGAAACCAAGCATCCGAGAAATTTCCCCTTCTTCACTCCGAAGACACATTTTTCTGGATTCAGCTTCAGACCAGCTTGTCTGAAACTGGCGAAGGTCTCCTGCAGATCAGCAATATGATTTTCCTGCTTCGTGCTTTTTACAATGATGTCATCGACATAAGTCAACACATTTCTGCCTATCTGAGACTGGAGGACCTTCGCTGTCATTCTGCTGAAACTTCCTCCAGCATTTTTGAGCCCCTCAGGCATCCGAAGATAGCAATATGTGCCACTTGGGGTTATGAAGCTAGTCTTCGGCTCATCTTCCTTCTTCATCCAAATTTGATGATAGCCTGAGTAGCAGTCCAGGAGACTCATGAGCTCTGAAGAAGCTGCTGCATCGACTAAAGAGTCTATCCTTGGCAGCGGGAATTCATCCTTCGGACAAGCCTTGTTGAGATCTGTGAAATCGATACACATTCTCCACTTGCCATTGGCCTTCTTCACCATAACAGTGTTAGCTAGCCACTCTGGATACTTTACTTCTCTGATAACTCCTGCACTGAGGAGTCTTTTTACTTCATTGCGAGCCCCTTCGGCCTTGTCATCCGACATCTTCCGAAGCCTCTGCTTTCGGGGTCTGAAGGATGGGTCAACATTGAGCGAATGTTCAATAACATCCCGATTTACTCCACAGAGATCATTAGCTGACCATGCAAAAACATCTTTGTTGTTGAATAAAAACCTTATCAAGGTTTTCTCCTGGTCTTCAGATAGTTGCGAGCCCAACAGCACCTTCTGCTCTGCTATGTCCTCACACAATAGCATAGGCTTCGGCTGATCTGCTGAAGCTGCTTTCTCCCTTCTGAATTTGTACTGTTCACAAGCTTCAGCTCCATCTATGTTATGGATTGCTTTGGAGTCAGTCCAGCTTCCTTCGGCCCTTCTAGCAGCTTCCTGGCTTCCATGAATAGCAATAGGCCCTTGGTCCGAAGGTATCTTCATGCAGAGATAAGCTGGGTGAAGAATTGCTTCGAAGGCATTAAGAGTACCGCGACCAATGATAGCATTGTAAGGATACTCCATGTCAACAATATCAAACACAATTTGCTCAGTCCTTGTGTTGTTAACAAATCCGAAGGTTACCGGCATGGTAATCTTCCCAAGTGCTACAATCTGCCGCCCTCCGAAGCCACAAAGAGGGTGCGTAGCATCATGAATCTTGTCTTCAGGCTCTTGCATTTGTCTGAAGGCTTTAGCAAATATAATGTCAGCTGCACTGCCTGTATCAACTAAGACATTGTGGACCAGAAATCCTTTGATCACGCAAGAGATAACCATGGCATCATTGTGAGGATAATCCTTAAGCTGAAGGTCTTCCTGAGAGAAAGTAATTGGAATGTGGGACCATTTTGACTTGATGAAGGGTCTCTGCACTCCAACATGCTGCACCCTTCTCTGAGCCTCCTTCTTCTGCTTCTTGTTAGCCGGCTCTGAGCAAGAACCGCCTGTTATCGGGAGCACCATCTTCGAAGCCGAAGCAGCTCCAGCGTGATTGTTGAACGAAGCCATCAGCTCAGAAAAGTGGAAGTGAGTTCACCGGAGGTGGGCGCCAATGTTGGAGACTTGTTCTCAAATGCTAAGAATTAAGAACAAGGCAACATAGAAAATGTTAAGTGTTAAAGTCCTTCGTCCTCCAAAACATTATATCCCTTCAGGATATAAAGAATTTCGGATGAAGGTTACGAAGGACGTACCTTCGTGAGCATAATAGCAAGGGACGAAGCATTCATATCATATAAATCATGAAGTATGAAATAAACATTTAAATATTATCATAGAATCATTTCCATTTTTATTATCATGAATGAATGAATATAAATGACTTCAAATTACAAATGTACCTTCGGTCCTGAGGAAAACAAAAGTACAGGTGTGATGCGAAAGCAAGTGGCAGGTTCGCGTGAACAGTACAGGGGTACTGTTCATCTATTTATAGACACAGGACACAGCCTGTGACGAATTACAATTATGCCCCTTACAAAGGTTTACAACATTGACTCAGACCCCTATGGATAAAGAGGTCATTCTATCTCTATGTCGGTTTGTAATGCCGAAGCTCCATGAAAAGGAACCTTCGGCCATCTCCTGGGGACAACTTCAGCCGAAGCTGCTTCTTCGTGTAAGACCTTCGGCGCAACGAAGCATGGCCCCAACACCAGCTTTTAGGGTTTTCAAACAAAGTCGGTCACTGCCCAAGCTCTCTTTTAGTGTACACAGGACCATGAGGAGTACTTGCAGGCGTATGTCCAAAGGTTCTTAAGGCTGAGAGCTCAAGCACTTACAGTGCCCAATGAGATCGTCATTGAGGCCATGATTAAGGGGCTTCAGCCAGCACCCATGATGCAATACTTCACAAGGAAGCCACCACAAACCTTGGAGAAGCTTCTCCAGAAAATGGATGAGTACATCAAAGTCGACAATGATTTTCAGCAAAGAAGGGAAGAAGCCTATAGATACACTGAAATGGCTAGGGGCTTTGGAGGGAGATTCCACCCCAGGCATGTCAGGTCAATCCATAATGCTAGCTCAAGTGATGATAGGGGAAACCAAACCCAAAGGCTGCAGCATGACTCTCAGTCATCAGGGGCACAACAAAACTCCTTTAGGCCACCAGCTCAAAGAGGCAGAGGGGGCAGAAGCTTTGAAGGAAGATATGGAGATCAACCCAGGAAACTATATTGTTTGTTCTGCGGCGAAGACAAAGGGCATACCACAAGAATGTGCCAGGTTACGATTCAAAAGCAGAAAGAGATTGCTAAAGCTGAAGCATAGCAGAATCAACTGAAGCAGGTTCTACATACTGCTTCATGCTACTCTCCCTATGTCCCAGAGTATGTAGGCAATCAACAACCTATGACCTCTGTTGCTTCGGCAAGCCATTCTCAAGCTTCTTGGGCCCAGTTGCCACTGCCACTACCGCTAGCACCTACTTAGGTCCACAATCAGCAGCCAAAATGGCATCACCACGCTCAGCAACAACGTGATTTTTGGGAGGCATCCGAAGCTCGCACAGTCAATAGCACTATGCCCGAGTCGAAGCACATTTACTAAAGGATATCCTAACCTGGTGTATTTTCATTTTATTTGTCATTTTTTTTCTTGCATGAAAAACAGTTCATGGAGGTTTAATCTCCAACTTGATGTAATAATATTACGGTCACACCATCGAGTGTGGAATGCCAACCCTCAATAATGCTTCCGAAGTTACGAAGTCGTTCCTAAGGAAGCGCAGAGTAAGTTCCGAAGCTACAAAGTCATTCCTAAGGGAGCGCAGAGTAAGGTTCGAAGCTACAAAGTCGTTTCTAAGGGAGCATAGAGTAAGTTCCAAATCTACAAAGTCGTTCCTAAAGGAGCGCAGAGTAAGTTCCGAAGCTCAAAAGTCGTTCCTAAGGGAATGCAGAGCCAATATGCCACCGAAATAAAAGGTGAAGAAGCTCAAAAGTCGTTCCTAAGGGAATACAGAGCTTAAATACCACCAAAATAGAAGGTGAAGAAGCTCAAAAGTCATCCTTAAGGGGATGCAGAGCTTAAGTGCCACCGAAATAGAAGGTGAAGAGACTCAAAAGTCGTTCCTAAGGGGATGCAGAGTCTGGGTGTGTTTTCGTGTGGGTATGTGTCTTCGGCATAAACATCATGCTGCATCATATCATCACATCATTTTGCATAGCATACATCATACATCATGTCGCATCCGCAGCAAGATTGGGCAGAAGGAAAGTTGCTTCTTTCAAAATATGCAATGAATGAAACAGTATGCTGGAGCACAAAGTATACCTTCTGCAATTATAATTGTACATGCCAAGAAAATTTTCGTCGATAACAATATTATACAACAGCTGTGCTATAGAAGGGCTCTTTCTTTACGAAGCATGAAAAGAAGGGAATGTGTTTTTTCGCTGAAGGCTCAAAATTGGTTGTTGGGACGAAGGCGAAGACGCTACCCTTCGCACGAAGCCTTCGTCGCCCCGCTACACCAACGAAGGCGAGATGATCGGCATGGTTGCCCTTCGTCCTCTCCACGGCAAGACGAAGGCTACACTCCGACGAAGTTTGCCAACCCCACGGGTTCATCTCGCCTAGAGGCCCACGTGGAATTCGGCCCACTGTAACGGGCCCCGCATGGATAAGCATGTTACGGGCCTATTCTGTAATAGCTTTTCTGTAATGACGGCTTGTAACCTCCCTTTATGGGAATATTCTAGGGATAACCCGGGTACCTAAGGGCATATACGTCCTTGCCTTGGGATGTTGGCCGCTCGAGTACCTATAAATACCTCCGTATAGTGCCCTTGAGAGGCTAGATTAACAGTGCAATTGCCATCCCACGTTAAACTTTGCTTGCACTCTTTCCACTTCCCCGTTGGATCCGCTTGCCCAAGAGAGCAAGTTCCAACATTTGGTGCCCACCGTTCGTGCTACGAACAAACCACCGCGATGGCACCCAAGAGAGCTAGTTCGAAGGTAGCCCCATCCATCGACGAAGCAGCGAAGGCGGCGCTACTAGCCGAGAAAAAAGGAAAAGCCCTCGCAGACAACACCCCCCAAGAAGCCTGCAAAGATGAAGCCCTCAGCAAGAGACAGTGACACAAACACCCCACTCCCGAAGGCACCATATGCACCTGCAGCTCCAGAGGGCAACCACAAGCACCGCCCCTAGGCTTCGCTCCACCAGAGGGCGAAGACACAATAGAGGACGGTGAAGTCATCGGCATCTCAGCCGAAGAACAACTACAACTATGGGCCCTACGCATCAAGAACCACAACCTCCAAAAATAGAGAGACATCCTCGAGGCCAAGCGCCAGCGTGTCACCGTGCAAGCCAAGGTGCGCTAGATGATACGGGACGAGGAGCAGAGAGCCCGGGAGCTTGAGCAAGAGATCGCGTTCATGCAGAACGAAAGCCAGTACGACCTGCAGCACGGTCCCCCTCCAACAGCGCACGCCAGCCGAGGACTTCTTCATACCCCAGCGTGGACCCTTCATCCCGCATGCCACAGCTTTCCAAGGCATCAATTACCTTGACGAGCGAAGTCCCCTGGCCCCGCAACTCCAAGCATCACAGTGGCCCGCCAACTTCAGGGCAGGGACCTACCCAAAGTACAATGACAACACCGACCTAGCACAGTACATTATGAGCTATCAAGTCGCTGTCGCTTCGACCGGAGGGGATGACGCCACAATGGCCAAGTCGTTCATCATCGCCCTCGAGGGTCCAGCCTTGACCTGGTACACTAGGCTGCCGTTGTTGTCCATCGACTCCTGGAAAGCACTCCGGGATAAGTTTCTACTCAATTTCCAAGGGTACCAACCCGATACCGATGCCCTGGCCGAGCTATCACTCTGCAAGCAGCAAGAGAAGGAAACCCTATGGGATAGCAAGTTCCTGACTCTCAAGTCACAACTGCCTTCAGTCAACGACCACATCGTGATACACTACGCCATCAACGGCCTTTGGGCTGGTGTCCTGTACAGTCACTGCATCAGGGACCCACCCAAAAATCTCCAAGAACTCTATCAGTTGTTCGAGAAGTACGCTAGATCCAAAGAGCTCCATCAGCGTAAGGTCGAGTCTCAGAGAAAGCCCAAGGACCCTCCGCAGTCCAACCGAACCTAGACAAGGCCTTCGTAGTCAGACTCCAGATGGAACAGCCGCAGTCAGCAGCAGGTGCACAACATAGCCAACTAGCACCCCACCGGCGAGGCCGCTCGCCGTCAAGAATAGCCCCCCAGGGCCGCGGCAATGGCACGCGAGGCCAGAGCCGGGGCCGGGCACAACAACTGCGCAGATTTTACTGTTTGTTTCACGGCGAAGACTGCGCACACCCAACAAGGGATTGCCCAGAAGCAAAGGCCACCAAGGACAAAATGTCTCGGGCACAACCAGCCGACAATCAAAGAGTTGTCGCGCACACATATCACCACCACCAACCATACAACAACATCCATATCTAGCACCCACCCAACCACGCATATCAACATCATCAGGAAGTACAAGTCCTTCCACCCCCGCCTCCGCCTCCGCATCACCCAAACCCACACCACCAAAATCACCCACCAGCGCCGAAGCAAGAAGACTTCACCGATCAGCTGTATCGTGGAGTCATCCACATGATCACCGAAGGGTCCAGCATAGACTTCGAGACGAAGCGCCAAAAGAGGGATCACTACCGGAGTGTCAACCATGTCGCCCTCACCGGCCCGGTGGTGCAAACGAGGTGGTCACATGTGCCACTAACCTTTGATGCCAGAGATGTTGATCTACGCAACACACCTCACGTCGACGCCATGGTGATCAATTGCAACGTGGCTGGCTGGGACCTACACAAAGTCCTAGTTGACAACGACAGCCAGGCAGACATCATCTTCCTGCACGCCTTCGACCGCATGGGCATCAGCCACAGCTTACTCAAGCCTTCGGACAACCCCCTATACGGCTTCGATGGCAAGGGCACTTTCCCTGTGGTCAAGATTGAACTACCCCTGTCATTCGGCGTAGCACCCAATGCACGAAGTGAGCAGATTACCTTCGACATCGTTGACATGGTTTATCCCTACAACGCTATAATGGGTCGGGGCTCCATTAATAAATTTGAAGCGGCCATTCACTGTCACACCCGAATTTAAGGGACAAATCCGGGTGCATCTCATATGTGCGCCAAGGAAGAACAACACACATAATAACAGAGTGCATAGAGATAAATGTCATAAATAGCATAAATGTACTTATTACATAGCGGAGGACTTACAAAAATAAATGATAAAGTAAAGCGAACTAATTATTATTCCCTGGCGCCACAAAGCTGACTGGGAGACGCCACCTAGATCAAGTCGAATGCATCAGTGTTAGGCGACTCCTCTTCGACCACCTGTTCTTCTCCTGTGGGGGGGGGGGTGTGAGACAGCAAGAGTGAGCTCACATACGTTCATAGCTCAACAAGTTGTGGGGAATAATGTGGCATGAACTCACCAAAGGTGGGAGTTCATGAAGTGTAAGGCTAATCAATGAAATAAAGGCTGTGGCTGAGCATTGCTTTTATAAGTTGGTCAAAATTTTATTAGCAATTACTAAGTGTAAGTAAATACCAAACCTTAATGATAATAAAGAAAAGTAGTAGTAAAATAATCCCAAATGCGATGCAAATGTCAAATTAAATTTAAATTCCATAAATTAATCATGTGAGGGTCCGAGCCGCTCATGACCGTGAGCATGGCTAGTATACTAGTTTTACACTCTGCAGAGGTTACGCATCTTTACCCACAAGTCATGTTACCCATCTGCCAAGAGACGGCCAATCCCATACACCTCTACCGAGGAGGCAAGGCAGGGTAACACTACGAGGCCTTTACAAAGTTCCACTAGCTTCAGAAATCCCGCTACAGTTTATAGGAAGCTCCAGTGCAGGAATCCCTCGCCTGACCGCCATCGCAGCAAAATCAACCCAAGGACTTCCCTACACTGACCACTCCCCTACTGCCCTTGCCCCTTTCGGGTAAGGAAGACCTCCACTAGCTTTCCTAGTTAATCAGCCAAGGGCGTCCCATTAAACCCTTGTAGTAGCACTGCTTTCCCGGGTGGTCGCTCCATGTTCCCATTAATTTAATGATCTTAACATGAACAGTAATAATAAAAAGATAATAAAAGAGTAATCATGAATATTGTATCTCCATATCCAATCCACATAAAGCAATAGCAGATACTACCCAAAAATATTTCAGTGGTGAAACAAGGTATAAAGATAACCAAAACTGGGGTAACCTAAAGGATCCCATCAAAATTAACCTATGCAGATCATTATAATTAATAAGAACATGGCTGGGAAAAAGTAAGTGATCAAGGGCACAACTTGCCTTCAATGAGCTCCTGCTCAGCTACCTCTACTTGCTGAACCTCAGATTCCACAGCGGCTTGCTCGTCTACTCGCATCAACACAATACATACATAGTATAGCAAAAATTAACATCACACCAAACATATAATTAAAATACACAATAATAATCTAGACATTAAAATAAGATCATAGGAACTGGAATCCTCAAATTTGGAGTTATAGATTTCAAGTTATGGATTTCCTAAGGTTTAATGTGCTTGAAATAGGATTAAATGAGAAATTAATTTTCTTACTGTTTTCATGACAAAACAGAGACTCTAGGTGATAGAGAATAAAATTATAAAATTTTTGAAACTGGAATGGATTAATTTGGACTAGAGATGAATTTTCTATGCATTTTACAAGTTCTAGCACTATTTTTGTATTAAAACCTGTTTTCCAAATCAATTATTCCATTTTAAACAGCTTTGGACTGGGCGCACCAATACTGAGAAAGGCAGGGACCCGGCGCAATTAAACCCTAGACCCAGAAAACTATACACTGGACTGCGGGTTTTATTCTTGAAAAGTAAAGGGTTTCTTTAGCAAAAAGGCCAACGCGAAGGGGTATCAGTGGTTTTCGGCCGCGAGATCAACAGCGGACGGTTTGGATTAGATCCATCCCACCGCGAACTGGTACGCAACCGTAGCCATGAGATCAGACATCGACGGTTTGGATTTAAAACGTTAGGATCACTTCGCGGCTGTCCGTTTATGATCTAACGGACCAGATCAAGACATGGTGAAAGGGTACGTGCGGACTAATCACGGCCGCTGAATTAAGATCCAACGCTAGGGAGATCTCCCCTAACCTCCCGACGGCAGCCGAGCAGAGGCGCCCCGGTCACGGCGGAGCTCTCACCGGCGCCACTAAATCATACCGCTCCGGCGACCCGCTATGGCTAAGAATGTATGCAAAATGAAATTAAGGGCTAGGCGACCACGGTGGGGACTCACTTGTGGCCGAGCGAGGTGAGGTGGCGCCCGTCAACGGAGAAGGGCGGAGGCAGGGGCACGATTGCGTCCTGACGGACGATTCTTGGGTGGCCGGCACCTTTCGCGCTCGAGAAGACGCACGACTGAAATCCCCCGCACGACGACCAATTCGCTGAGGTTACTCACGTACCCAGACCGCCGGTGACATCCAAATTTCAGTGCGGCGGCCGCTCTCTCCTCACGCAGTGCTCTCTCACGGTGGCGGGTTTCACGGCGAAGCTGAATTCCTCATGGGCACCACACACGAGATGGGGTGTACGCGTTATATCCACCGATCAAGCGCGAAAGGTCCGGGGCGAAGTGGTTGAGAGGATCCCGGCATCGCCGGCGACGGACCCGGTCCGCGCAGTCATGGCGAGGTGGGAGGCTCGAAAAAGGGGGCCACAAGTCAGCGATACAAGGCGCGCACGCGGCGACTGGGAAACTGACTGATGGGCCTACGAGGTAGTGACTGAGGGCATTGGGCGCGACTGTCCGAAGGGACCCGAATGCCAGCGAACGGAGAGACGCGAGCGCGAGGGAGGGTGGCTGGCCAGTGGCCCTCGATGTCAGGACTGTGCGCGCGGTGGAAGAGGTTTTGGGCCGCGCAGGAATAATGGCCAGGTGGGCCGAAAGTGTGGGGATCTAGCCCAAGCGCAGGTATTTTCTCTTTTCTTTTATGTTTTCTATTTCTTTTTCCTTGTTTTGTTTTCCCAAAGTTCAAACTTAATTACCATTCAAAATCCAAATTTTGTGGTGGATTTGTCCTTATTTTATTATACAACTGAAGGAATCAATTAATTAAAAATTTATTCCTATTCTTATTATTTTGTTTTATGTAGGGCCATCTTATTTCTTTCTCATCTCTAACTTATTACCCCATTGTTGCAAATTGCATTTATTTGGTTAAATTCTAACTTATACATTGACACCTCTTTCTTAACCTTGCCAAAATTTAATGCACAAACATAAAAGCTCAACATGATGCATGAACTATTTAAGTGTTATTGGTTATTTAATCCCTTGTTGATGGTGTTTATTCACATGTGATAGTAACTAAAGATGGTACACACATATAGGTAAAGGAAATATTCTCTTATCATATGATTTACAAATTTAGGTATTACATTCACGGACTGTACCTATGCATGAAAATTCCGGGTCCGCAAGGGGTCATAACAGTTTATGGTAACCAATAGACTGCGCGCAACATTGAGAGAGACTTCGTTCCAGGACAACGGAACGTACACTGCCTTACAACACAACGCGAAGTCTCCGAAGTAACCCACCCAGTCGCCGCCAAGAAAGCTAAGGCGCAGCTACAGAGCAACAATGGAACGAAGATAGTTCCCCTCGATCCAGCGACGCCCAAGCAAACGGTCATAATAAGCGAAGACCTGACTTCACAAGACGAGGAGAAACTCATCTCCTGTCTCGCCAGAAACAAGGACGTCTTCGCCTGGTCCGCCCTCGACCTGGTCGGAGTCAGCCGCACCGTCATCGAGCACAGTCTGGGCATCGACCCTTCGGTGCACCCAAAAAAGCAGCGGTTGCGCAAAATGTCTGACGAAAAAACAGAAGCCGCCAAAACTAAAGTGCACCACCTGCTGGAGGCCAATTTCACCGAACCAATCGCCTACCCTACGTGGCTCACCAACGTAATGATGGTACAAAAGAAAAGCGGCAGGTGGCGCATGTGCATCGATTTCACCAGCCTCAGTAAGGCCTGTCCAAGGACAATTTCCCGCTGCCACTGATCGACAAGATAGTCGATAGTGCAGCCGGATGCGAAGTCATGTCACTTCTCGACTGCTTCTCCGGCTACCACCAGATATACATAAAGGAGGAAGACAAGGCCAGCACCAGTTTCATCACACCCTTCGGCACGTACTGCTTCATCAGGATGCCGGAGGGACTCAAGAACGCTGGGTCAACCTTCTCTCGCCTCACCAAGACGGTGCTCGAGAGCCAAGTGGGCCGCAACATTTTCACGTACGTAGACGACATCGTTGTCGCAAGCAAAAATAAAGAAGATCACCTGGCTGACCTCGCAGAGACGTTCACAAACATGCGGGACGCACGACTTCGCCTAAACCCTGAGAAGTGCATCTTCGGAGTCCGCTAGGGGAAGATACTGGACTACCTGGTGTCGCACCATGGGATCAAGGCCAACCCGACCAAAATTTAGGCAATCATCATGTCACCCCCGCAGTCAACCAGGGACGTCCAGCGTCTGATAGGCAGACTAGCCGCCCTCAACAGATTTATTTCCAAATCCGCAGAGCGGAGCCTACCCTTCCTCAAGACACTACGTGGTGCGAAAGACTTCGCGTAGGGGCCAGAACAAGCGGCAGCCTTCGCATCACTCAAGCAACACCTGTCAGACTTGGCAATTCTCACCAGTCTAGACCCCTCGCTGCCTCTCCTGCTCTACATCGCAGCCTCGCCATATGCAGTCAGTGCAGCCCTAGTCCAAGAGCAAGACAGAGAGGGCACGACCCAACAGTGTCCAGTCTACTACGTCTCCGAAGTCCTCACGGCCTCCAAGTGCAACATGACCAAATTGGAAAAAATCTCTTACGCAGTCGTCATGGCATCGCGTAAGCTGCGCCACTACTTCGAGGCGTTCAAAGTGCGGGTCACCTCGGACAGGGAACTGGGAGAACTATTCAGAAACCCGGAGGCATCCGTCCGAATCACCAAATGGGCAGCCAAACTCTCCGGGTACCACATCACTTTCAAACCCAGGACAACAATCAAGTCTCGGGCCCTAGCAGACTTCATCGTCGACTGGACTGGGCCGACACTACAGCAAGAAGAACCTCCAGAGAAGGTGTGGACCATTCACTGTGACGGCGCATGGTGCCATGCGGGGGCAGGCACAGCTGCAATTATCACGTCACCCACAGGCATCAAGCACAGATACGCAACACGCCTTAGCTTCGCCTTGGAATCCGACAGATGCACAAACAACATAGTGGAATACAAAGCCGTCATCCTGGGCCTTCATAAGCTGAGAGCGCTCGGTGTCACCACCTGCATAGTCAAGACAGATTCCAAGGTAGTTGTTGGCCAGGTCGAAAAAGAATATTCAGCAAAAGACCCCGCACTCATACAGTATCTCACGGCTGTTCGCAGTCTCGAGAGGCAGTTCAAGGGCTTCACCCTACAGCATGTGGACCGTGCTAGGAACGAAGAGGCCAACACGTTGGCTAAGGCAACGACCAAAGGCGAGTCCTTGCCCTCCGACGTGTTCTATCACATCATTGGCACACCAGCTGTTACACCCTAGGTGTTTATATTCCGCTCAACAATGAGTACGGATTTAAGCACGCAATATCAGTGGATAAAATGGATTTTTAAATTTTAATCATCCTCGCTTATCGTGATTTTAATATCGCATCTGTTCCGTTTCTCGCGAGTGCGACATCATCTTTACTTCTATTTATTCGGGCTCTTCCAAAATTTTCGTGATGTTCGGAACATCGTCGTTCCAAAAATCGGTGCGTCCGATGATTAATTAAAATTCCTCGCCGCGCGAATCCGAATTCGGAAGCCCGAACCAGTTGGACAATTTTTATTCCGAGCAAATTAAGAAGAACTCGACCACTAAACTTTCAGTATAAAATAATTTAATCCCCTTTTGTTAACCGTGACATCGCGTCTACGGATTTTTAATTGAATTGTTCTCTAATCAAGTGTTCGAATGACGAACGGAATTCATCTAAAAACAACTGAATCAAATGCAGAGTAAATTATCGAAGCCGAAATATGTTTAATTCGGTCCATTGCTTTTCGCCTTGATTTAAAAAGGTGAATTAACGGGTACAAATTCATCTGACTCCGGAGTAGTCATCAAATCAAATGCTATCTAAATATTGTTAGTCGATCTTGTTTTGGTTTGACCCTATATACATCTGTTAGACCTCGATTTCAGAACCCAAAATACCCATGTTTACCTTTGTTTTAATTGAAATAAAGAAAAATCTCCCAGATATCTCCTAACCATTATCTTCTTCACGTAACTCCATCCCGCGTTCTGAATTTTTTTGGAGTCTTATCACCAGCCGCTGCTCCACGCGTTCATTCTCAAAAAAAAAAAAAATTCTCGCCGCCGAGCGCTCCTATCCTTATCCCGCCACCGAGAAATTTGTTATTATGAAACACGACGGATGCAGCTTCGACGAAATAGAGGCTCAGGCGAGGGTTTCTCCCTTATGGAAAAGCTGGGCGTAGCCAACACTCTAAAATGGAAATGACAGCTCTATTAACAGGTTAACAACTCTATTAACCTGGTTCCGTCCCCCCAGCCTCTTCGCCGTCCGTTCTCCGTCGCTAGGTCTCCTTCTCGGTCTCCTTCATCTCGGTCCCCTTCTTCTCCATCTCCGTCGCATTCTCCATAGCCGGGCGCCGCTGCCTCCGACCTAGAGCCGCAGTCCGCATAAACCCGTCCGTGCGCAGGTGTCCTCCATCCCCGTTCGTGCGCAGAGATCTCCCGTGCGCAGGTGTCCTCCATCCCCGTCCGTGCGCATTTACCAGAATGAAGGATGCCGATGCTTCTGACCATACGCCACCGTGAGTATTTCTGTGCTTGGTCTTCATTCATTCAACGTATCTCCCCCCATTCATTCAACTTATATCTCCCCCCATTCATTTACCAGAATGAAGGATGCCGATGCTTCAGATTTGCTGTTGTTCAAAGATGCAGACATAGCCATTTCTTCCCCTCCAGGTAGAAATTATTTGTAAATTATTTGTGCCTTGTGTGTGGTATGAAGAGCGGCACGTTTAACCTTTAATATTTGTAAATTATTTGTAGAATTAATGACAGGTCCTGTAATGTCTTCACCCCCTTGTTCAAGTTCCCTACATCTAGATGCATTAGGTGGAAATAATGTTAATGAGGTGAGTTGTGCTTCATATATGTAAAATATATTGAGCTTAGGATTATATGTAACTGCACTTAGTATTTACTTGTCATCCAGGACAATGATAAGGTAGAAGACAAATCGAGATTAGATTGGGAATCTATGGTATTATGTGATTTTTTGGAGGAGGAAGGTAGTCGTGATGTTCTAAGTGAGATGCAGATGTATTCTCAACTAGGACTCAATGAGGGGGAAAATGCACAGGATAATACAAGAGCTGAAGCCGGTTTAGGTGGTACAAGTAATTTGGATCAATCGGATACGGTTAATTTTGGAGACAACACTATAGACCAATCATTTGAAGACTACCTGCCAAATGAGAAGAGGGTCATGTATGATAAAATGAATCCGTCAATGCAACCTGGTAGTTTGTTTCCTAACATGAAGGAATTTCGAATTGCCATGAGGCAGTATGCCATAAAGCATGAGTTCGAGCTTGGGATCGATGTAACTTCGACCACCAGATACATCGGATATTGTAAAGCTGGTGACTGCCCCTGGAGGATTTATGCGAGAGAGGAAAAGAAAGGCTTACCGACCATTGTGGTATGTTAATTCATACATAATTATCAAATATATGTCTAGATTTTAGGTTTTGTTTGTGATCGAAGTTGTAATTCGATAATTTTGCAGGTTGCTGTATTGCGTGATTCGCATACTTGCACTTCTAGTGGAAGGAGGAAGACGACTACACCAAGTTGTGGATGGGTAGCTTTTCACGCGTTGCCACTACTTATGAAGAAACCGAATATGGGTGCTAAGGAATTGCAAGATACACTCCAAGGAGTTCACAATGTAACTATTGGTTACGACACAGTCTGGAAGGGGAAGGAGAAGGCATTACAAGAGTTGTTTGGCAGTTGGGAGGAGAGTTTCAAGCTACTATTCTCGTGGCGGGAGGCAGTACTGGCTAACGACCCTGATAGCATTGTAGAGATTGATGTGGTTTTAGAGGATGGGAAGTACTATTTCAACCGTTTCTTTTGTGCCCTAGGGCCGTGCATCTCAGGTTTTAGGGATGGTTGTAGACCATACCTAAGTGTTGACTCGACTGCACTTAACGGGAGATGGAATGGACAACTTGCTTCAGTAACTGGTGTCGATGGGCATAATTGGATGTATCCTTTAGCATTTGGGTTTTTTCAATCTGAGACTGTTGATAGTTGGATTTGGTTCATGTCACAATTGAAGAAGGCTGTTGGCGAACTTGAAGTACTGGCTATCTGTTCGGACGCTCAAAAAGGGTTAATGCACGCAATGACACATTGTTTCCCTCATGCTGAGAAGAGAGAGTGCTTCCGACATCTAATGGGCAACTATGTCAAAAGCTACTCAGGTTCTGAACATATGTATCCAGCTGCTAGGGCATATAGGAGTGAAGTGTTTGAGCACCATGTCAGCCATGTAAGAAGTGTGCCTAAGATAGCTGAATATTTGGATCAACATCACAAATTCATTTGGTACAGGAGTGGTTTCAACCCAGCTATTAAATGTGATTACATAACAAACAACATGGCTGAGGTCTTTAACAACTGGGTGAAGGATCACAAGGACCTACCAGTTTGTGACTTAGCTGACAAGATCAGGGAGATGACCATGGAGTTGTTTCATAGAAGGAGAAGGATAGGTGCAAGACTCCAGGGTTTGATATTGCCTTCTGTTATAGCTACATTGAAATCTCAGACTAAAGGGTTGGGTCATTTGACAATTGTGGAAAGCGACAATTACCTGGCAGAAGTGAGAGATAGTACAAATTGTTTGACAAAACATGTAGTGAAAGCAGAGTCGAGACAATGTTCTTGTGAAGAGTGGCAGCACATAGGGAAACCCTGTCAGCATGGATTGGCAGTGATTATTGCCCAGGATGTAAGGAATGTTGGTCTGGAGCACTTTGTCGATGATTATTATTCTGTTGAAAAGTTTAGAAAAGCTTACATGCGAAGGATTCCACCAATTGGTGACCGTTCTTTTTGGCCGAAGGTGGATTTTTCAAATGAAGTTTTTGCGCCAATGGCGAAAAGAGGGGTAGGGCGACAAAGGAAAAACAGAATAAAGAGTTGTCTAGAGGGTGGTAGTGGAAAAAAACGAAAGGGCGTAGAAAATGCTCAAAGCACAACAAAGATAAAAAGACAGTACACTTGCCCAAACTGTGGTCAACTAGGTCATCGGAAAACCAGTTATAAGTGCCCTTTGAATGGAACAAAGAAAAGGTTACAACTATATTTTTGGGTTGCTTTGTAAGTGCCCTTTGTTGTCTTCTTTTACTAATTTTTGGGTTGCTTTGTAGGAAGAGGAAGCCAAGAAAGAATACGACGAAAAATTGGATCCCAAAAGAGTTGCGGACTTCTACATCACAGAATAGTGCTCCTAACGAAGATACAACTCTTGTACCCAATAACATTACTGTGGAAGCAGAAACAGTTGTCTTCGAAGGTGGTAGCCACGAAGACGTCACTACTGATGCAGCACTAGTACGTGTGGAAACTCCTCCTAGTTCTCCGCCAAGGAGTGTCAAGTGGCTTGTTAAGAAAATAACTCCGAGGAAAAACTTTAAGCGTGCTGCGACAAGGGAATAGAAATATGTGTATGTGCTCCCAGAATTTCTATGTGTATGTGCTCCCAGAATTTCTATGTGTATGTGCTCCCAGAAATATGTGTATGTGCTCCCAGAATCAGCTAGTATGTGCTCCCAGAATCAGCTAGTATGTGCTCCCAGAACATATCAGACTGTGTATGTGCTCCCAGAATTTCTATGTGTATTTGTCCCAGAATTTCTAAGTGTATTTCTACTTGACTGTGTATTCCCAGAATTTATTTTGTGATGTAGAAGTAACTATGTATTCCCAGAATTTCTACAAGGACTGTGACTGTGTATTCCCAGAATTTCTACTTGACGTGCTCCCAGAATGTCTATGTGTTTTATTCTCCACAAGGAACTTCCCAGATGCCAACTAAGTAACTGGGAACACGTTAGCACAAAGGAATGAAACTGTGCAGCCTGAGTAATTCTCCAGATGTGTTTTATTCTCCAGATTTATTCCCAGATGCCAACTAAGTAACTGGGAACACAATTTCATAATGGAATGAAACTGTGCAGTAACTGGTAACTTCCCAGATTTATTCTCCAGATTTATTTTGCGATGTAGAAGTCCCAGTTACTTAGCGCCTGTTCCCAGTTTCATTCCAACAGAACGTTAGCTGGAGAAACTAGCTGGGAACACGTTAGCTGGGAACACACACAGAAAACGAGCAGCCTGATTGCTTTCCAACAGAACGTTAGCTGGGAACACACACACACATTAACTGGGCGATGGAATGAAACTAGATGGTATGCCATTGCCTTAACAGAACGAGCATGAGTTACTTTCCAACAGAGATGGGAGCACACACAGAAACTAGATGGGAGCACACAATCAGAATAACTATGTCTTACTTCGTCTCACAGAATGAGCAGCCTGATCTTACAAGCAGATAGATAGTTTTACAATTCTATTACAAGCACAATCAACCACCTCACAGATTACAAGTTCATAAGTATGTCTTGACACAAACTAAATGTCTTGACATCACAAAAGGCTGCATAACTGGTTACTTGAAATCACCAAAAGGCTGCATAACAGGTTACTTGCTGATTCACAGAAAGTCTTACTTCGTCTCACGATCATACATCTGGTCATAGTCGTAGCCCCAAATACGACAATGCTCGGCCAAAGAGACAGCCACTTTATTCTCCTCCCACTTCATGTCATCAAACACCATTTCCCACAGCTCCGGATCTTCTGACACGTATCCATCCATTGGGTCCTCAATATCTGAAGGGTTGGAGTCTTCAACATCTGAAGGGGGATGATGAAGGTCCCAACCAGGAGATTTATTCTCCAAATCTTCTTCACACACAATTGAAGTTTTCTCGAGGCTCTGGCAGATAACCTTCAAATGGCCAGCAAGCTTTCCAACCTTACCCCCTTCAACTTCTGGGATACTACAACACAACCCATCAATGGTATGTAACAGTGAAGATTGCCTCCTCATCTCTTGAATGGCATATCGGAGTGAGTTCTTGATGCTAATGTGATATTTAACATCAACATGTTCCTACACAAATAAAACTAGTTCAAACACTTGTGAACAGACTAATACTCATTGTTGGTCAACAATCGCTGTCAAGTATTCCTAATGCGACAAAGCAAGTGAGAAAGAAATTCAATCACCAAGGATGTCACCATGGAGTTATCTTCAATAAAGCTTCGATAGTTGCAAGCTTCGACGGCTTGTTCAACCTTATTGGCGGCAATAGTCGCAGATTGCACCGCCGCTCGTGCCTCCTTCTCAGCCACCACCGCCGCACATCTTGCCTCCGCCGCAGCAACAGCCGCGGCACGCGCAGCAACTACAGCCTCTGAAACAGCGACGAGGGGAGCAGTTCGACGACGGGAGCTGTTCGATCCCAACTCCTCCATGGTGCACTGGCTAGGGTGCGGCGACAATGGTGTGGCGGCTAGGGTGCGGCGGCAATGGTGCGGGAGCGAGTCTCTGCGGCGGCTAGGGTTTGGTTGGGCGGAGACTCGGGATGGCGGCAGTAAGAACGAGCAGGCCTACGTATATGGTAACGGGAATATAACGGCGTGAGTTTGAGGTCGTCGTTACCTGTTAATAGAGCTGTCATTTCTATTTTAAAGTGTTGGCTACGCCCAGCTTTTCCATTAGGGAGAAACCCTCGCCTGAGCGTCTATTTCGTCGAATCCGCATCCGTCGTGTTTCATAATACCAAATTTCTCCCCGCCACCTCCCTTGGTCTCCTACAAATCTCCAGCGCGCAGGTTTCTTCTCCACGCACGCCCAACAGCAACCCGCAGCCGAGCAGCTCCTCCCCATCTCCCCTCTGCTCGCCGGCTGAATCCCCAGCCGCTCGGCTCTGCTTTTCTCCCATGGCGCGGGGTTCCCTGCAGGCTGCACTCGGCACCCATCTCCTCTGCTCACTTGGTCGTCCATCTCCCTGCGCTTGCCATGGCTGCTACATCCATCTCCCTATGCTCGGATTTTCCTCTGCCCCCAGCCGGTTCCCTGTGCGTGCGCGTCCCCAGCTCCTGCTCTGCTCGGTCTGCGCGCTCCGACCATCTTCAGCGTGTCTGTCTCCTTGCTTGTGCGCGCAGTCGCGCTCCTCTTCTGCCGTGTCCTTTACCTCCTCCAGCCATGGCGCTCGGCATCCAGTTTTCTGCGCACCGGTTCCTTGCTCCCAGCTCCTGCGCGCGTTCTTGTGCTCGCCCAGCCGTCGAGCTTCCTTGCGCGTGCGCCCTCCCTGCTCCTCCAGTTCGCCGCGCCCTGCGCTTGCCATGACCGCGCGCACTTCCGGCCTTCTGTTTGCCGCGGCAACCAAACTTCTCAGCTCCCTCGGCGCTCTCTGCTCGCCCGTGACCCAGCTCCAACCGCGCCCTCTGCAGCTCGCCTCTTCTGCTCGCTCCCTGATGCCGAGCACCTCACGCGGGTCTCTGGTGTTCAGCTGCCCACTCCCTCAGCACGCGCCCAAGCTCATCCCAGCCGCGCCCAGCTCGGTTGCCCATCTCCTTGAATTCCCTCCATGTTTTCCTATTCCATTTGTCGTCGTTCAAGCCTTGGAGCTCCCTCTGCGCGCAGACTGCTTCTTCCATGTGCCGCACGCAGGTTCCCCTGTGTCGTTCTCCAACTCGCGAAGCTTCCCTGTTGGTTGCGCGCTGCTCCCTGTTTTTCTGGTAGTCGTGCACGTGAAACTGCTCCGGTCGGCAACCCCTGTGGCCGCAACCCATCTCCCGCGTGCCGTCCGCCACCTCGTCCTTGGTGCTCGTCGAGTCCAGTCCCATGTTGTCACGCCCCTGTTCCAGCTTGCCGTGCCGCGCCGTCGGGTTCCCTCGCCAAGCCATCCATCTCTGTGCGCACTCGGCCGATCCTACTGTCGTCCATTGTGGATGTTCAGCTCGCCAACGCTTGCGCTTTGATGGCCGTGCACCTCACTCCACTGTTCCGAGTCCGCTAGTTGCCGTTGCTCATTCGCGCTAAGACCTCACTCGCCGTGGTTCAGCTCGCTAGTTCGTCGTTGTTCCGTCGTCTCGTCTCAATGCCAGCCCCTACGTGATATCTCCGACTTGTGTTCGCACCGACAAAAGAATCTCAAGATGTAGAGAGACAAGCCCCTGGTCGACGCCCAAGTGCTCGGTGAAAGGCCAGAACAAGAATCATCGCCGTTTATGCGGAGTTCTACTTAGTATGAAGAGATTCCAAGAATTGTGGATGGGAGAGAAGGTGAAACTTCGTGCTATACTCGTCAGCTGCTCAATCGAAGACTTTCGTCGTTCCCACAAACACTAAATCAAGTTGATAACGGTGAGCCAAATCACTATTTTTACTATGGATTTTATGATCGTGAATAAGACGCTTAGTTTACGTAAGAAGTTTAAATTAGAAATACCCGTGAGGTGAGGTGTGCTTCGAGGAGTTTAGTTGCCAAGTATATTCGAACTAGTTCTATTTTACAGAGTGTAGTATTTCGGTGACGCGTAGGTTAAATTTAGTATTTTATGCAATTATCGATGAATCTGTCGGTGTTAGTTGTATTCCATGCTCGTAAGATAAAGTCGATGTCCTGCGCTAGTAGTTAGTATCATCTATGTTTGTGATCGATAATGTTAGGGTTGGATATGATCGACAATTTTCTTATCTAGTGATTGGTGTGATGGTATATTGTATAAAATATGCTTGGTGAAATATATGTAATTTAATCCAGTTGTGTGGTCTAAAAAGTAATGTGCTTTTATTCTTGTTCTAGATTTAAATTCCTTAGACCACTGAACTTAGAATTTAATTAATTAACTGATAAGTGGTGTATAGGCTAATCGTAATTAATGTGTATATTTTATTGTTTGCGATGTATGCGCTACTTCCGAATAGGCTAGAAAGGCGTAATTATTATATTTAGTCGTACATCGCTAGCTAGTATTTGCTTAATATTTTGTGGTAAGTGTTTCATCCTCTTCAAGTGTAGATATCTATCTTATACTCTGTATACTCGTGCTCACACATGTGCATCGTGCATTTCATGAGGTACGATAAATAATCGCGCGATGCGGAAGACAAGCCAAGTCGACCCCAAGCGCAGGCTACTCCGCATGGTGATGCTGATGGACGAACCAGTAAATGGATAATCTGAACGAGTGCCAACACAAAAGATGATCGTCAAGTGGACATCGCCTAACAAACACTAACCTAGTGTTACTTAGGCAAGCCCAGGTGCATTCGCCACCTCCTTGTGTTTTAAAATCTTTATCACCTTGTTTGCTGCATTAGGTGATAGGAGTTAAGTGCTAAAACCGTTGATGCATTTCCTTCCTTGAAAATTGATTTCCCTTCCTTGATACCCTTTTTAAAAAGGATTTTTATGATGCTTAGCCTTGCTTTAGCAAACAAAAATGTTTTGTTTTAAAACAAAGGTGATGCTTCAGTGGGTGGGAATGTTTTCAAAAATAAAACTTGATGGTGAATCCATCATAGGCCGTGATGTGTTCAACATTGGAAAAGATGTATCTCTGCCAGGTACCAAACTTTGGGTTGAAACTAATAAGCTGAGACCGGGCGGTTGACTTGCACGAGAAAGGAGTCTCGGTGTAGTGTCTTCGTATGAGTCGATTAAGGACCGTGTCGATGTAGGCTTGATGATCGAGGACCCTTTAACTGGTCACATGCCTCGTCATGGGTAAGCTTTGCCTCGGGCAGACTAATACCAAAATAAGATACCACACAATGGGAGTGGAGAGATGGCGAGAGTAGCGTGTACCCTCCGTGGCAAGAGGCTGGACGGTGGTGTATCTGTGCTCTCGGTTGGCGTGAACCTGATATGGTCTTAAGAACCCCGGTGGTGAGTTGACATATGCAAGGGTTAAGTGCTACATATGTCGTGTGATCGGAGATCCTCAGCTGAGTATAATCGATTCGAATCGCCATACCTTCGCGGTTATGAAGACTTGGTCACTGACTTACACGTAGAAATCCAGTGAACAAGATGGGTTGATAAGAAAACGGCTAGTGTAGGCCAAGTGCTTGAACTAGGGTAGAAAGAACTCTAGATGCAGGTAACTTTACTTAACCTGACAAGTAAAATTGGATTTTAAGGATCCACTCGTAGTAAGCTTTTCTGTAAAATAGAGTCTTTGATTCTTGACAAGCCATACCTTGAATCCCTCTAGCCAGCATACCCTTGAGAGTCTTTTCTTTAGTTGGGTAAGTCTTGCTGAGTAATTCCGTACTCAGGGTTTTATTCCCTGTTGTTTTTCAGGCTCTAACCTTGTGCTGCTGTTGATGGTGTTAAGTGTCGGTGGGCTCGGCCTTCTTATAAGTCTAAGTAACTCTTCTATACTTCTTATTGAGGATGGTCACTTGAGCTAGCATATATTTCAAACTTATACTTTTGTAATCACTCCGATAAAATAATATAAAATTTTTGTAACTTGTAAAATTTGGTAGTAAGATTTCCGCTGCAAAAATATTGGTGTGTGTGATTTGTATTACTTAATCCCGCGATCTTGGTTGTAAGTGGTTTATCCGATGTCCTTAGGGCAATCGGACAGATCCTGTTAAGTTATATGGTGCACATGCATAGCCGTCTGAGGTCTTTGGGACAAAGACAGGTGCATGTGGGTCCAATAACTTGGAGGTTCTGCCACACCAGCCGTCCGCAACTCGGAGGGTTTACAAGTAACTAACGACGCCGAAGGCCATCGCATCGTCAATCTCATCATGACTGAAGATTGGCGGGCCCCAATAACACTGTTTCTGCAAGGATACTACCACCCGAGTGACGTCAATGAGGCCAAGTGCCTCAAGCAGGGGATCAGTCAACCCATACTAAAATGCGTCACCGAAACTGAAGGCATTTAGATCCTACACGAAGTCCGCAATGGAACTTGCGACTCCCATTCAGGGCCCAGGGCCTTCGCTGCCAAGGTGATCCGTCAAGGATTTTACTGGCCCACTATAATTTGCACCGCGAATCGAGTCACGAGGTCGTGCGAAGCTTGCCAGAAGTTTTCTCCCTGCTCAGGTAACCCTTCGCAGTTCACTAAGTTGATTGCCCACACATGGCCACTTCAACGCTGGGGGCTGGATATTGTCGGGCCACTACCTACGGCTCAAGGGAACCTCAAGTTCACCTTCGTCGCCATCGAATACTTCACCAAGTGGATCAAGGCCAGGGCAGTATCCACAATAACGTCGAAGACTGCCCAGAAGTTCTTTTGGCAAAACATTGTTTGCCGATTCGGAGTCCCGTCCAAGCTCACAGTCGACAACGGCAAATAGTTCGACAGCCAAGACTTCAGGGACTTCTGCCTCTCCATCGGCACCAAGCTTGCCTTCGCCTCGATATACCACCCGCAATCCAACGGCGTCGTCGAGCGCGCCAATGACAAGATTTTCACTGCCATCAAGAAAAGGCTTCTCGACGACAAGAAGGGTAAATGGGCCGACCAACTACCTAAAGTAGTCTGGGCCCTCAACACGACCGAATGCTGGGCAACCGGATTCACACCTTTTTGTCTATTATACGGATCGGAGGCCATGATGCCGCAGGAGATAAAGCACGGGTCGCCCCGAACAAGCACATCAACAATCCCCGATGTCGACGAACCAACGTCTAAAGACTTCATCGACGGAGACCGCGTCTTCGCCCTGCAGGCCCTCAACAAATACCAAGCTCAAATCAAGGCCTGGCACGACAACGCGGTCGTCCCAAGAGAGTTCAACAAAGGAGACCTCATACTCATCTGGACCACTCGGACAGAGTCACGGGGCAAGCTGGAGCCAAAATGGGAGGGTCCATTCATCGTCAAGTCGAAGGCATCCCCTAGCGCGTACAGGCTATCAATGCCATCTGGTGAAGACTTAGAGCACTCCTAGAACATTGACAATCTCTACAAATTTTTTGTTTAACCCTCAGGGCCCATGCACCCTTGTAATCCACCAAACAATACAATCCCGGCCCGCACTCTTTTCCTTCCGGGGGGTAAGGTTTTTAACAAGGCAGAGCCATGTAATATACCTGCAAAATCCCCCACAAAAACAAAAAATCAGACGCAACATGTCGAAAAAGACCACATCGACGGTCTTCAGCATTCGACCACTCCGAAGTCACCGCGAGAGGCAGCGCAGACTACCCTCGTGTGCGACACTCCACGCAAAAGTCGCCTAAGGGTGCAGCCGGAATAGCACAACAAGTGCGTGAATCGAAGTCTTTTATTTAAAAGATGCTCCGCGCAAAAGTCGCCTAAGGGTGCAGCCGGAACAGCACAACAAGTGCGTGAATCGAAGTCTTTTATTTAAAAGGCGCACCACGCAAAAGTCGCCTAAGGGTACAGCCGGAATAGCACAATAAGTGCGTGAATCGAAGTCTTTTATTTAAAAGATGCTCCACGCAAAAGTCACCTAAGGGTGCAGCCGGAATAGCACAACAAGTGTGTGAATCGAAGTCTTTTATTTAAAAGACGCTCCGCACAAAAGTCGCCCACGGGTGCAGCCGGATCAGCACAAGCATACGAATACGACCAACAGGCCACATCATACAAGTTACAGTTACATACACTCGACGAGGGCATCACATACACTCGACGAGGGCATCATATATTACATCAGCTCAACCTTCGGGATAATACCTATCTCCCGGTAATTGAACAACATTATCCTCAATTCCTCACCCTCAAAAAGATTTCGCAGATCCCCTTCACCTATGCTCGCCCCAATCGACAAGGACAATAATTCTTGTTTACCAATTCGGTCCACTCGAAGACGGCCACGCTTTGTCCCCATACGACGGTGCCTACCACTTCGCGAAAATTCACCCACACTGTGTTTCGCCACCACCCTTCGCCGCCTATACCCAGTACTCGCACTAGGAAGATCCCCAGAACCCTCCACACGCGGCAAAGTCTCCGCTGCAACCACATCTAACGCAGCAAAATAATCCAAGCCTTCATCCGAGGACTCCTCCGTCCAAGAAAACAAACTCCCAGACTCACCATCAGACTCAAAACACTCAGACACAGAGCTAAACAAATTATCACCGGCAGGCACTACGGTTGAGGCTGCCACAAAATCAGTATTGCAAGCAGCGGTTGCTTGCGCAGACCCAAACGTCGGAACCTGTGCAGCAACCGAGGTTCAGTATCACAGAAACAAAAGTTTACACTTAAATCCCTAACCCCTATTCCGCCACCTGCGAAGGCCCTGGGTCTTCGGCAGCTGGTTCGGCCACCACCTTCGAGGCGTCCGCACCCGTCAACGCAGTAGCTGGCGCGGGGTCTTCGCCAGCTCCAGTCGGCGCGGGGGTCACCGAGGGACCCTCGCCTGCATCGGATGGCGGCGCCAGCTCCACCCCCGATGCCTCGGGCAGCGTGCTGTCCAAATCACCAAGGTCCTCAACCTCTTCGTCATGCGCCATCTACAGCAATAGCACACCCATTCAGCAAACCACACATACCCACACACATAATCACACAAATGCACCTTTACCTGATCCATCGCCCGGTCATACCTCTCCTAGACAGTCTCTCGGTCGTGAGGGCCCCACATCCTATCAAAAAGAGCCCCAGCCGACTGCTTCATCACCAGGTCCTCGACCTGGAAGATTTCGCGCTCGAAGCCTTTGTCAGACTGGTCGAAGGCCTCGAAGTGCCCGCACCCCTCGCGGGACAAGGCATTCATGGCCCCCTCGCATGTGACGAGGGAGGCGAAGGACATGAGGTCCGTCACAATGGTCGGGAGCACCTCCAGCTCCTCCTGTAACCATCCAAGGAAGCGGAGGCCCACCTCCTGACCGGGCGCTTCGAAGGGCGCGGTCCACGCACCCAGCTCCCGGTACGCGTCCACAAGCTGAGTATGTGTCCGCTCGACCTCCGCGCGCGTCGAGGCCTCCGTCTTGTCTAGGCGGTCATGCAGGCTGCCGAGCCTCGTCTCCATCTCCTCGACGCGTTGGCTGGTGAGACTGGCCTTCGCCCACGCAAGCTTGGCCTCGGCTTGCGTGGACTGCGCCTCAGCACAAGCTTTGTTTGCGTCCCTCCTCTCCTCCGCCAGCCGACGCCTGAGGTCCTCCTTCTCAGCCTCCGCAGCAGCCAGCCTCTCCGCCAGCCTGTGGCTCTTGTTTTCCATAGCCGACTTGTCCCAAACAGCATCCACATGCTGCGCTCGGAGGCTCTCGATCTTGCCCTCGAGTCGTTGCCTCTCGGCAGCGAACTCTAAAGACAAGGCGCCCGACGCAACATGGTCGGCGAAGGCGGCCGCCTGCCACAGAAAAAAACATCAGATTCACAGCCACATCAAAACAATGAACCAACAAAGTCTAAGACGACTTACATGCTTCAGCTGCTGGGACACAATGCCCGCCACGTCCCTAGCGGCGGCGGCCGACGAAATCTCGCCGCTGGCGCAGAATTTGGACCATGGGTCCTGCGAAGTGTCCTTCGCTCCAACTGCCGCCGCAGGCAAAGTGCCCGCCACCGGAGACGGGGCAATAGCCAGCTGCCTCGCATCCGACCCTGCACCATAATCTTGTTCAAGACCCAGTCTAAAAAAAACAAAAAAATCTCACCAACGAGGTAATCATCCATGCAGATGTCCGTATCAAAATCGGCACCACCCGTCGCCGCTTTGTTGGTGCGCACCAGCGACGGCGGCCTTCGCTCCTTCGTGGGTTCAGTCGAGGGCGGCTTGCCTGCGCCAGAAGCAGTAGCCCTCGAACCCACCGAAGACTTGCTGGGCCCGAGGACGGTAGGCTTCGCTGCCGGCGGTGGTTTGCTGCCGCCAGGGGCGGCGGACTTTGCCCCCCCCGCGCCCGCTTCACCTTGTGCATAGGGTCCCCGACCCTAGTGATCGCCCGGCGCTTCTGTCGGCGTTTCGAGACCGGGGGGTCCCTCAGGCCGACGAGTGAGTGCCGCGTGCCCCAGCCCAGATGGGTCGAGCGCGTGGGCGAGCGCGAAGGGGGGAAAGGAGCGAGGCGGCCGGAGACCGGCGTGAGAGAGGTGGAAATCCCATGGCCTTCGTGTTCGTCCCGCGCCCAGGTCGGGTGCGCTTGCAGTAGGGGGTTACAAGCGTCCACGCGGGTGAGGGAAGCGAGCGGCCCCAAGAGAGCGCCTGTCCCGTCCTCGTCCCGCGCGGCCAACCTCCTCTAAGAGGGCCCTGGTCCTTCCTTTTATAGACGCAAGGAGAGGATCCAGGTGTACAATGGGGGTGTAGCAGAGTGCTACGTGTCTAGCGAGGGAGAGCTAGTGCCCTGAGTACATGCCAATGTGGCAGCCGGAGAGATCCTGGAACCCAACTAGTGTGATGTCGTGGCCGTCGGAGGAGCGGCGGAGCTTGGCGGAGGGACAGCTGTCGGAGCGGTTGTGTCCTTGCTGACGTCCTCCTGCTTCCGTAAGAGAGCTGAGAGCCACCGTCGTCACAAGGCATGCGGGGCGCCATCATTGCCTATCTGGTGGAGACAGCCAGATGGGACACCGGTCTTGTTCTCTGCGGCCCGAGTCAGCTCGGGGTAGGGTGATGATGGCGCTTCCTGTTGACGTGGCTGGCCTGCGCCCTAGGTTGGGCAACGTGGAGGCTCCTCCGAAGCCGAAGTCGAGTCTGTCTTCCATGGCCGAGGCCGAGTCCGAGCCCCTGGGTCGGGCGAGGCGGAGGCCGTCGGCAGAGGCTAGGGCGATGTCCGAGTCTTGGGGTCGGGCGAAGCGGAGTTCGTCGTCTTCCGGGTCTTAGCCCGAGTCCGAGCCCTGGGTCGGGCGGAGCGGAGTTCGCCGTCTTCCGGGTCTTAGCCCGAGTCCGAGCCCTGGGTCGGGCGGAGCGGAGTTCGCCGTCTTCCGGGGCTGAGCCCAAGTCCGAGCCCTGGGTCGGGCGGAGCGGAGTTCGCCGTCTTCCGGGGCTGAGCCCGAGTCCGAGCCCTGGGTCGGGCGGAGCGGAGTTCGCCGTCTTCCGGGACTGAGCCCGAGTCCGAGCCCTGGGTCGGGCGGAGCGGAGTTCACCATCTTCTGGGGCTGAGCCCGAGTCCGAGCCCTGGGTCGGGCTGAGCTTCCTATGGTGCCTTTGGCAGGGCCTGGCTTCCTGTCAGCATCACTCT
Source organism: Zea luxurians (assembly GCA_029449295.1). Classification (NCBI taxonomy): domain Eukaryota; kingdom Viridiplantae; phylum Streptophyta; class Magnoliopsida; order Poales; family Poaceae; genus Zea; species Zea luxurians. The sequence goes on along the minus strand of JAOPSE010000023.1, from coordinate 5,228,019 downwards.
GTCAAGTGGCGCTGCAGTCGGAGTGGCGCAGGCGGCGCTGTCCTTCTGTCAGACCGGTCAGTGGAGCGGCGAAGTGACGGCGGTCACTTCGGCTCTGCCGGGGGGTGCGCGTCAGGATAAAGGTGTCAGGTCACCTTTGCGTTAAATGCTCCTGCGATTTGGTCGGTCGGTGCGACGATTTAGTCAGGGTTGCTTCTTAGCGAAGGCAGGGCCTCGGGCGAGCCGAAGATGTGTCCGCCGTTGGAGGGGGGCCTCGGGCGAGACGGAAATCCTCCGGGGTCGGCTGCCCTTGTCCGAGGCTAGGCTCGGGCGAGGCGTGATCGAGTCGCTCGAATGGACTGATCCCTGACTTAATCGCACCCATCAGGCCTTTGCAGCTTTATGCTGATGGGGGTTACCAGCTGAGAATTAGGAGTCTTGAGGGTACCCCTAATTATGGTCCCCGACAGTAGCCCCCGAGCCTCGAAGGGAGTGTTAGCACTCGCTTGGAGGCTTTCGTCACACTTTTTTGCAAGGGGACCAGCCTTTCTCGGTTGCATTTTGTTCCGGTGGGTGCGCGCGAGCGCACCCGCCGGGTGTAGCCCCCGAGGCCTCGGAGGAGTGGTTTCACTCCTTCGAGGTCTTATTGCCTTGCGTAATGCTTCGGCTGGCCTGGTTGTTCCCTCATGCGAGCTGGCCGTAGCCCGGGTGTACGGTCGGGGCCCAAGTTCTCGGGCTGGTATGTTGACGCTGTCAACGGTTTGGCCGGAGCCGGGTTTGCGAGAGCAGCCCCCGAGCCTCTGCACAGGGCAAGAGGGCGATCAGGGACAGACTCGGCTTTTTTACATACGCCCCTGCGTCGCCTTTCCGCAAGGAGGAGGGGGGAGAGCGCCATGTTACCCTCGATGGGCGCCGAACATGGTGTCTCCGGTGAGCTGCAAGCGGGTAATCCGAGTGGACGTCCGTGCCCCGTTCGTTAGGGGTCGGCTAGGGGCCTAGAGGCACGCCCAAAAGTACCTGCGGGTGATCTGCCGGACCCGGTCCCCTGGCGACGGGGTCCGAGGGCTCGATGCCTCCCTCCGATGGGATTCCGTTACAAGATCGCTCCCGCTGGTCTCGGAAATGTTCTAGGGTACCTCGGGAGCGCAGCCCGAGCCTTGGTTATGTATCGAACGTACCCCTGGTCATCCCTCGCTCGGCGTCTGAGGCGGCTGTGAACCCTTCGGGGGCCAGCCTTCGAACCCCTGATCAGTAATGGGTGCGGAGCCCGAGTAGCCTGAGGCGGCCGTGGAACCCTTCGGGGGGCCGGCCTTCGAACCTCTGACCAGTAGTGGGTGTAGGGCCCACGCGATCTGAGGCGGCTGTCGAACCCTTCGGGGGGCCAGCCTTCGAACCTCTGATCAGTAAGGAGGCTCGGAGCCTGGTTCCTTCACGGGGAAGGATCCCTTTTGGAGTATCCCCCTTCCCCGGTCCCTGTCGCAAGAGATAGAGAAAGAGGAAAAAGGGAAAAGGATACGAAACCGAACGACGCGGCGTACCTTTTTTGGCGCGGTTGTTTCGGCGAAGGCGAAGCGTCGCCCGCTGCTCCTGCCAGAAGCGCCGCCTGTCCAGCCGCGGAGTTAATGCGACGGGGCGAGTAGTTGGCGGGGCGGCCGTTGCGCGTGCGCGAGCCGTTCGAGGAACGGATCATGGGCGCGTTGTCTTCACGCCGTGAGAGAGGGGGGGTTCTCTTGCTGCCCCCGGATGGGACGTGAGCTTGGCTGACGACGTGACCGCTGCTCCCGCGCGCCTGCCACCGTCATTACTGCCGGCCCACTTTTGGCCGTGTTGACCGCCGCGTCAGGCTGGCGCTGCTGGGTCGCGCGCTGGGTCGCCTCGAGTCACGGTATTGGTTCCGCAATCGAGGAGACGCGGTGGTGGCGCAAGTGGTGGTGCAGTTGCTTGCATGCAGCATCCGGCGCGCCGGTTGCGCGACGCGTGGGCCTGGGCCTCCATGCTGGCGTGTCGGGAGTCGGAGAAGCGCGTCCACCTGGCGCGGTTGCATGCCGCCTGCATGGCTGCCCGCCTCTTTCGCACGTTGGTCTGGGCAAAAGTGGAGGGCCACTTGTAACCGCTGGGCGGTTGCGTGCACCACGCGCGGTGGTTTGGCTTCTTCTGCTCGGAGCCGGTCTGCATGACATGCGGGACCCAGCCCCCGCGCCGCAGGGGAGGGCTTTGGAGCGTGTTGGAGAAGACTCAGCCCGTGACGGTTGGGGGTGCAAGCAGGGAGAGTTGCCTTTAAAAGGAGGGTGACCCCTTTCGAAAGGCGATCGTGTCTTCTCGCTCCCTTATGCACCGCGTCTTTCCACCTTCCAAGCCCCCGGATGGGGGATACCCGCCGTCTTTTTGCCTCGTCGTTGGAGGGACGCAACTCCGTGGGAGTTGGTACCTTTCAGCCATCGTTCGGCTTCAAGGATTTTCATCACTCAGCCCGGTTACTCCTCTCCGCTGGTGGTCACCCAAGACGGTGACCTCCAGCTCCTGGATGGGGAGAGGCAAACCGGGCTGTGATCTCGATCTCGCCCCCAGTGTTGAGGGTGTTCGTCATCCTCGCTGGGGCGGGGAGCGAGGCGAGCCGGGGCTCCACCTCCTGCGCGGGTCGGCGGACCACCTCTTCTTCCAGCTTCTGGTGGTGGCAATCGCCCTCTAGCCTTACGGTGGAGACGTCCTCCAGCCATGCCGGGGAAGGCGAACTGTTGCCGCCCAGCTAGGATGCAACATTCCGCCCTCTCCCTCGCATTCGCGGCGAGGACGGCAGCGAGGGTCTGCCAGTGCGCTTGGGGGCGACCCGCGTTTTGCTGGTGATTCACCCAGAGCTTGTCGCTCCACGGGCTTCCCTGGCGTGGAGGTTGTCCATACCCGTGGAGACGGAACCGGAGTTCCGTTTGAAATGGCACTCCAAATGCCAGTGCTTTTGTTCATTACGGCTTTCGGGGCCTGAACATGTATGTAATTTCGGCACGGAGCCATGTTTTTTCCTCATTTTTGAGCGCTAAGACTCGTCTGTTGATTATCTGAACCGCTTCACCAAGCATGAGTCGCCCCGTGTCAAGGTGACGAGTGAGGTATCCATATCCCGGAGGTGTAGGAGTCCCTCGGCTCGGTCGGCCTTGCTGTCCGAGGCTCCTCTAGCTTAGTTAAAGGGACCCCTCGGCCGCTCTTCGATGAGCCGAGGCCAGGGGTAGCGATATCAGTATGAACAGAGGCGGAGTCGGCTCGAAAATGAAACCTGGTCGGCCGGAGCCTAGCCGGGTTGTCCGTTGGCGGGACCGACGTCGGAGTTGATCAGCCGAGGCCTCAGGTCGGGCTGGCGCCCTTGGGAGATGGTCGGCCGAGGCCCCAGGGGCAACCGGCCGAGCCGCCTGCTCGGGCCGGATTCCCGGAGAAGTCCCTGGCAGTGATTGCCCGGGCGTGGTGATGACGTCGTCCTTCGGAGCGGAGATCGTCGGACCGCGTCGCCGTCCGAGGCTAGGTCGGGCCTCGCCGAAGGTGTCGTCGATGCCGAGGGTGTTGCTGCCCCCTTCCAGCGTCAAGACCCGAGCCTGCAGGGTTAGAGTGTCTTGTAGCGTGTGCCTTCTGCAGCCGCCGAGGCCAGAATACACGCCCTCGCTGTGTTGTAAAGCTGCGTCTCCTTTCCTCTTGTTTCGAGTATCTGGACTTTTTGTCGGTAACAGGGATGTTTGTGTGAGTGGGAGTTGCTTCTCGCGGAAGGTGATGAGTGAGGTATCCGTATCCCGGAGGCGTGGGAGTCCCTCGGCTCGGTCGGCCTTGCCGCTTACGCGTACTTTCACCCGTCCATGAGGCCCTGCCACCGACTCAGTCGAGAAGGCTCGAAGGATTGCTTCGGCAGAAGAACTTCCGAACATGAAGACTTGTTCGGTCCGCGGCATCACTTTATCCGAACGCGAGTTACTTATCGCAGAAGGTGATGAGTGAGGTATCCGTATCCCGGAGGCGTAGGAGTCCCTCGGCTCGGTCAGCCTTGGCTGCTTACGTGTACTCCGTCGTTTTCAGGACCCACTTTTCGAAGTAGTCAAAAAGCACGAAAGATATTCTGGCAGAAGAGACCTTTTTTCGAGGAAAATTTCGACGCAGAGGGGGTCCCCCCCCTTTTAGCCCCCGAGGGAGGGTCGGGCTTTGCCGAGGTGAGGCCGACCCTTCCTTGATGACTAAACTTTGCGTGGGTGCGAGGTATATGAACGACTTGAAAACATCTTAAGGGTAGAAGCGACGTAGCTGTTGGATGTTCCAAGCGTTGCCGTAGACTTTGCCTTGACTGTTGGCCAGCTTGTACGTTCCGGGCTTCAGAACTTTGGCGATGACGAATGGCCCCTCCCAGGGGGGCGTGAGCTTGTGCCTCCCTCGGGCGTCTTGCCGCAGCCGAAGCACCAGGTCGCCCACCTGGAGGTCTCGGGGTCGGACCCCTCGGGCGTGGTAGCGCCGCAGGGACTGCTGATACCGCGCCGAGTGTAGTAAGGCCTTGTCCCGAGCCTCTTCCAGCTGGTCCAGCGAGTCTTCTCGGCTAGCTTGGTTGCTTTGATCGTCGTAGGCCCTCGTTCTCGGGGAGCCGTATTCCAGGTCAGTGGGCAAGACGGCCTCGGCCCTGTAGACCAGGAAGAACGGCGTGAAACCCGTGGCCCGGCTTGGCGTCGTCCTCAGGCTCCAGACCACCGAGGGGAGTTCCTTCATCCATCGCTTGCCGAACTTGTTGAGGTCGTTGTAAATCCGAGGCTTGAGCCCTTGTAGAATCATGCCGTTGGCACGCGCTACTTGCCCATTCGACATGGGATGAGCTACGGCGGCCCAGTCCACCCGGATGTGGTGATCCTCGCAGAAGTCCAAGAATTTTCTGCCGGTGAACTGGGTGCCGTTGTCGGTGATGATGGAGTTCGGGACCCCGAAGCGATGGATGATGTTGGTGAAGAATGTCACCGCCTGCTCGGACCTGATGCTGTTCAGAGGTCGGACCTCGACCCACTTGGAGAATTTGTCGATGGCGACCAGCAGGTGCGTGTAGCCCCCGGGCGCCTTCTGCAAAGGGCCGACGAGGTCCAGACCCCACACAGCGAAGGGCCAGGTGATGGGTATCGTCTGCAGAGCCTGAGCGGGCAGGTGGATCTGCTTCGCATAGAATTGACACCCTTCGCAGGTGCGGACAATTCTAGTGGCGTCAGCCACCGCCGTTGGCCAGTAGAAGCCTTGCCGAAAAGCATTCCCGACGAGGGCTCGAGGCGCTGCGTGATGGCCGCAAGCCCCCGAGTGTATCTCTTGCAGGAGTTCCTGACCTTCGGCGATGGAGATGCATCGCTGGAGGATGCCCGAGGGGCTGTGGTGGTAGAGCTCCTTCTCATCGCCCAGCAGGACGAACGACTTGGCGCGTCGCGCTATCCGCCGAGCCTCGGCTCGGTCGAGGGGTAGCTCTCCTTGGCGGAGATATTGCAGGTACGGGGTCTGCCAATTTCGATCAGGCGTGGCCCCGCTTTGCTCCTCCTCGACGCGCAATGCCTCGCCCTCGGAGACCGAGGGTACCTCGGGTTGAGCTGAGGGTGCCTCGGGCCGTGCCGAGGGTACCTCGGGCTGGACCGAGGGCGCCTCGGGCTCAGGAGGGTCGTCGATCTTGACGGAGGGCTGATGCAGATCCCGGGAGAAGACGTCCGGGGGAACCGTTGTTCGCCCCGAGGCTATTTTTGCCAGCTCGTCCGCAGTCTCGTTGTAGCGCCGAGCGATGTGGTTAAGCTCGAGCCCGTAGAACTTGTCTTCCAGGCGCCGAACCTCATCGCAGTAGGCCTCCATCTTCGAGTCGCGGCAGTGGGAGTTCTTCATGACTTGGTCGATGACGAGCTGCGAGTCGCCGCGAGCGTCGAGGCGTCGGACCCCTAGCTCGATGGCGATTCGCAATCCGTTGATCAGAGCTTCGTACTCAGCCACATTGTTGGACGCCGGGAAATGGAGGCGTAGCACATAGCGTAGGTGTTTCCCGAGGGGTGAGGCGAAGAGTAGGCCCGCGCCGGCTCCCGTCTTCATCAACGACCCGTCGAAAAACATGGTCCAGAGCTCCGGTTGGATCGGAGCCGTCGGTAGCTGGGTGTCGACCCATTCGGCTACGAAGTCCGCCAAGACCTGGGACTTGATGGCCTTCCGAGGCGCGAACGAGATGGTCTCGCCCATGATTTCCACCGCCCACTTCGCAATCCTGCCTGAGGCCTCTCGGCACTGGATGATCTCCCCTAGGGGGAAGGATGACACCACAGTTACCGGGTGAGACTCGAAGTAGTGTCGCAACTTCCGCCTTGTCAGGATCACTGCATACAACAGCTTCTGAACTTGTGGGTAGCGGATCTTGGTTTCGGACAGTACCTCGCTGACGAAGTAAACCAGCCTCTGAACGGGCAATGCATGCCCCTCTTCTTGCCTCTCGACCACAATCGCGGCGCTAACCACCTGAGTGGTCGCGGCGACGTAGACCAAGAGGGCTTCTCCATCGGCTGGGGGCACCAAGATAGGCGCCTTGGTGAGGAGCGCCTTCAGGTCCCCGAGAGCTTCCTCGGCCTCAGGGGTCCAAGTGAAGCACTCGGCCTTCCTTAAGAGGCGGTACAGAGGCAGGCCTCTTTCGCCGAGGCGCGAGATGAAGCGGCTCAGGGCCGCGAGACATCCCATGACCCTCTGTACACCTTTTAAGTCCTTGATGGGCCCCATGCTGGTGATGGCTGCGATCTTCTCCGGGTTGGCTTCGATGCCCCGCTCGGAGACGATGAACCCCAAGAGCATGCCCCGGGGCACCCCGAAGACACACTTCTCGGGATTGAGCTTGACGCCTTTTGCCTTGAGACACCGGAATGTCACTTCAAGGTCGGAGAGGAGGTCGGAAGCTTTCCTTGTCTTGACTACGATGTCATCGACGTAGGCCTCGATCATGCGACCGATGTGTTCGCCGAACACATGGTTCATGCACCACTGGTACGTCGCACCCTCATTCCTCAAACCGAACGGCATGGTGACATAGCAGTACATGCCGAAGGGCGTGATGAAAGAAGTCGCGAGCTGGTCGGACTCTTTCATCCTGATTTGATGATACCCTGAGTAGGCATCGAGGAAAGACAGGGTTTCGCACCCAGCAGTGGAATCCACGATTTGATCGATGCGAGGTAGAGGGTAGGGAACCTTCGGACATGCTTTGTTGAGACCAGTGTAGTCTACACACATCCGCCATTTCCCCCCTTTCTTTCTCACAAGCACAGGGTTGGCGAGCCATTCGGGGTGGAATACCTCTTTGATGAACCCGGCTGCCATTAGCCTATGGATCTCCTCGCCTATCGCTCTGCGCTTCTCCTCGTCGAATCGGCGCAGAGGCTGCTTGACCGGTCGGGCTCCGACCCGAATATCCAGCGAGTGCTCGGCGACATCCCTCGGTATGCCGGGCATGTCCGAGGGACTCCACGCGAAGACGTCGGCGTTCGCGCGGAGAAAGTCGACGAGCACTGCTTCCTATTTGGGCTCGAGCCCGGAACCGATCCGGATCTGCTTGGAGGCGTCGCCACTGGGGTCAAGGGGGACGGTCTTAGCCGTCTCCACTGGCTCGAAATTGCAGGCATGACGCTTCACGTTTGGCACCTCTTTGGAGAGGCTCTCCAGGTCGGCGATGAGGGCCTCGGACTCGGCGAGGGCCTCGGCGTACTCCACGCACTCCATGTCGCATTCGAACGCGTGTTTGTACGTGGGGCCGACGGTGATGACCCCGTTGGGGCCCGGCATCTTGAGCTTCAGGTAGGTGTAGTTGGGGACGGCCATGAACTTCGCGTAGCATGGCCTCCCCAGCACCGCGTGGTAGGTTCCTCGGAACCCGACCACCTCGAACGTCAGAGTCTCCCTTCGGAAGTTGGAGGGTGTTCCGAAACAGACAGGGAGGTCGAGTCGTCTGAGGGGCTGGATGCGCTTCCCGGGAATGATCCCGTGGAAGGGCGCAGCACCTGCTCGGACGGAGGACAGATCAACGCGCAGGAGCCCGAGGGTCTCGGCGTAGATGATGTTGAGGCTGCTGCCCCCGTCCATAAGGACCTTGGTGAGCCTGACGTCACCGATGACAGGGTCGACGACGAGCGGGTATTTCCCCGGGCTCGGCACGTGGTCGGGGTGATCAGCTTGGTCGAAGGTGATGGGCTTGTCGGACCAGTCTAGGTAGGCTGGCGCCGCCACCTTCACCGAGCAGACCTCCCGGCGCTCTTGCTTGCGATGCCGAGCTGAGGCATTCGCCGCGTGCCCGCCGTAGATCATGAAGCAGTCGCGGACCTCGGGGAACTCTCCTGCTTGGTGATCTTCCTTCTGGTCGTCGTCGCGGGCCCTGCCACCCTCCGCGGGTGGCCCGGCCGTGTGGAAGTGGCGCTGAAGCATGACGCACTCCTCAAGGGTGTGCTTGACGGGCCCCTGATGATAGGGGCACGGCTCCTTGAGCATCTTGTCAAAGAGGTTGGCACCTCCGGGGGGCTTCCGAGGGTTCTTGTACTCGGCGGCGGCGACAAGGTCCGCGTTGGCGGCTGAGAGCACCTAGAGGGGGGGGGGTGAATAGGTGATCCTGTGAAAACTTAAACTTATAGCCACAAAAACTTGTTAAGTATTAGCACAATAATCGCCAAGTGGCTAGAGAGGAGTCTCAACAAAACACAATACCACAAGAGATCAAACACAGAGATGACACAGTGGTTTATCCCGTGGTTCGGCCAAGACCAACGCTTGCCTACTCCACGTTGTGGCGTCCCAACGGACGAGGGTTGCAATCAACCCCTCTCAAGCAGTCCAAAGACCAACTTGAATACCACGGTGTTTTGTTTTGCCTTTCAATATCCCGTTTGCGAGGATTCTCCACAACTTGGAGCCTCTCGCCCTTACACTTGAGATTCACAAGAAATACGGAGTAAGGGAGGAAAGCAACACACACAAATCCACAGCAAAATGCGCACACACACGGCCAAGAATCGAGCTCAAAAGACTATCTCAAAGTTCTCACTAGAACGGAGCTCGAATCACTGAGAATGACAAATGAATGCGCAAAGACTTAGTGTGGATGATCAAGAATGCTCTAAGGTTGCTTGGTGTACTCCTCCATGCGCCTAGGGGTCCCTTTTATAGCCCCAAGGCAGCTAGGAGCCGTTGAGAGCAAATCTGGAAGGCCAATCTTGCCTTCTGTCGTCGGGTGCACCGGACAGTCCGGTGCACACCGGACACTGTCCGGTGCCCGATTTCCTTCCTAAAATGGCGCTACCGACCGTTGCAGATCTGGGAGACGTTGGCGCACCGGACATGTCCGGTGCCCCCTTCCGACCGTTGGCCCGGCCACGTGTCGCGCGCAGATTCCGCGGCCGACCGTTGGCTCGGCCGACCGTTGGCTCACCGGACAGTCCGGTGCACACCGGACAGTCCGGTGAATTTTAGCCGTACGCCGTCGGCGAATTCCCGAGAGCGGCCACTTCACGCCGAGCCAGCCTGGCGCACCGGACACTGTCCGGTGCACCACCGGACAGTCCGGTGCACCCAGACTGGACAGACTTTGGCTGCTCGAGCCATCTCTTTTCCAACTCGATTTTTTCTGTTTCCAGCACTTAGACACAATACATTAGTCCATAAAACAATGTACTAAGTCTGAGAAACATACCTTTATCCTTGATTTGTACTTTGTCCACCATTTTACAATTAGGCACCTGTGTTGGGCACTAAATCACCAAAATACTTAGAAATGGCCCAAGGGCACATTTCCCTTTCAATCTCCCCCTTTTTGGTGATTTATGCCAACACAACATAAAGCAAGTAGAACAAGTACAAAAACACTTCAAATAAGAACTCAAATTATTTTGATTCAATTTTGACATATATGGATCACTCTATGCCACCACTTGGTTTGTTTTTGCAAATCAAACTCAAATCTCTATCTCTAAGTCAAACACACATGTTGAAACATAAAGAGAGTCATTCCAAAAAGAGATTGATCAAAGATTTCAAAAACTCCCCTTTTTCCCATAATCAATACTTCTCCCCACAAGAAGCCAACTTTTGATAAGAGAGACAACAAAAGAGTTTTGACAAACCAAAAGCTCTAATCTACTATTTTCAAAATTTCTCAAGTGGTAGCTGATCCATTATTGCTTTGGCCTTTATTTTCTCCCCCTTTGGCATCAAGCACCAAAACGGGATCAATCTTGGCCCTTTAACCCCATTGCCTCACCAAAATCTTCAAATAAGAACACAAAGGCAATAAGAGTATGAAGATGAACTTGGAAAAGTTACTCTTTTCATCGGAGTGCAGTGGAAGTCTTGCATGGTCCAAGTCCACCTTTTCCCTTTCAATTTTCCTTGGAGACTAAAACAACGAAACTCAAGTACATGGTTAGTCTCAAAGGGTCAAGTTGTAGCACAGCTCCCCCTAAATATGTGCATTACTTGCAAACAGGACTTGTGAGGTCCAGGGAGTGTTTGTACAACTTGAGCACCACAATAAACAACAAAATGCAGAATGAACATGATCATGGGCATAAACACATGTATGCTACATTTCAATCCAGGTTCCGCGAATCTAAGATATTGAGCTCACTACGCAGCCTGCAAAAGGTCTTCTCATCTAGAGGCTTGGTAAAGATATCGGCTAGCTGGTTCTCGGTGCTAACATGAAATACTTCGATATCTCCCTTTTGCTGGTGGTCTCTCAAAAAGTGATGCCGGATGTCAATGTGCTTTGTGCGGCTGTGTTCAACAGGATTTTCCGCCATGCGGATAGCACTCTCATTGTCACATAGGAGTGGGACTTTGCTCAGATTGTAGCCAAAGTCCCTGAGGGTTTGCCTCATCCAAAGTAGTTGCGCACAACACTGTCCTGCGGCAACGTACTCGGCCTCAGCGGTGGATAGGGCAACGGAGGTTTGTTTCTTAGAGTTCCATGACACCAGGGACCTTCCTAAGAATTGGCACGTCCCCGATGTACTCTTCCTATCGACCTTACATCCAGCATAGTCGGAATCTGAGTACCCAATCAAGTCAAAGTTAGACCCCTTTGGATACCAGATCCCGAAGCAAGGCGTAGCGACTAAATATCGAAGAATTCGCTTCACAGCCACTAAGTGACACTCCTTAGGATCGGATTGAAATCTAGCACACATGCATACGCTAAGCATAATATCCGGTCTACTAGCACATAAATAAAGCAAAGAACCTATCATGGACCGGTATGCTTTTTGATCAACGGACTTACCTCCTTTGTTGAGGTCGGTGTGTCCGTCGGTTCCCATCGGCGTCTTTGCGGGCTTTGCGTCCTTCATCCCAAACCTTTTTAGCAAATCTTGTGTGTACTTCGTTTGGGAGATGAAGGTGTCGTCCTTGAGTTGCTTCACTTGAAACCCAAGGAAGTAGGTCAACTCGCCCATCATCGACATCTCGAATTTCTGCGTCATCACCCTGCTAAACTCTTCACAAGACTTTTGGTTAGTAGAACCAAATATTATGTCGTCGACATAAATTTGGCACACAAAAAGATCACCATTGCAAGTCTTAGTAAAAAGAGTTGGATCGGCTTTCCCAACCTTGAAAGCATTAGCAATTAAAAAGTCTCTAAGGCATTCATACCATGCTCTTGGGGCTTGCTTAAGTCCATAGAGCGCCTTAGAGAGCTTACACACATGGTCGGGGTACCGTTCATCCTCAAAGCCAGGGGGCTGCTCCACGTACACCTCCTCTTTGATCGGCCCGTTGAGGAAAGCGCTCTTCACATCCATTTGGTACAACCTGAAAGAATGGTGAGCGGCATATGCTAGCAAGATACGAATTGATTCTAGCCTAGCCACAGGAGCAAAAGTCTCCTCAAAGTCCAAACCTGCGACTTGGGCATAACCTTTTACCACAAGTCGAGCCTTGTTCCTCGTCACCACCCCGTGCTCGTCCTGTTTGTTGCGGAACACCCACTTGGTTCCCACAACATTTTGCTTGGGACGAGGCACCAGTGTCCAAACTTCGTTGCGCTTGAAGTTGTTGAGTTCCTCCTGCATGGCCAACACCCAGTTCGGATCTAGCAAGGCCTCTTCTACCCTGAAAGGCTCAATAGAAGAGACAAAAGAGTAATGCTCACAAAAATTAACTAATCTTGAGCGAGTAGTTACTCCCTTGCTAATATCACCCAATATCTGGTCGACGGGATGATCCCTTTGAATTGTCGCTAGAACTTGGGTTGGAGGTGCCTGTTGCGCTTCTTCCTCCATCACGCAATCATCTTGTGCTCCCCCTTGATCACACGCCTTCTTTTGATGAACCTGTTCATCGTCTTGGGTTGGGGGATGCACCGTTGTTGAGGAAGAAGGTTGATCTCGTTCATCTTGTTCCTGTGGCCGCACTTCTCCAATCGCCATGGTTCGTATAGCGGCCGTCGGAACATCTTCTTCATCTACATCATCACAATCAACAACTTGCTCTCTTGGAGAGCCATTAGTCTCATCAAATACAACGTCGCTAGAGACTTCAACTAAACCCGATGATTTGTTGAAGACCCTATACGCCGGTTAGTAGCTCATACGACGTCTTCTTGAGGAGGCGGTGAAGGTAGACCCTGTTGATGGCGTGGCAAGCCGTGTTCACGGCTTCCGACCAAAAGCACTCGGGGGTCTTGAATTCTCCAAGCATAGTCCTCGCCATATCTATGAGCGTCCTATTCTTCCTCTCTACCACACCATTTTGCTGAGGTGTGTAGGGAGCGGAGAACTCGTGCTTGATCCCTTCCTCCTCAAGAAACTCCTCCACTTGAAGGTTCTTGAATTCGGACCCGTTGTCGCTCCTTATCTTCTTCACCTTGAGCTCAAACTCATTTTGAGCTCTCCTGAGGAAGCGCTTGAGGGTCCCTTGAGTTTCAGACTTATCCTGCAAAAAGAACACCCAAGTGAAGCGGGAAAAGTCATCAACAATAACTAAACCATACTTACTTCCTCCTATGCTTAGATAGGCGACGGGTCCGAAGAGGTCCATATGTAGCAGCTCCAGGGGTCTTGATGTGGTCATCACATTCTTGCTGTGATGCGCTCCTCCCACCTGTTTACCTGCCTGACAAGCTGCACAAGGTCTATCTTTTTTGAATTGCACGTTAGTCAAACCTATCACGTGTTCTCCCTTTAGAAGCTTGTGGAGGTTCTTCATCCCCACATGTGCTAAGCGGCGATGCCACAGCCAGCCCATGCAAGTCTTAGCCATTAAGCATGCATCTAGACCGGCCTCTTCTTTTGCAAAATCAACTAAGTAAAGCTTGCCGTCTAGTACACCCTTAAAAGCTAGTGAACCATCACATCTTCTAAAGACAGACACATCTACATTTGTAAATAAGCAGTTATATCCCATATTGCATAATTGACTAACAGATAGCAAATTATATCCAAGAGACTCTACTAAAAACACATTAGATATAGAGTGCTCATTTGAGATTGCAATTTTACCTAACCCTTTTACCATGCCTTGATTCCCATCACCGAATATTATTGAATCTTGGGAATCTTTGTTTTTGACGTAGGAGGTGAACATCTTCTTCTCCCCCGTCATATGGTTTGTGCATCCGCTGTCGATGATCCAGCTTGAACCCCCCGGATGCATAAACCTGCAAGGCAAAATTAGGCTTGGGTCTTAGGTACCCAACTCATGTTGGGTCCTACAAGGTTAGTGCAAATATCCTTAGGGACCCAAATGCAAGTTTTGTCTCCCTTGCATTTTGCCCCTAACTTCCTAGCAACTATTTTCCTATCCTTTCTACAAATAGCAAAGGAAGCATTTAAAGCACAATAAATTGTAGAAGGTTCATTCACTACTTTCCTAGGAGCATGAATAATATTCTTTCTAGGCACATGATGAATAGCATTTCTCCTAGACATATTTCTACCATGCATATAGGAAGAACTAGAAGCAAACATGGCATGAGAGTCAAAATCATTATAAGCATTATATCTCCTATCATGATACATAAAAGCATGGTTCTTTTTAGTACTACTAACCATAGGAGCCTTCCCTTTCTCCTTGGCGGAGATAGGAGCCTTATGGCTTGTCAAGTCCTTGGCTTCCCTCTTGTAGCCAAGTCCATCCTTAATTGAGGGGTGTCTACCAATCGTGTAGGCATCCCTTGCAAATTTCAGCTTATCAAATTCATTCTTGCTAGTCTTAAGTTGAGCACTAAGACTAGCCACTTCATCATTTAGTTTTGAAATTGAAACTAAGTGTTCACAACAAGCATTAATATCAACATCCTTACACTTAGTGCAAATTTCAACATGTTCAACACAAGAGTTAGATTTACTTGCTACTTCTAGCTTAGCATTTAAATCATTAATTTCACCTTTTAAAGAAGAAATGGTTTCGTTACAAGTAGAAAGTTCACAAGAAAGCATTCCATTTCTTTTAACTTCTAGAGCAAGTGAATTTTGTGCACTAACAAATTTATCATGCTCTTCATATAAAAGATCTTCTTGTTTCTCTAAGATTCTATCCTTTTCATTCAAGGCATCAATCAATTCATTAATCTTAGCTATCTTAGTTCTATCCAATCCCTTGAATAAACTGGAGTAATCTATTTCATCCTCACTAGACTCATCATCACTAGAAGAATCATAAGTATTAGCATTATGATTGATTACCTTCTTCTCCCTTGCCATGAGGCAAGTGTGATGATCGTTTGGGAAGAGGGCCGATTTGTTGAAGGCAGTGGCGGCGAGTCCTTCGTCGTCGGAGTCGGACGAAGAGCAATCCGAATCCCACTCCTTTCCAAGGTGTGCTTCGCCTTTGGCCTTCTTGTAAACCTTCTTGTTCTCTCTCTTCCCATTTTTCCCTTGCTCCTGGTCACTATCATTTTCGGGACAGTTAGCAATAAAATGACCAACCTTACCACATTTGAAGCATGAGCGCTTCCCCTTTGTTTTGGTCTTCCTTGGTTGCCCCTTGCGACCATTTAGCGCCGTCTTGAATCTCTTGATGATGAGAGCCATCTCTTCATCATTGAGCCCGGCCGCCTCAACTTGCGCCACCTTGCTGGGTAGCGGCTCCTTGCTCCTTGTTGCCTTGAGAGCGATGGGTTGAGGCTCGTGGATTGGACCGTTCAACGCGTCGTCGACGTATCTCGCCTCCTTGATCATCATCCGCCCGCTTACGAATTTTCCGAGTACCTCCTCGGGCGTCATCATCGTGTACCTGGGATTCTCACGAATATTGTTCACGAGATGAGGATCAAGAACGGTAAAGGACCTTAGCATTAGGCGGACGACGTCGTGGTCCGTCCATCGCGTGCTTCCGTAGTTCCTTATTTTGTTGATGAGGGTCTTGAGCCGGTTGTATGTTTGGGTTGGCTCCTCTCCCCTTATCATGGCGAATCGTCCAAGCTCGCCCTCCACCAACTCCATTTTGGTGAGCATGGTGATGTCATTCCCCTCGTGAGAGATCTTGAGGGTGTCCCATATTTGCTTGGCATTGTCCAAGCCGCTCACCTTGTTGTACTCTTCCCTGCACAAGGACGCTAAGAGAACAGTAGTAGCTTGTGCATTTCTATGGATTTGTTCATTTATGAGCATAGAGTTATCCGAGCTATCAAACTTCATTCCATTCTCTACAATCTCCCAAATGCTTGGATGGAGAGAGAATAAGTGACTACGCATTTTGTGACTCCAAAATCCGTAGTCCTCCCCATCGAAGTGTGGAGGTTTGCCAAGAGGAATGGAAAGCAAATGCGAATTCGAACTATGTTGAATACGAGAATAATCAAATGAATTGACCGTCTTTTTGTAGTCGTTGTCGTCGTCCTTTTGGGAAGAGGAAGATTCGTCGCTGTCGTAGTAGATGATCTCCTTGATGCGTCTTGTCTTCTTCTTCTTCCCTTCTTTGCGTCTGTGCCCCGAGCCTGAGTCGGTAGTCTTGTCGTCCTTTGGCTCGTTGACGAAGGACTCCTTCTCCTTGTCGTTGATCACGATTCCCTTCCCCTTAGGATCCATCTCTTCGGGCGGTTAGTCCCTTTCTTGAAGAGAACGGCTCCGATACCAATTGAGAGCACCTAGAGGGGGGGGGGGGTGAATAGGTGATCCTGTGAAAACTTAAACTTATAGCCACAAAAACTTGTTAAGTATTAGCACAATAATCGCCAAGTGGCTAGAGAGGAGTCTCAACAAAACACAATACCACAAGGGATCAAACACAGAGATGACACAGTGGTTTATCCCGTGGTTCGGCCAAGACCAACGCTTGCCTACTCCACGTTGTGGCGTCCCAACGGACGAGGGTTGCAATCAACCCCTCTCAAGCGGTCCAAAGACCAACTTGAATACCATGGTGTTTTGTTTTGCCTTTCAATATCCCGTTTGCGAGGATTCTCCACAACTTGGAGCCTCTCGCCCTTACACTTGAGATTCACAAGAAATACGGAGTAAGGGAGGAAAGCAACACACACAAATCCACAGCAAAATGCGCACACACACGGCCAAGAATCGAGCTCAAAAGACTATCTCAAAGTTCTCACTAGAACGGAGCTCGAATCACTGAGAATGACAAATGAATGCGCAAAGACTTAGTGTGGATGATCAAGAATGCTCTAAGGTTGCTTGGTGTACTCCTCCATGCGCCTAGGGGTCCCTTTTATAGCCCCAAGGCAGCTAGGAGCCGTTGAGAGCAAATCTGGAAGGCCAATCTTGCCTTCTGTCGTCGGGTGCACCGGACAGTCCGGTGCACACCGGACACTGTCCGGTGCCCGATTTCCTTCCTAAAATGGCGCTGCCGACCGTTGCAGATCTGGGAGACGTTGGCGCACCGGACATGTCCGGTGCACACCGGACAGTCTGGTGCCCCCTTCCGACCGTTGGCCCGGCCACGTGTCGCGCGCAGATTTCGTGGCCGACCGTTGGCCCGGCCGACCGTTGGCTCACCGGACAGTCCGGTGCACACCGGACAGTCCGGTGAATTTTAGCCGTACGCCGTCGGCGAATTCCCGAGAGCGGCCACTTCACGCCGAGCCAGCCTGGCGCACCGGACACTGTCCGGTGCACCACCGGACAGTCCGGTGCACCCAGACTGGACAGACTTTGGCTGCTCGAGCCATCTCTTTTCCAACTCGATTTTTTCTGTTTCCAGCACTTAGACACAATACATTAGTCCATAAAACAATGTACTAAGTCTGAGAAACATACCTTTATCCTTGATTTGTACTTTGTCCACCATTTTACAATTAGGTACCTGTGTTGGGCACTAAATCACCAAAATACTTAGAAATGGCCCAAGGGCACATTTCCCTTTCAGCGGCGTCGCGTTTCGCTTGTGACTTCTTCTTGCCCTTCTTCTTGGCGCCGCACGGAGTAGACGCCTCGGGAGCATCTTCCGACGGGCGGCCCTGGGGCTGCTTGTCCTTCCGGAAGATAGCCTCGACCGCCTCCTGGCCAGAAGCGAACTTGGTGGCAATGTCCATCAGCTCGCTCGCCCTGGTGGGGGTCTTGCGACCCAACTTGCTCACCAGGTCGCGGCAGGTGGTGCCGGCAAGGAACGCGCCGATGACATCTGAGTCGGTGATGTTGGGCAGCTCGGTGCGCTGCTTCGAGAATCGCCGGATGTAGTCCCGAAGAGACTCTCCCGGCTGCTGTCGGCAGCTTCGGAGGTCCCAGGAATTCCCTGGACGCACATACGTGCCCTGGAAATTTCCGGCGAAGGCTTGGACCAG
Source organism: Zea luxurians (assembly GCA_029449295.1). Taxonomy (NCBI): domain Eukaryota; kingdom Viridiplantae; phylum Streptophyta; class Magnoliopsida; order Poales; family Poaceae; genus Zea; species Zea luxurians. The sequence continues at coordinate 5,210,312 of JAOPSE010000023.1, read as the reverse complement.
GTCATCCCAGTTGGAGATCTGCCCCGGAGGCAGGTGCTCCAACCAGGCGCGAGCTGTGTCGGAGAGGAACAGGGGGAGGTTGCGGATGATGAGGTTGTCGTCGTCTGCTCCACCCAGTTGGCAGGCCAGGCGGTAGTCCGCGAGCCACAATTCCGGCCTCGTTTCCCCTGAGTACTTTATGATAGTAGTCGGGGGTCGGAACCGGGTCGGGAACGGTGCCCGCCGGATGGCCCGGCTGAAGGCCTACGGACCGGGTGGTTCGGGCGAGGGACTCCGATCCTCCCCGCTGTCGTAGCGTCCCCCACGCCTGGGGTGATAGCCTCGGCGCACCCTCTCGTCGAGGTGGGCTCGACGGTCGCGGTGATGGCGCTCGTTGCCGAGGTGGCCTGGGGCCGCAGGCGCGGTGTTGCGCGTGCGCCCGGTGTAGACCGAGGCTTCCCGCATGAATCGGGAGGTCACGGCATGAGGTTCCGAGGGGTATCCTTGCCTTCGGGAGGCAGTACTCTCGGCCCGTCGGACCGTGGCGCCTTCCAGGAGATTTTTGAGTTCTCCTTGGATTCGCCGACCCTCGGTGGTGGATGGCTCCGGCATCGCGCGGAGGAGCATCGCTGCTGTGGCCAGGTTCTGACCGACCCCACTGGATGCAGGTGGTGGCCTGACCCTGACGACATCGGCGACACGGTGCTGGAGACCCTGGGGCAGGTGACGTATTTCTCCGGCCGGGGGTTGGCCCACCCATGCCTGCCCGACGTCCCGGCGGATCGGCTCAAGCGCTCCTGCTCCCTCGTCGATCCTGGCCTGCGCCCCGCGGACTTGCTCAAGCTGTGGGTCATAACCCCCCACCGGAACGGGGACCACAGCTAGCTCCCGCGGGATGTCAGCGCGAGGCACCGGCCCAGGGGGAGCACCGTCCTCTGGCATGCCGAGATGATTGCCTTCGGAGGGACCCCCTAGATCGACGTGGAAACATTCGCGGCTTGGGCCGCAGTCCTCGTCGTCGAGGCTGTGGCTACCGTCGGAACAGTCGGAGAGGCAGTAGTCACATGCGGTCATGAAGTTCCGCATGGCACTGGGGTTGCCAAATCCAGAGAAATCCCAACAGATGTTGGGGTCGTCATCTCCCTCGGACCCAGAGGGCCCGTAGGTCGAGACGTCCGTCAGCCGGTCCCAAGGCGACCCCAAGCAAAACCCCAGAGGGTTTGTACTTGCCTCTACAAGGGCGCCCGCCAAAGCAAGATTGCTAGGCGGGTTGAGGCTGAGTACAAATGACGTAGGATGGGAATTGGTTGGTACCTTTTGGTCGTTGAGCGGCGATGGAGTCACGTCGAGGACTGACTGCATCGTTGCCTCAGGTACGAGGGCGACGTCCTGCAAGCTTTTCGCAAGCGCGCTGGCGTCGTCCACTTGCTCGGGATTGGCGTGTCGCGGGGAGACGGCGCTCGCCTTCGTCTCAAACGCGAGGTCGACGCCCAACGCGCCCCCCGTTGGGGTGCTAGGGACGTCGACTCGCTCGACAGCCGACGAGGCGCGACCTCCTGCTTGGCCTTGGTTGCCCCGCCTCCTCCTCCGTTGGCGGGGGAGAGGACGGGGCGAGCTCGAATGTTGTTCTTCCGCCACGCGGGGAAGATGTCGTCGATTCCGCCGCCGGCGGGCGGGCTGTCGGTCGCCATTGTCGTTGTCGCGCGGCGGTGGAAGGAGTATCATGTCGTAGCTGCCGTCGAGGGACATGAACTCAAGACTCCTGAAACGGAGCACCGTCCCGGGTTGGAGAGGTTGTTGGAGACTGCCCATCTGGAGCTTGACGGGAAGCTGTTCGTCAACACGCAGCAGACCCCTACCTGGCGCGCCAACTGTCGGCGTTTCGAGACCGGGGGTCCCTCAGGCCGACGAGTGAGTGCCGCGTGCCCCAGCCCAGATGGGTCGAGCGCGTGGGCGAGCGCGAAGGGGGGAAAGGAGCGAGGCGGCCGGAGACCGGCGTGAGAGAGGTGGGAATCCCGCGGCCTTCGTGTTCGTCCCGCGCCCAGGTCGGGTGCGCTTGCAGTAGGGGGTTACAAGCGTCCACGCGGGTGAGGGAAGCGAGCGGCCCCAAGAGAGCGCCTGTCCCGTCCTCGTCCCGCGCGGCCAACCTCCCCTAAGAGGGCCCTGGTCCTTCCTTTTATAGACGCAAGGAGAGGATCCAGGTGTACAATGGGGGTGTAGCAGAGTGCTACGTGTCTAGCGAGGGAGAGCTAGTGCCCTGAGTACATGCCAATGTGGCAGCCGGAGAGATCCTGGAACCCAACTAGTGTGATGTCGTGGCCGTCGGAGGAGCGGCGGAGCTTGGCAGAGGGACAGCTGTCGGAGCGGTTGTGTTCTTGCTGATGTCCTCCTGCTTCCGTAAGAGAGCTGAGAGCCACCGTCGTCACAGGGCATGCGGGGCGCCATCATTGCCTATATGGTGGAGACAGCCAGATGGGACACCGGTCTTGTTCTCTGTGGCCCGAGTCAGCTCGGGGTAGGGTGATGATGGCGCTTCCTGTTGACGTGGCTGGCCTGCGCCCTAGGTTGGGCAACGTGGATGCTCCTCCGAAGCCGAAGTCGAGTCTGTCTTCCATGGCCGAGGCCGAGTCCGAGCCCCTGGCTCGGGCGAGGCAGAGGCCGTCGGCAGAGGCCAGGGCGGTGTCCGAGTCCTGGGGTCGGGCGAAGCGGAGTTCGTCGTCTTCCGGGTCTTAGCCCGAGTCCGAGCCCTGGGTCGGGCGGAGCGGAGTTCGCCGTCTTCCGGGTCTTAGCCCGAGTCCGAGCCCTGGGTCGGGCGGAGCGGAGTTCGCCGTCTTCCGGGGCTGAGCCCGAGTCCGAGCCCTGGGTCGGGCGGAGCGGAGTTCGCCGTCTTCCGGGGCTGAGCCCGAGTCCGAGCCCTGGGTCGGGCGGAGCGGAGTTCGCCGTCTTCCGGGGCTGAGCCCGAGTCCGAGCCCTGGGTCGGGCGGAGCGGAGTTCGCCGTCTTCCGGGGCTGAGCCCGAGTCCGAGCCCTGGGTCGGGCGGAGCTTCCTATGGTGCCTTTGGCAGGGCCTGGCTTCCTGTCAGCATCACTCTGTCAAGTGGCGCTGCAGTCGGAGTGGCGCAGGCGGCGCTGTCCTTCTGTTAGACCGGTCAGTGGAGCGGCGAAGTGACGGCGGTCACTTCGGCTCTGCCGGAGGGCGCGCGTCAGGATAAAGGTGTCAGGTCACCTTTGCGTTAAATGCTCCTGCGATTTGGTCGGTCGGTGCGGCGATTTAGTCAGGGTTGCTTCTTAGCGAAGGCAGGGCCTCGGGCGAGCCGAAGATGTGTCCGCCGTTGGAGGGGGGCCTCGGGCGAGACGGAAACCTCCAGGGTCGGCTGCCCTTGTCCGAGGCTAGGCTCGGGCGAGGCGTGATCGAGTCACTCGAATGGACTGATCCCTGACTTAATCACACCCATCAGGCCTTTGCAGCTTTATGCTGATGGGGGTTACCAGCTGAGAATTAGGAGTCTTGAGGGTACCCCTAATTTTGGTCCCCGACAGCTTCCGCGCCGCATCTTGACGATCCTTGTCCATCACTGTTGATACAACATCAGCAATATTCCGCCCATAAGGAAAAATCTTCAATTCACGGGCCATACGAGACGTAAACATGTCCTCGCCGGCCGCATGGGGAATCAGAACGTTCCTTGGCCATCGACCCCTGGTAACCTTCAGCATTCGCGCCGAAGACTCCCGGAGCTCGGGCAAAGACATCCTTCCCCCGAGGGCCGCGCAAGTCCCCATCAACTCCACAGCAAAACGGTCAGAGACCCCCACCCCCCCACTGCAGTACCTATTTTTCTCTTCTTAGTGGCTGGGGCAGCCTCCCGCAAAGGGCCTTCCTCAGCCACGGTCACCGTTTTTTCCCGCGGCGGTCAACAGCCACAATAGCGTCATCTCTAGGGTAACCACCGTATGGCAAACGATTTAACTCAAAGACCCGATTCAAGCGAACATTGGACCCTCGGATATCCCAAATCCGCAGACTCTCCGTCCTCGGCGCATACCGACCCACAATCCTCACAGCCCCATCCTCCACTTAACGAACAAACATGGCCAGGTCTCGGCCGCGCAGATCCAAAGAGAAGGCCGGACTTCGCACCAACTGCTGGCCCAAAGTAGGCATCTGGCGAGGGCATACTTTGCCCAGCAACCAGCCATGCGCCAGGGGCCACACTCCATAACCAATAAACTCCTCAACCAAATCACGCCTGCTGCTCATGCGGGCAGCACACCGGAGGGCCCCTTCGTCCTCATCATCCTCCGCTACCTCAAATTGTGGGAATGCCACATAACAATGGAAGCACATCACGGCCGTGGGGAGCCCTGGGAGGTCTTCGACTTTGCTTCCCGAAACATAAAACCAATAATCCCACCAGTTGCCCCACTTATTGCGAGCACAGGGAACTAACTCCACGACTTTCGCCGAAGTCTTTCCGGTCCTCGGTGTGAAGGTGCACGATCCAAACTGTGCAATTTTGTTTCCAATCTTTCTTTTTTGCCAATGCAGACAGTAATTCTTGGCGAAGACCTCTACGGAAGGCTGACCGCCATACGAAGTCACCGCCCACACATACTTTGCTAGGGCCACCACGGCGTTAGGTGTCAACTGGTGGACCTGGACTTCAAACCTCTGCAGGACCTCCGCCACAAAACGATGCGCAGGTAGGCGAAGGCCAGCAATGAAGAATGCCTCAAACACCACCAACTCGCCCTCAGGCTCGAGAATTTCTTCCACCCCCGGGACGCGCCCAACACCATCCCCAAAATACTCCAACTGCCACATGTCCTGCACGCGAACCGAGGAAATCCTCGAAACGCCGAACTCCACCGTGTGGCCCGGCTGTAACTCCACCACCGCCAAATCGCACAACGTATCTTCGGATGACGAATCGGCTAGCGGCGCATTTGCAGCAGATGAGGAAGAAGATGACATCGCTACGTACCATCGGCGGTGGCGTGCGGTTTGCTTGACGTGGGCCAGATCTCCGATGCAGAGGAACTAGGAGGGCAGGCGAGCGATTTCAAAAGTCTAGGGTTTCCTGGCGCACGCAAAGGTGAGAGTCAGCCGCACCGCGCTGCCCTTTTTATACACACGGCGCGACGCTTCAGGAAACCCGCAGTCCAACAGTGCCACGTCCATCAAAGGTCACATCAAAAACCCCCATGGGACCACTTCGAGCGAGGGCAGCGTCTCCACCATCTAGCGACGTCTTTAGCACCAGATGACTTAGTCGAACTGGTCCCTCAAGGGCAAATGTTGGGACGAAGGCGAAGACACTACCCTTCGCACGAAGCCTTCGTCGCCCCGCTACACCAACGAAGGCGAGATGATCGGCACGATTGCCCTTCGTCCTCTCCACGGCAAGACGAAGGCTACACTCCGACGAAGTCTGCCAACCCCACGGGTTCATCTCGCCCAGAGGCCCACGTGGAATTCGGCCAATTGTAACGGGGCCCCGCGTGGACAAGCGTGTTACGGGCCTAATCTGTAATAGCTTTTCTGTAATGATGGCTTGTAACCTCCCTTTATGGGAATATTCTGGGGATAACCTGGGTACCCGAGGGCATATACGTCCTTGCCTTGGGACGTTGGCCGCTTGAGTACCTATAAATACCTCCGTATAGTGCCCTTGAGAGGCCAGATTAACAGTGCAATTGCCATCCCGCGTTAAACTTTGCTTGCACTCTTTCCACTTCCCCGTTGGATCCGCTTGCCCAAGAGAGCAAGTTCCAACAATGGTATGAACGCAAGTTTCATGCATCGCAAAGAAATATATTACATTGATATACACATAGATATAGAATGTTTAATTCATGTACGAATATTACATTTCTCAAATACTACATTTCTTAAGTGTACAAGAGTTCGGTCTTCTTTTAGAATCTTTTCGGCAGCTTCATTCAACAGTTTGTTGACGGCTTCATCAACGCCTTCTTCGGTAATTTTTATTGTTTCTAATGCTGCTTTCATGGCTGGATCTAGGGGTGGGCGTTCGGGTTACCCGAAAATTTCGGGTCGGCTAATTCGGGTTTTTAAAATTTCGGGTTTTGAGAATCGATACCTGAAATTACAACGGGTTTTGCAATACCCGAAAATTCGGGTACCCGAAATTTCGGGTTCGGGTTCGGGTATTCCCGAACTACCCGAACTATTATGTTGGCTTCATAAAAACACATACACCCTATTAAATTAGTATAAAAATATGGTTTGAATAATGATATACATGGACATATAAAACACAAGTAATCTACAATCACAAGTTATGCACACATAAACATAATTATAAATGTAAAAATTAATAATTAAGCAAGACATGAGCACATGACACATGAAAGTTCGGGTAATTCGGGTATTTCGGGTACCCGATTGTGATACCCGAATTACCCGAACTAAATTCGGGTTTTGCAAGTTGCTGCCCGAAATTCCCGAACAAAATTCGGGTTTCGGGTATTTCGGGTTCGGGTTCGGGTATTCCGGGTTCGGGTTTCGGGTTACGGGTTTTTTGCCCAGCCCTAGCTGGATCGGCTTCAGGATCATATGGCTCAGGTGGCGGTGATAGTTCAGCTGACGTAAGATAGCAAGTTGTTAATCTGAAGCCAGGAAAAAAATATAATACTGAAGTTAAGATTCAGTAAAAGTACCTATATGCCTTGCGCGCTCAGCAGCCTATTCGGCTCGCTTGGCTTCTTCTTGGGCGTCATGGGATTATTTTTCATTTTTCTTTATAGCTTCGTCGGCTATCTCCCGGCCGCCCTTCATCCAAACGTTGGAATAGAATTTTCCATCCATCAAAGTAGCTTCAGCCGAAGGATCCTTTGTGTTGTCTATGGAGAAGACGGTTTTCGTCTGGGCTGCAGCTTTAACATGTTCACAACCATTTTTCTCCAGAATCGCTGCAACCCCTCGAGCACCGGCGAAGGCGCAGAAATCCCCATGGTCGCTAAGTATTTCGTCAAAAGCTTCAGCTTCTTCGCTGATCCATTCAATGATTCCTTCAGAATCACCTCTAATAAATTTTTGCTCTGATGAGTATGCACCCGCCTTTGCAAAACTATCTTTCAATTTCTTAGCACAATCAAGGATTTCTCGTAATACCTCTCCTTCGATTCCCGAAGTTCATCCACATTCTTTTGCGATCTTGAGCTAGTCCATTCGCTTATTTCTTGTTTTGCTTTAGCCACTTCAAAATCCTTATTCTTTTCGGCAAGCTTCTTCTTTAAGTTTTAACTTCGGCTTTATGAGCTTCGGATTGAGCAGCAAGATTGGCTTCGCTAACCTTTACTCTGTCTACCAAGGAAAGCAGAATTTTATCCTTTTCTATGGCTTCATTCCTCAGTCTGATAACCTCTGACCGAAGGTTCCCAAGGGCTATTTGGCAGCTTTCGTCTTCAGCATTCTTTTGCGCCCTTAAAGCATTGCTCAAGATCAAGCCCTACAAAAAAGAGGGGGATTAGCACGATGGAACAAGATACAAAAATAATCTGTTTATAAGCCAAAACATTTTTACCTTCAGACTATTATAAGTGAGGCTGTCTGCAAGGTCATCCTTCGACATTGCAGAGAGGCCAAGCTCGAGCTTCGGAAACCCTATGTTCCTTGTCGTCTCCCGACAAACAGATAACTCCTTGTTGTCTAGAAGGCAGTACAGAAAGTCGTCTTCATTAGTGCCATTATACACCAAGGATCCCTTTGGGTATTTCAAATCCCTGGGATATTGTTTGGCTTCGGCAATCTGCTCTTCCGACAACTGTTTCCCCGAAGCATGTCTTATAATAAAATCTACCACTTCAGTAGATGCTTCGGGGACAGGAGTTTTAACCTTCTTGGTGAAAGCTCTCTTGTGGGTTTTGGTGGTTTGGATGACAACCCAATTAAAGGACTAACAAGTGTGCTAACTGTTGAACAGGTGCTTATTGCAAAGATAACAGGGTTCAACACAAGTGAACAAGTGTGATGGTCCAAAGACTGGATTATCTATAGATAATGGACATCACAAGTAAGATGGACATTGCTTAAGTGAGACTTGGTGTGTGTAACTCAGAGACAATCGATCAAGCCAAGGATGGAGGCAAGAAAAGCTTCGAGGTACCGAGTGCACGGGAGAAGGTCAAGGAGACTAGGAACCGAAAGCCATGGGTGAAGAAGAAGACTTGCAAAGTCAAGGTTGATTGAGTTAAGAAGAGTTATGGTGCATCAAGGATCACTACATAAGGACATGACTTACAACCAATGAGGTAACATCTACGATTATGTGGTGTAAGTCATAAGGCTCAAGATCAAGCTCAAGAAGTGAACAAGGTCACTAGAAGGAGGAACAGTGTCAAAGCCAGAACTGGAAGCAGCCCAAAAGAGCTAAGTTCACCTTGATCTTTAGTTTGGGTTGTTCCCATGTTTGGATATATTCTATGTGACCTTTGCAGGGTGTTGGAGCTCAGATATGTCAATCTAGGTCAAGTCAAGTTGACTTGATAGTTTAGATGTCCAACACATGTCATTGTAATATGTGCTGAGTGGTTAAGACATGCAAGTCAAAGAATCAAGGTATGTCTCTGGCCCTAGTGAATTGTTTTTGGAGCTAATATATTTCTCTAAGTGCCAGGGACCAATTTGAGTCAAAACCAAAAGAGCAAAGGAAGTCTAGCTGAAAAGCCAGTAGAGTGCCTGCTGCTGGTGCACTGGACTGTCCGGTGTGCACCGGACAGTGTCTGGTGCCCCAGCTGCTCGGCTGGCGAACTCACGGCTCTCGAGAATCAATTGGCCGCTGCGGCTAAAATTCACCGGACTGTCTGGTGTGCACCAGACTGTCTGGTGAGCCAACAGTGCCCGCGCCAACGGTTGGTAGCGCAATCAGCGGGCGACGCGTGGCCTGAGCCAACGGTCAGTTGGCGCACCGGACTGTACGGTGTGCACCGGACAGTGTCCGATGCGCCAAGAGGTTCGAGGGGCAACAGTCGACTTCACCAGAAAAGGAAGGGGATCGGGCACCAAATGAGCACTATTCATGTCCGGTGGTGCACCGGACTGTCCGGTGCGCCACCCGATAGAAGGCATGAACTGCCTACCAAATGAAGCTTCAATGGCTCCTAGGCCTTTTGGGACTATAAAATGGACTCCTAGGCGCCTCCAACAGTACACAAGTGCAGCCAACAAGTGCATACATCATTTGGATCAATTCTCTCTCTCCCTCTCTTGTGTATCTCTCTAGTTTGTGTAGAGGCAAAGCTATAAGCCTTAGAGAGAGGAGAAGTGCTGCTAAGAGCTAGAGCAAAATCTTGAGCGCATTGTTACTCTATAGGTGTGCTGTCAAGAAGATTGTAAGCAGCCACGACATTGTTGTAACTAACATCAACATAGTGGAAGGCTCTATCTGTCATATTAACAGATCTGAGCAAAAGGAGGAAGGAGTTGAAATAGACTCCAAGCTAAGGTGTGGCTAACTCCAACGAGAACTAGGCAAGCATTTTAGGCTTGGCTGAACCTCGGGATAAATCCCTGTGTATGTGTGCTTTGCTCTGTGTTGTGTGCTGGTTCTCTGTCTTATTTGCTTTTGATATCTGCACTTCAATACTTATATGTGGTACAAGCTATCTTTGAAGTGCAGGGTATTTTAAGACAGGAACTTCTATTCCGCTGCAACCTACTCAAAGGGTCTTTCATTCCACTGCGATTCAGCCTTCGAGTAGAGTAAGAATTTCTAGTTTTTATAGTGATAATTATTATCCGCCTATTCACCCCCCGCTAGGCGACATCCAGATCCTGTTCCCGGGCATAGGGAACTTTCACTTGGGTGCGCTTTTTTTCCCCAAGTTCAGAGCGGCACCCGAAGGTCCTTGTTCAGTTTCAACAGGCCCTGTTTCTGCGGCAACTGAGGGCCCAACTTTAGCTTCAACACGAGTTGTAACGGCTTCGGTGGCCTCCTTTATATTTTCCTCGCCCATGCTGGGCACCTCTGCAGAGGCAGGAGTTGGTACCCTTGTCGACTCTAGGACAGCATCCAGTATGCTAGCCATTCTCCTCCTCTTGGGAGTTATTGCAGGGATTCTAGACACCTTCGGCAACTCCGGCTTGGGTGGCAGGCTCAGGATTTTTGGCAGCCCTGCCGACTTCTCCAGTTCTGGTTCTTCGACCGTTTTTTCCTTGGCTTCGGCAGAACGCTTCGGCGCTTCGGCTGACTCGGCTTTCTCCTCTCCCATTGCTTTCAGCACTTCAGCCGATTCTCCCTTGGCACCGGCAGGAGCGGGGTATTCTGGCTCAGCGGTGGAAGAAGTCCCCTCAGCGAGCTTTGGCACCCTGGCCTTCTCAATGTACCTAGACCGGTGTGTCAAAACCTTGATCTTTTTACCCTTCGGCGTAGCAGAGATGGCCGAAGCAGCATATTTTCTTTTCCTTCCTTGCTTTCGTAAGGGATAGAAATAGTCTGGTATAGAAAACCAATTACATCGAAAACTCTGTTCAACCTTCTTTTGCCTCGTCCTCCGAAGGCTAATGTCATGGCATCATCTTCGGCCCTTGTGTAGGACCAAGCAATTCGTCACTGGTTGCCTCAACACAATTCAGCAGTCATCGTTCGGTTCATCAAATTGATCTCTGTATCTGAAGGTGTATTTCAGATAAACTAAGCCGCCTTGACTAGACCCGGCAGCAGCTTCCTTCGGCATCTCCCAGTCACTCGCAAGAGGCCACACTCTATAAGCAATATGCTCTTGGACTAAGTCTCTTGTGCCAATAAAAGTGCATACACTGTTAAAAGCCTTCTGGCATGCTTCAACTTCATTTCCAGGAGCAGTGGCTGGCCTTCTGATGCCGAAGCGAGACCAAATAAGGCGTTGGATGATCCCCTTTATATCTTCTCTTTCAACTAAGTTATTATTTACATAAAACCACTCTTCCATCCAGGCTCCTGGCCACCTCTTCCGAGACGTCGGGACTGGATAGCTCACATCAGAGCGAGGCACAAAGCCGTAACAACCAAAATTATTGTGATATTGCTCTTTGCCAGTAGCCTTCGTCTTATAGGACAACTCATCCATGTTGTAGACACATTTTGCACTCGGCTCTAGTCCTTGGCTCCTCACGGCCCAAATGAAAATCCTCATTCTAATGATAGCTTCGGGGTAATCTGATGAAGGTAAATTTCGAAAGTCTTCAGAATTTCAACTAGAAATTTATTCAAGGGAAACCAAAGCCTTGCATTTATGAAGCTCCTGTAGACAACAACTTCGTCTACTTCGGGCGCAGGGGCGATGCTATCTCCTCTAGCCCTCACAATAGAAATATCGCGGAAATATCTCCCTTTCATAGCATCAATCTGACTTTGCTTGATGGATGACTTTCCGAAGATGGTATGACTCGGCCGCCAGAGCCGATCTTCAGCATCTTCGTTTACACTTTCCAAATCAAAACTTTCGCTATCTCCGGAATCCTCAGACAACCCAGCTAGCATTTCGTTGGTGTTTTTCTCTGTATTTGTCTTCTCCATAGCTTCATAAAACCCAGCTAATGCAGGGTCAACAACCTTCTTCTCTTCAGCCATTTAGTCAGTGCTTGTGTAAATGCCAAAGCTTACAAATTAATCAAAACTTGGTAGAGCAAGAAAATTCAGAATGACAATAATAGCACAAGAAGTTGAAATAGCACATCAAACACTGTCAATGCGAGTCCCTATTTATATGTCCAGTGCACCACAACTTGGTGGGCCCTATATGTCTGTGTCTTTCGCTATTCTAGCGAAGGGAAGGTGTTTTTTCGGACCTTCGACTAAAGGCCTTCATTCACGTTGCAGTCTGAATTTGTCAATATAGAAACAAATTAATAATGCAAGGGGCTACTTGTAACACCCGGATTTTAGGGGTCCAAAACCCGGGGTTAACATAAACACCAGGTATGCTGGGACCAAGTCTCATACATATGATGTATAGTGGCACAGGATCGAATGTCACATCTTTATATATAACAGGAGTTCTATACAAAATAAATAATTACATTATAAGGAGACAACGGTCCAGCAACCCAAAGTTGACTGGGAGACGACGACCTAGACCTCTCACGAACTCATCGCAGCATCCTCCATGAGCATCATCCTGCAGTACCTGGTCTTGACCTGTGGTGTGTGTGAGACAGCAAGAGTGAGCTCACATACGTTCATCGCTCAACAAGTTGTGGGGAATAATGTGCATGAACTCGCCAAAGGTGGGAGCTTACGTGAAGTGTAAGGCTTACCAAAGGAGATGGTTAGAGCTGAGCATTGCTTTTAAAGTTGGTCAAAATTTTATTAGCAGTTACTAAGTATAAGTAAATACCAAACCCAATTAAGTAATAGAACAAAAGTAATAACATCATCACCTGCGATGCAATGCATATGACAAATTGAATTTAGTTCCATAAATTAATCATGTGAGGGTCCGAGCTGCTCATGACCGTGAGCACAGCTAGTATACCAGTTTTACACTCTGCAGAGGTTGCGCATCTTTACCCACAAGTCGTGTATCCCATGTCGCCAGGGTTTGCAAGGCCCTTAGACACTTCCGAGGTGAATGGCTAGGGATCCACTACGAGGCCTTTACAAAGTTCCACTAGCTTCCGAAAACCCGCTACAGTTTATAGGAAGATCCAGTACAGGAATCCCTTGCAGGACCGCCATCGCAGCAAAATCCTCCCGAGGGCCTCCCCGCACTGACCTCTCCCCTACTGCCCTTGCCCCTTTCGGGTAAGGTAGTCTTCCACTAGCTTTCCTAATTAATCAGCCAAGGGCATCCCATACTACCCTTGTGGTAGCACTGTTTTCCCGGGTGGTCGCTCCATGTTCCAATTAACATAATGATCTTAACATGAACCATAAATAACAACTGACAACAAAAGTATAATCATGAATAGTGTAATCTTCATACCCTAAACCACATATAGCACTAGCAAGTACTACCCAGAAAGTTCAGTGGTAAACAAGGTATAAAGATAGACAAACTAGGGTAACCTATTGGGTCCCATCAAAATTAACCTATGCAGATCATTATGATTAATTAGAACATGAGTAGGTGAAAAGAAGTGATCAAGGGCACAACTTGCCTGGGCCTTGAGAATCCAGGTACCAGGATGATCTTCAGGTGACACGTGACCTCACTGCTAGTCGTAGCAATACAAACAAACAGTGTATAGGCAAAATTAACATTACACCAAACATGTATGCCAAAATACATATTAATAATCTACATATTAAAATAAGATCACAGGAAAAAGAATTATTAATTTTGGAGTTATAGATTTTAAGTTATGGATCTAATGTTTTATGTGTTTAATACAAGATTAAGTATTAGATAAATTTAAATGAGCCTTTCATGCCAAAACAGAGGCACAAAATGATGAAGAATATTATTACAAAATTTTAGAAACTGGAATAGTTCAATTTGGAGCAAAAATGAATTTTCTATGAATTATCTAAGTTCTAGCCATTATTTTTGTATTAAAAATCTAATTTCCAATTCATTTAATCATTTTATTACTGCACTGGACTGGGCCTCAATTACTGGGAAGCACAGGGGGCACGGTGTAATATTTCTAAGGCACAGGGAATAGTGACTAAAGGACGGCGGGTTGATTTCACAAAACCCCGAGGACTCTTTAGAAAAATACCCAGCCGAAGGGGTATCGTGAATCCAGGGCCGTCCGATCACAAACCGATGGCCCAGATTAGATTGAATCTCATCCGAACCGGTATCTAACTTCCACTGTTCGATCTAAAATCTACGGCGCCAGGCGCATCACTCCAACTTCTAATCTGGAGCACCCAGATACGATCCAACGGTCACAATAGCATGCGGCGAAGGGATACGCCTAACTCTAATCGCGACCGTCCATCACGATCCAACGGCGAGGGCTAGTTCTTCCTCCCCACACGAGCTCCCGAGCACCCAGGGGCACGAGCACGGCGGCGACCCGGCCGGAGGAAACCCAATCCGGCGTTCCATGACCCCAAACCCAAAATTGACCGCCGCTAAACCTAGAGGGGGTGATGGCGAACTCGATGAAGGTCATCTTACCGCGTATGGTGTTGCAGTGAAGCCGGGCCACGGTGAATGGCGGCCGAGCGGCGGAGTTGAGGCCCTAGTGAGAAATTCTCGCTGTCCCGATCACCGTGATCCGATTAAGCCCACAGATGGCTTCCTCAAGACCCGTATGATCCGCTGGTGTCCCGATTGGAGCCCTACACGCGCTACAGGTGGCTGTCCGCGGTCGCGGCGAGAGGAACGAAGGTGGCGGTGCAGCAGATGGGATGAACGAAGGCTGTGTTTTATAGGTTGTGGCAGAGTCCGATCCGAGGAATAATGATCAACAAACGGCGAGATTTGAGGCGAAAATCCCGGCCGAGGATTTGGCTTTCGCTGCGGCAACCCAGGCGAAGATCAGCGCGAGTTCGTTCGCGTGAGGAAGAGGAATCCGACAGTGGGTCCCGCGCGCCGGAGACACAGGGCGGAATCGAGCGTGAGCGCAGGGCGTCTGGCCAGGCGGGCCCGCGTGGCAGTGTCATCCGCACGGTGTAAACGGCGTAAATGAGAGGCTGAGCAGTGGGCCCCCCCCTGTCAGCGGCGCGGCGGGGAAAAGCGAAGTTGGGCCGCGCGGGAGGGTTAAGGCTTATGGGCCGAATCCGGGGAAGTTGGCCCAGCAAAGGTTTTTTTCTCTTTTTCCTTTTTGTTTTCTATTTCTTTTCTTCATTTTCAAATCCAATTTGAATTCAAACTTAAATTCAAATCTCTATGGCTCATTATTTCAATTTATTTTTGTGAAGTTAGGGATATTAATTCTGAATATACTTGTTTATATATATTATTTATATTTTTGTTTTATATCCCTTCTCTTTCTCTCATTTTCTATTTTCTATTCCAAATTCAAATTTAATTTTAACTATTCAAAATCCAATTCACATTTTACTTTGAATTTCAGGTTCCTAAAATCAAATATAATCCTGAAGGAAATTTAGACTTTACTGTTTGGATCACTTATTTATTTTTAATAAGTATATAGCCTTTCCTTTTCTTTTCTATTTCTAGTTCAAATCCAAATTTATATTTTTATTTTAGTTTTCAGATTTTTCAAATGTATCAATTGAAACCCAAAGGTGAATATAAACCATACTTATTTTAATATTACTAACTTAAGTTTTTATTCTCCTTTCTATTTATTTCATGAGATGTATAAATGGTTTTTCTTAAAAGAAAAAAGAAAAATTCTTTTCCCATCATTTTCTTATTTCCCAATTTCCAAGATATTATGATATTTTGTTCAAATTTCTTCTACTAATTCCCAATCCAGACTTTGGGTGTTACAAATCCTACCCCCCTTAAAAATAATCTCGCCCTCGAGATTTGTAAGGAAAAAGGATGCATACTCATATGCACAAACAAAGAGATCTCAGCATGAGGTATAATTCTTTAACAAAACATTGGGTCAATAGACCTTTATTATTTCTTCTAAAATATTATCATATTACTAAAGTAACACCTAGATCTTACAAATCATCATAATTTATATCTATGTAGCTTGGTGAAGCTGGTGGTGGTGGGGGTTGTTGTTGTTGTTGTCTCTCCAGCCGTGCTTGCCTTATTTCTTGGCGGGCTTGACGTATTTCCTCGCGTTGTTGTCTTATCTGATTCTGCATCTCGGTCACCATGTCTGTTAACTGTTGTATTACCAGTCTTTGGGTAGCAACCACTTGATTGAGGTCAACAGGTGGAGGATTTGGAGGATTCATTTTCTGTTTGTTGTTACGTGATAATCTTTCCTTTCCTGGTATTGACCATGAAAGTTAGAAGCATGTGATAATAGTTTTGCAAAGGAAGTTACTAAGCGGAATGGATAAGCTAGTAGTTGGTTATAATCTATAGATTCTTTGGTAGGGCTTAATTTATGTCCAGATTGGGGTCACCAATCATATAAGGTGAATATCCAAGGGTAAGATAGAATCTGTTAAGATGAGAGATATACATGGGTGAGATAGGCTACAAGATGTAGGTTAAAAGTTTGTTTGTTATTAGGTGGGAATAGAAAGGTCATACTATTCATTATGGCACTATGGGTTGGGTTAGCTCATGGTTGAATTGATCCAATGTGCTAAGATAAGTTAATACATGGCTAGTGGGGTCTAATCTCTTCTACTAGTGTCATTAATCTGTTTAAGTGGACCACATTAAGTTAGATAACATTAGACCACAATAGATCAGGTCACATTAGGTAGGATAAGAATTGGATATGACTAGATTAGACTAGTTTAGGCTTAGATAGGTCCAACTGGGTAGAATATGTATTATTAAGATATGTTAGGATGTTTTAAGATTAATTTGATATGTTATGATGAGATAGAATCTTTTGCTAGGTTAAAATTGAGGGGTTATGCAACTATCAGATAGTTGAGGTAGTTGTATATAGCCAAGTTGATCTATCATTCTTAATTTAGTGCGGGGTGAACTAAGTTAAGACTTGTTCTATAGGGGTAGAGTCTAAACTATTTCATCAGTATTTATCTAGCATGTTTGATAAGTCACTTTAGATTAGATCATATTAGGTTAGATGAGATTTAAATTAGATTGGTATGACTAGTTTAACTATATAAGGTCTAATTAATTTGCATTAGATCATGGTTGATAAACTAGGGTGAATAAGTATGCCTATTAGGATAAGATGGATCCATAAAGATAAGGTAAAATCTTTTGAGGTCAGTTAGATCTATTAGGATGAGATAAAATCTTTTCAAGATAAGGTGAGTATTTTTTTTTAAGATGAGATGGATTTATTAAGATAAGGGAGAATCCTTTTAAGATAAGATGAATTGGTTAGAATGAAATCTTTTAGGGTAAGATCAATCTCTTAAGCTAGATAGGTTCCAATGGGGATAATCTAGGCTGTCTAGTTATTTTATAAACATATTTTTATACCTATGTGTATATGCGGATGCAATTGTGGACATTACTCCACAACTCATCACACTCAAACAAAGATCCAAATCATACAAGTATCATGAAAACAAACATTCAAGTACATAAACACTTATAAAAATAGTTTTGTTTTTGTTCCTAGGAATAGGTCTCCTATTCCTAAAGTCACTTTAGGCACAGGATTTCAAGGTGTGAAATCCAAGTTTGTCTTTAGAAATAAAAGGTGAGATTAATCAGAGTGAAGCGGAAATAGATGAGAAAAGATTGAGATAAGTTTAGAAAAGAGTCAGAATAGCAAAGGTAAGAAAGTATTGGTTGTCCAGTTCTATCTAGGTTTCGTCCTACAGTCAACATTCCTCTGATACCACTTCTGTAACACCCGGATTTTAGGGGTCCAAAACCCGGGGTTAACATAAACACCAGGTATGCTGGGACCAAGTCTCATACATATGATGTATAGTGGCACAGGATCGAATGTCACATCTTTATATATAACAGGAGTTCTATACAAAATAAATAATTACATTATAAGGAGACAACGGTCCAGCAACCCAAAGTTGACTGGGAGACGACGACCTAGACCTCTCACGAACTCATCGCAGCATCCTCCATGAGCATCATCCTGCAGTACCTGGTCTTGACCTGTGGTGTGTGTGAGACAGCAAGAGTGAGCTCACATACGTTCATCGCTCAACAAGTTGTGGGGAATAATGTGCATGAACTCGCCAAAGGTGGGAGCTTACGTGAAGTGTAAGGCTTACCAAAGGAGATGGTTAGAGCTGAGCATTGCTTTTAAAGTTGGTCAAAATTTTATTAGCAGTTACTAAGTATAAGTAAATACCAAACCCAATTAAGTAATAGAACAAAAGTAATAACATCATCACCTGCGATGCAATGCATATGACAAATTGAATTTAGTTCCATAAATTAATCATGTGAGGGTCCGAGCTGCTCATGACCGTGAGCACGGCTAGTATACCAGTTTTACACTCTGCAGAGGTTGCGCATCTTTACCCACAAGTCGTGTATCCCATGTCGCCAGGGTTTGCAAGGCCCTTAGACACTTCCGAGGTGAATGGCTAGGGATCCACTACGAGGCCTTTACAAAGTTCCACTAGCTTCCGAAAACCCGCTACAGTTTATAGGAAGATCCAGTACAGGAATCCCTTGCAGGACCGCCATCGCAGCAAAATCCTCCCGAGGGCCTCCCCGCACTGACCTCTCCCCTACTGCCCTTGCCCCTTTCGGGTAAGGTAGTCTTCCACTAGCTTTCCTAATTAATCAGCCAAGGGCATCCCATACTACCCTTGTGGTAGCACTGTTTTCCCGGGTGGTCGCTCCATGTTCCAATTAACATAATGATCTTAACATGAACCATAAATAACAACTGACAACAAAAGTATAATCATGAATAGTGTAATCTTCATACCCTAAACCACATATAGCACTAGCAAGTACTACCCAGAAAGTTCAGTGGTAAACAAGGTATAAAGATAGACAAACTAGGGTAACCTATTGGGTCCCATCAAAATTAACCTATGCAGATCATTATGATTAATTAGAACATGAGTAGGTGAAAAGAAGTGATCAAGGGCACAACTTGCCTGGGCCTTGAGAATCCAGGTACCAGGATGATCTTCAGGTGACACGTGACCTCACTGCTAGTCGTAGCAATACAAACAAACAGTGTATAGGCAAAATTAACATTACACCAAACATGTATGCCAAAATACATATTAATAATCTACATATTAAAATAAGATCACAGGAAAAAGAATTATTAATTTTGGAGTTATAGATTTTAAGTTATGGATCTAATGTTTTATGTGTTTAATACAAGATTAAGTATTAGATAAATTTAAATGAGCCTTTCATGCCAAAACAGAGGCACAAAATGATGAAGAATATTATTACAAAATTTTAGAAACTGGAATAGTTCAATTTGGAGCAAAAATGAATTTTCTATGAATTATCTAAGTTCTAGCCATTATTTTTGTATTAAAAATCTAATTTCCAATTCATTTAATCATTTTATTACTGCACTGGACTGGGCCTCAATTACTGGGAAGCACAGGGGGCGCGGTGTAATATTTCTAAGGCACAGGGAATAGTGACTAAAGGACGGCGGGTTGATTTCACAAAACCCCGAGGACTCTTTAGAAAAATACCCAGCCGAAGGGGTATCGTGAATCCAGGGCCGTCCGATCACAAACCGATGGCCCAGATTAGATTGAATCTCATCCGAACCGGTATCTAACTTCCACCGTTCGATCTAAAATCTACGGCGCCAGGCGCATCACTCCAACTTCTAATCTGGAGCACCCAGATACGATCCAACGGTCACAATAGCATGCGGCGAAGGGATACGCCTAACTCTAATCGCGACCGTCCATCACGATCCAACGGCGAGGGCTAGTTCTTCCTCCCCACACGAGCTCCCGAGCACCCAGGGGCACGAGCACGGCGGCGACCCGGCCGGAGGAAACCCAATCCGGCGTTCCATGACCCCAAACCCAAAATTGACCGCCGCTAAACCTAGAGGGGGTGATGGCGAACTCGATGAAGGTCATCTTACCGCGTATGGTGTTGCAGTGAAGCCGGGCCACGGTGAATGGCGGCCGAGCGGCGGAGTTGAGGCCCTAGTGAGAAATTCTCGCTGTCCCGATCACCGTGATCCGATTAAGCCCACAGATGGCTTCCTCAAGACCCGTATGATCCGCTGGTGTCCCGATTGGAGCCCTACACGCGCTACAGGTGGCTGTCCGCGGTCGCGGCGAGAGGAACGAAGGTGGCGGTGCAGCAGATGGGATGAACGAAGGCTGTGTTTTATAGGTTGTGGCAGAGTCCGATCCGAGGAATAATGATCAACAAACGGCGAGATTTGCGGCGAAAATCCCGGCCGAGGATTTGGCTTTCGCTGCGGCAACCCAGGCGAAGATCAGCGCGAGTTCGTTCGCGTGAGGAAGAGGAATCCGACAGTGGGTCCCGCGCGCCGGAGACACAGGGCGGAATCGAGCGTGAGCGCAGGGCGTCTGGCCAGGCGGGCCCGCGTGGCAGTGTCATCCGCACGGTGTAAACGGCGTAAATGAGAGGCTGAGCAGTGGGCCCCCCCCTGTCAGCGGCGCGGCGGGGAAAAGCGAAGTTGGGCCGCGCGGGAGGGTTAAGGCTTATGGGCCGAATCCGGGGAAGTTGGCCCAGCAAAGGTTTTTTTCTCTTTTTCCTTTTTGTTTTCTATTTCTTTTCTTCATTTTCAAATCCAATTTGAATTCAAACTTAAATTCAAATCTCTATGGCTCATTATTTCAATTTATTTTTGTGAAGTTAGGGATATTAATTCTGAATATACTTGTTTATATATATTATTTATATTTTTGTTTTATATCCCTTCTCTTTCTCTCATTTTCTATTTTCTATTCCAAATTCAAATTTAATTTTAACTATTCAAAATCCAATTCACATTTTACTTTGAATTTCAGGTTCCTAAAATCAAATATAATCCTGAAGGAAATTTAGACTTTACTGTTTGGATCACTTATTTATTTTTAATAAGTATATAGCC
This sequence comes from Zea luxurians, assembly GCA_029449295.1. Taxonomy (NCBI): domain Eukaryota; kingdom Viridiplantae; phylum Streptophyta; class Magnoliopsida; order Poales; family Poaceae; genus Zea; species Zea luxurians. The sequence goes on along the minus strand of JAOPSE010000023.1, from coordinate 5,189,810 downwards.
TTTCCTTTTCTTTTCTATTTCTAGTTCAAATCCAAATTTATACTTTTATTTTAGTTTTCAGATTTTTCAAATGTATCAATTGAAACCCAAAGGTGAATATAAACCATACTTATTTTAATATTACTAACTTAAGTTTTTATTCTCCTTTCTATTTATTTCATGAGATGTATAAATGGTTTTTCTTAAAAGAAAAAAGAAAAATTCTTTTCCCATCATTTTCTTATTTCCCAATTTCCAAGATATTATGATATTTTGTTCAAATTTCTTCTACTAATTCCCAATCCAGACTTTGGGTGTTACACTACTGTTGGGGGCCTTCTTCTTCCGAAGGTCCTAAAAAATGTGACTAATATGTTTTTCAGTGTAACATAGACTGATATAGGAGGCTTCGACTTTGAGATGAAGGTATGCGTGATATGGAAATACAACCTGAAAGCAGGATGAACATGCGCCGAAAGCTGTGGCCGAAGGAGCTTTGACTTAGTATAATGACGAAGGTGGAAGATGAAACTGGCCTAAAGGGGGAAAAGACTACTCAGTCCTTGATAGCTCGCCTTACGACTAGCAGCAAATGTCAGGGACATGAATGTAATATTGTCCGGGCTGCATCCCGTGCCTATAAATAGATGAACAGTAACACCGTACTGTTCAGGCTGACTATAAACGTTCTTGCGTCACTCTCGCATTTTTCACCTTCTGTCAAGCCGAAGGTATCAATGTAATATGAATATTATGAATATTTATTCATGTTTATGAAATGAGAATATAAATAAATCATTGATATACCATTATTATTTATGTTCTTTTATTTCATGCATCTCCACTTATATTTGTTTACTGAGATGATGAAGGTATATCCTTCGTGACCTTCGTCTGGAAATCATTATACCCTAAAGGAGATAATGTGTCGAAGGACGAAGGTTTTTAATCGTTAACAATTGTGTTGCTTTGTTCTTGATGTATAACATTCGAGAACAAGGACCAACAACACACCCAAATCCGCACCCTATAGAGTTTTTACACGCAGGCACGTGGGTAAAATATGCCCGTTGCCATCTCTAGTTCGCACCTAGCTAATTAATAAAACACATACTTTTATGTTTTATATTCTATACTCAAACATAATATAAAGTGTATGTGATATATAAAAAAAGAAACAATGCATGCCGTTGTATATTGCTGTTTTTTCGGACCTTCGACTAAAGGCCTTCATTCACGTTGCAGTCTGAATTTGTCAATATAGAAACAAATTAATAATGCAAGGGGCTACTGTTGGGGGCCTTCTTCTTCCGAAGGTCCTAAAAAATGTGACTAATATGTTTTTCAGTGTAACATAGACTGATATAGGAGGCTTCGACTTTGAGATGAAGGTATGCGTGATATGGAAATACAACCTGAAAGCAGGATGAACATGCGCCGAAAGCTGTGGCCGAAGGAGCTTCGGCTTAGTATAATGACGAAGGTGGAAGATGAAACTGACCTAAAGGGGGGAAAAGACTACTCAGTCCTTGATAGCTCGCCTTACGACTAGCAGCAAATGTCAGGGACATGAATGTAATATTGTCCGGGCTGCATCCCATGCCTATAAATAGATGAACAGTAACACCGTACTGTTCAGGCTGACTATAATCGTTCTTGCGTCACTCTCGCATTTTTCACCTTCTGTCAAGCCGAAAGTATCAATGTAATATGAATATTATGAATATTTATTCATGTTTATGAAATGAGAATATAAATAAATCATTGATATACCATTATTATTTATGTTCTTTTATTTCATGCATCTCCACTTATATTTGTTTACTGAGATGATGAAGGTATATCCTTCATGACCTTCGTCTGGAAATCATTATACCCTAAAGGAGATAATGTGTCGAAAGACGAAGGTCTTTAATCGTTAACAATTGTGTTGCTTTGTTCTTGATGTATAACATTCGAGAACAAGGACCAACAACACACCCAAATCTGCACCCTATAGAGTTTTTACACGCAGGCACGTGGGTAAAATGTGCCCGTTGCCATCTCTAGTTCGCACCTAGCTAATTAATAAAACACATACTTTTGTGTTTTATATTCTATACTCAAACATAATATAAAGTGTATGTGATATATAAAAAAAGAAACAATGCATGCCGTTGTATATTGCTGGCCTGTTTGGTTCAGCTTTTTTCTAACTAGCTTTTCTGAGAATCTGGCTGTGGTTGCCTCTGTTTGTTTCGGCTTTTTGCAGCTTCTGGCCACCAAAAGCTGTTGCGGACTGTCAAACGCTCAGTTTTTCAGTCAGCTTCTATAAAATTTGTTTGGGTAAAACCATTCAAATCAACATAAACACATAATCGGTTGAGTCGTTGCAATAGTAGGAATCTGTCACTTTCTAGATCATGAGCCCTATGGACATCTTTATCTTCCTCCGCACGTAATCCTAATGATACTCAGATTCTCTACACAGCCAGATTCTCCCCACAGTTGAAAGGGAAATATGTGCCCTTGGACCATTTCTATAAATGTTTTGGTGATTAAATGTCCAACACATATTGTTTTAGTTAATATGTGCTAAATGTTAAAGAAGTGCAAATCAAGAATCAAGGTATGTCTCTAGTCTTAGTAAATTGTTTTTGGATACTAACATATTTCTCTAAGTGCTAGGAATCTTGCCAAATCAAAAGAAATTGGATTGGAGAAGTTTGGCATAAGTTCAGCCAAACATGCACCAGTCTGGTGTGCACCGGACTGTCTGGTGTGCACCGGACAGTGTCCGGTGCCCAGGCTGGCCCTGGTGACGAACTCTTCGCTCTCGGGAATTGGTCGAGGGCGCCGCGGCTAAAATTCACTGGACTGTCCGGTGAGCCAACGAGCCCGTGACCAACGGTCGGCAGCGCGATCAACGGGCGACACGTGGCCCGAGCCAACGGTTACTTGGTCGCACCGGACTGACAGAAGGCAAGAATTGCCTTCCAAATGGAACTCCAACGGCTCCTAGCTGCCTTGGGGCTATAAAATGGACCCCTAGGCGTATGGAGCAGAAAACCAAACATTCACTAAACATCCAAAGACGCCTAGACTCCGCAAATACGCATTTGGATCACCGTGACTGAGATTTGAGCACTAAGTCTGTTGTGAACTTGTGGCATTGTTCTTGTGTGCTCTCTGTTGGGGGCCTTCGTCCTCCGAAGGTCCTCAAAAACATGATTTGATAATGTTTTCCAAGTGGATTATGTGAACAGGTATCTTCGGTCTCAGAATTATAAAGCACGGTCAGGACGAAGCCTGAACCAGACGAAGGGCGAGCTGATTACCAAGCTCTACGAAGGTGCACAGCCGAAGCTGTGTGCAAGGAAGCTTCGTCACGATAACGGAAAGGGGAACCGACTTAAAGATGAAAAGACTACGTGGGCCTCGACAGATTTCCATAAGTCATTAACAAATGTATTGGACATGGATGTAATTTTACGTGGGCTGCGTCCCGCGTCTATAAATAGATGAACAGTACTCCCGTACTGTTCACGCTGACTTGGCATTCGCTTTTGCGTCACGCTTGTACCTTCTACCTTCTCTCAGGACTGAAGGTATTTTTGTAATTCGAAATCATTTCTATTTTTCCATGTTAATAAAATAGAAATGATTTTATGACGATGTCTAAATTATATTCCATGTTTTATATGAATCCTTCGTCATTATTTGTTATATTTACGAAGGTATGTTTCTTATGACCTTCGTCCGAAACTCATTATTCCCGAAGGGGCATAATGTCTCGAAGGACGAAGGGCTCTAGCACTTAACACTTTTTATGTTGCCTTGTTCTTAATTCCGAAGCATTTGAGAACAAGTCCCCAACATTGGCGCCCACCTCCGGTGAACTCACTTCCACTTCGAGCTTTTTTGAACACCTTCGGAAGGTATAGACCTTCACTATGGCGCCGAAGAAAGCTTCAGCGATTGGGGCTTCAGCACTGCAACCGCTGGACCACAACCAGGAGACCGTCTCTCTTCGGGAGGCCCGAAGCCAGAAGAGAAAGGCCGTAAGCCCGACGCTTCAGGAGGAAGAGCTAGACCAAGAAATCAGGGATATGGAGATCCTACATCAACAAGTGCAAAGGAAGAAGGAGAAGATGGCCCGGCTAGCTGAGTTGCAACGGCAGATAGACGAAGCCTCTGAGGAAGTCCGCCACCTCACCCATGATGAGCAAAACAGAAGGCCTCAGCAGAAAGACCTTCGTCAGGAGGGCTTCGTCAACGAAGATGACTGGTATGACAATTTCCATCAGGGAAATTTTGTTTTCGATGATGCTTCTCCTTTGTCCGCTGAGCTGCAGGCTACACCATGGCCTCCATCCTATAAGCCACCTCAGCTTCCCATGTTCGACGGCCACTCAGACCCGAAGCAGTTCCTGATGAGTTACGAAGCAACAGTGTCTTCGTATGGGGGCAATGCTGCAGTCATGGCGAAGTCTTTCGTTATTGCCGTCAGGAGTGTTGCTCAGACCTGGTATTCCTCCCTTCGGCCAGGAACGATCACTTCATGGCAAAAGCTGAAGGATATGTTACTGACCAGCTTTCAAGGATTTCAGACGAAGCCGGTCACAGCTCAAGCCTTGTTCCAGTGCATTCAAGATCATGAAGAATACCTTCAGGCTTATGTCCGAAGGTTCTTACGTTTGAGGGCGCAGGCACCAACGGTGCCCAATGAAATTGTTATTGAAGCCATGATCAAGGGGCTTCGTCCTGGGCCTGCAGCTCAATACTTTGCTAGAAAGCCGCCTCAGACCCTGGAGAAACTGCTCCAAAAGATGGATGAGTACATTCGTGCTGACAATGACTTTCGCCAAAGAAGGGAGGAGGCCTTCAGATTTTCTGAAATGACCAGGGGCTTCGGAGGAAGATACTACCCGAGGCATGTCCGGTCCATCCATAGCTCCACTCAGAATGATGATAAGGGGAGTCAGCAGAGCAGGCCGCAGTGCTCCTCACAGGCTTCGGGGCAACAACAAGCTTTCTTCCGGCCACCAGCTCCGAGAGGCAGAGGCGCCAGGGGCTTCGGCGGAAGATTCGGAGATCAACCAAGGAAATTGTTTTGCTTGTTCTGTGGAGAAGGCAAGGGCCATACCACCAGGACGTGCCATATTACAATCCAGAAGCAAAAGGAGATAGCCGAAGCTACATCTCAACAAGTTCAGCCGAAGCAGGTCATGCATACTGCTTCGTATCATCCGCCTTACATCCCACAGTACATAGACAACCACCCTGCAGCTTCTGTAGCTTCGGCAAGTCAACCTCAAGCTTCCTGGCAACAGCCCCCGCCTCCACCTCCATTGCAACAGGGTCAACAGCCAGAAGGGAGTCAATATGCTCCACATCAAAGGGACTTCAGAGAACAATCCGAAGCTCGCATAGTCAACAGCACTGTGCCAGAGTCGAAGCACATTTATTGACACATATCCTACCTTTGATAGCAGTCTTTTCCATTCAGTTCTATTCTCTGTAGCAAAAAACGTTGATCGTTTCCATGTAATAATTTCGCTGTTTCCCACGAGGAAAATCTATTTTCTCCACAGGATTAAGTTGATGAAGTTTTTGTGTTAACAAGGAGGACCTTCGAAATATTAAAAACCCTTCGGATTAACAGAAAGTCGTTCTAAGGAACGCAGAGTAAGTTCATGAAGTCACAAAAAGCCGTTCCAAAGGGAGCGCAGTGTAAGTTTTCTGCTCAAAAGTCGTTCCTAAAGGAATGCAGAGCTTACAGCGAAAAGTCAACGCTGATACCGTCTAAGTAAAAGACGAAGAAGCTCCTAAGGGAGGCTTACAGCGAAAAGTCAACGCTGATACCGTCTAAGTAAAAGACGAAGAAGCTCCTAAGGGAGGCTTACAGCGAAAAGTCAACGCTGATACCGTCTAAGTAAAAGACGAAGAAGCTCCAAAGACGTTCCTAAGGGAATGCAGAGCTTACGAATAAATTTTGTGTGTATCTTCGGAACAAAGGTCATTTGCATAACATAACATCATCACATCATCTTGCATAGCATAAGCATCATACATCATATTGCATTTTGCAAGAGAAGGGTACACAGTATCGACCTTCGGAAGAATGCTTTGAGAAAGCAATATCGAAATTGTATAAATTCGGAATACAGCTTCGGAGAATATTTTTACGAAGCATGGACAAGCTTCGTCAGAGCAATATCGAAATTGTATAGCTTCGGAGAATGCTTTCACGAAGCATGGATGTGACTTATCAGAACAGTTTTAACGGAGAATATTTTCTTCACGAAGCATGAAAAGAAGGGAAGGTGTTTTTTCGCCGAAGGCTCAAAAATGGTATGTATGTAGAGTTTCATGCATCGTAAAGAATTGAATAATGAAAAGAAACTTGTATATTACATTCAAATGTACAAAATGTTACATAGATCACAATTTAAATGTTTTTTCTAAATAGCATCTAGTCTTCTCTCAATACTGCTTCGGCGGCTTCATTTAGAAGCTGATCAACAACTTTGTCCATGATAACTTCGGCCATTTGTTTAATTTCATCATCACCTTTTGTGTGCGGGTCGGCAGTCGATTCAGCAGCTTCTGAGGCAAAAGAATATTTCTTCATTACTATTACAAACCGTGAGCAAAGTTTGAAACAAAAATTACAACACAATAAGAACGACTAATTAATACCTAATTGCCTTTCGGGCTCTGTACTTTTTTCGGCAGCTTCTGCCACTTTCCTAGCATCATGGATGCCTTTTTCGCTCCTTTGGATGATTTCTTGCGCCATTCCTCGGCCGCCGTCGTTCCAGATATCAGTAAAAAATTTGCCACCAACCACGCTTGCTTCGGCCGAGGGGTCCTTGATGTCTTCGGAAGATAAGGTAGCTTCGGACTGAGCTAAAACTTTTACATGCCCGCAACCTTTTTTCTCTAAGACAGAAGCAATTCCTCTGGCGCCCGAAAAAGCGCAGATATCGCCACGACTGCTCAGGATCTCCTCGAAGGCCTCCGCTTCGTGATTAATCCATTCCAGTGGACCTTCGGGATTGCCTCGAGAGAAATTCTCTTCGCTGGAAAAGGCGCCCACGTTGGCGAAGCTGGTTTTAATTTTATTCACGCATTCTATAGATTTAACATAACATTTCCTCTGAGATGCGCGAAGCTCTTTAACTCTTAACTCCAATTTGTTGACCATATGATCACTGAGTTCTCGTTTTGTTTCCTCAAGCACGCGCTCCTCTTTAGCTCTAGCCAGTTGTTTCTGAAGATCTTTAATATCACGCTTTTGGGCTTCGGCCTGGGTTTTTGAAGCAGCTTCGTCCTTCTTTACTTTGTCTACCAGCGTAAGCAGAATTTTATCCTTTTCCAGAGCTTCGTTTCTCAGTTTGATAACTTCGGAGCGCATGTTGTTGAACGCAATCTCATAGCTTTCATCTTCGGCGCTTTTTTGGGCTCTTAATGCGTTGCTTAGAATTAAGCCCTGTACGAAAAAAGAATCCATATAAGAATGTAGGAATGAATTATGTATTAAAAAAAAAGTTTTTTCAAACGCTTAATTCCCAAACCTTTAGGCTATTGTATGCAAGACTGTCTGCGAGATCCTCTTTCGTCATGGCGCTTAATCCAGCTTCGAGCTTCGGAAAGCCTATACTCCTGGCCATCTCTCGGCAGACAGATAGTTCTTTATTATCAGGTAGGCAGTATAGGAAGTCATCTTCATTTGTCCCATTGAATATTACTGCCCCCTTCGGATATTTTAGCTCTTTCGCATAATGGTTGGCTTCATAAGTTTCCTCTGCAGATAGTTTCTTCCCCGAAGCGTGTCGTATAATGTAATCGCATATGCTGGCAGGAGCTTCGGGGATGGCAGTGTCAATTTCTTCAACTACAACTGGTTCTGATATTTTTATTGCTTCGGCTTCCAAAGGTTGCTCCTTGTAGGGCTCTGAAGGCCCAGCTTCAGCTTCAGCTTGTTGCATCGAAGCTTCAGTAGAAGCTTCAGCAACTTCAACACTCTTTTTTGGAGTTGTGCTTGAAGACTTAATTGTCTCCAAGACATCTAGTACGTTTACCATTCTTTTCCTTTTTGGGGTCACCGATGGCCCTTTTTGGTTTTTTATTGCTTCGACATTTACCGAAGGACTTAAGATTTCAGACATTTTTGGCTCGTCAATCTTCGGCTTTTCTACTGCTGAAGGCGCTTCAGTCTTCTCTTCCATCTTCGGCACTGGAGCTGGTTCTGTAGCTTCAGAGGCCAAAGAAGCTTCACCAATGAATTCTGGCACTGTGGCCGGCTCAATAAAGCGTGTCCGATGGGTGAGCACCTTCATCTTTTTTCTTTGAGGCGCTGGCTCACTAGGGGCACTTGTGGTAGCTTCTGTCGCAGGAGAAGTATTTTTCCTTTTGCGACCCAATACCGGATAGTGATAGTCGGGGTACATAAACCCGACTGCGTCAAACACACGGTTGAGCCTTTTCTTTTTTCGGCCTCCGAAGGCTGCTGATAGCGCAGTATTTTCGGCCTTCGAATATGCCCCAAGTAGTTCATCACTTAAAGTTTCAATGCTCTTCAGCCAGTCATCATCAGGTTCAACAAATTTATCTGCATATTTGAATGTGTATTTTAGTCTAACTAGTCTGCCTTCGTCGGACTCTTTAATAGTTTCCTTCGGCATTTCCCACTTTTCTGCAAGTGGCCATACCCTGAAGGCAATGTGCTCTTGGACCAAGTCCCTTGTCCCAATGAAAGAGCAGACTATGCCGAAGGCTCTTTGGCATTCCTCGGCTGCTTCGTCCATTTCAACCTTCGGCCTTCGAAGTCCGAAGCGTTGCCAGATGGGGTGCATAATAATACTCTTCACATTTTCTTGCACTGTTAAGTCATTCTTCACATAGAACCACTCTGTCATCCAGGCTCCGGGCCATCTCTTCCGAAAGGTTGGCACAGGGCGGCTTGACCCGGAGCGGGCACCGAAGCTGTAACACCCAAAATTATTGTGATATTGTTCTTTTCCCCACGGCTTCGTCTCATATAACAGTTCATGAATATTGCAAAAACTTTTAGCATTTGGTTCTAAACCTTGACTTCTTGCAGCCCAGACAAATATCCCCATTCTTATGATAGCTTCGGGAGTAAGTTGATGAAGGTAGACTTGAAATGTTTTCAGTACCTCGACAACAAAGTTGCTCAGGGGGAATCGAAGCCCAGCCTTGAGAAAGCTTCGGAAAATCACAACTTCATCTTCTTCGGGGGTGGGAGAAGTTTTTTCTCCAGCGTCAGCCCTCACAATAGATATATCTCGAAAATACCGCCCCCTCATATTATCAATATGGCTCTGCTTGATAGTGGTTTTCCCGAAAACCGTGTGACTTGGCCGCCATGGACGATCTTCGGCCTCTTCCCCGCCACTTTCTACATCATAGCTGTCGCTATCACCAGTATCTTCGGACAAACCTTCGAGAATCTCCTTGGTGATTTTCTCTGTATTGGTCTCCGCCATCGCAATCAGGAACCCCAGATTCTTCTCTTCCTCGAGGCTCAGCTTCGTCTCCGCAGGGATCTTCTTGCCTTCAGACATCTTCGGAAATGCTAAAAAACTTCGGAAATGCTAAAAAAACTTTTTTCAGGGCCGAAGCTTCGAACTCAAAAAGGTCACCAATCTTAATGCACAAGAGCTAAAAATTTTAGTGGGCCGAAGCAGATGGCAAGTGTGCGTACCAAATGAGTTTGCGGTGCGATCTTATTTATACGCCCAGGGCGTTGAGAATTGAAAGGCCCCGCTTGTCAGTGAATGTTGCTATTCTAGCAAAGGGAAGGTGTTTTTTCGGACCTTCGGCTCAAGGCCTTCGTCCATATCGCAATCTGAATTTATTATTAACAAATTAATATTGCGAGGGGCTACTGTTGGGGGCCTTCGTCCTCCGAAGGTCCTCAAAAACATGATTTGACAATGTTTTCCAAGTGGATTATGTGAACAGGTATCTTCGGTCTCAGAATTATAAAGCACGGTCAGGACGAAGCCTGAACCAGACGAAGGGCGAGCTGATTACCAAGCTCTACGAAGGTGCACAGCCGAAGCTGTGTGCAAGGAAGCTTCGTCACGATAACGGAAAGGGGAACCGACTTAAAGATGAAAAGACTACGTGGGCCTCGACAGATTTCCATAAGTCATTAACAAATGTATTGGACATGGATGTAATTTTACGTGGGCTGCGTCCCGCGTCTATAAATAGATGAACAGTACTCCCGTACTGTTCACGCTGACTTGGCATTCGCTTTTGCGTCACGCTTGTACCTTCTACCTTCTCTCAAGACCGAAGGTATTTTTGTAATTCGAAATCATTTCTATTTTTCCATGTTAATAAAATAGAAATGATTTTATGACGATGTCTAAATTATATTCCATGTTTTATATGAATCCTTCGTCATTATTTGTTATATTTACGAAGGTATGTTTCTTATGACCTTCGTCCGAAACTCATTATTCCCGAAGGGGCATAATGTCTCGAAGGACGAAGGGCTCTAGCACTTAACACTTTTTATGTTGTCTTGTTCTTAATTCCGAAGCATTTGAGAACAAGTCCCCAACACTCTCTTCTTGACTTGTGTGCGTATTGGTGCTGCGATTCTAGTATTGTGTGTGTTTCTTTCCCTCCCTTACTCTTGTGCTTTTCTTGTGAACAACTTTGTAAGGGTGAGAGGCTCCAACTTGTGGAGATTCCTCACAAACGGGAAAACAACGATAAGTAAGAAAACTGTGGTATTCAAGTTGATTATTGGATCATTTGAAAGGAGTTGAGTGCAACCATCGTCCATTGGGACGCCACAACGTGAAAGTAGGCAAGTGTTACTTGGCCGAACCACGGGATAAAAACACCGTGTCTCTTGTGTCGCTTTTCTCTGTGATTGACTTCTTTTCAAGAGCTCTCACTATAGCAACTTGGTTTAATCTAACTAATATTTTATAAACTGAGTTTGTGCTATTAGTGTTGAATTTTGCAGAATCACCTATTCACCCTAGGTGCTCTTAATAGCCAAATTTTTAGAAAAGCTGGTTAGAAAAAAGCTGAACTAAACAGGCCCATAATATGTTGTGGAAAAGCCTGTGGGCCTTCTTGCCTTCTATGAAGAAGGGTTTACTGGCCCGGGTGCAGCAAGCAGAATTTATTTATGACCCATGGCTCATTAACTACTGGGCCACCGGCCAACCGCCCAGTCGCCCACCAGCATTCCGGTTCCAGTGATCGACGCCGGGTCGCCGGCGAAGGAAGAACAGTCAGGAGTCAGGACGAGGAAAGAAAAAACAACAGAAACGAGGAAGAAAAACGGAAAAAAAAAAATAGAGCGGCGGGGCGAGATCTACGACGCGGCCGCGGGAAGGAGAGGACTGGCTCTACGCAATCCCGCTATCCTGGCGACATCCACGACTCCGATATCCGGTAAACTGGTATCATTTCTTTTGTTTTTCTCGCTCCCCCCTCGTGTTCTAGTCGGGATTATTCCGTTCGGTCCCATCTCCTGATGTGTGATTCGGTTCCACGATTACCATGTCTCATCGGTACGTCGGCTGCTTCTGTTCAGTCGAGAATTCGCAGCTTCATTTATCCTGAGAAACCTAGCTCTTAATTTTAGCAGTGCGGGCATGGCTCTAGCGTTCTATTTTTTCTTGTATATATCTTGTAGCAAGAAATAGATAAAAAACAGAGTAATTAGCTTCTGACGTCATGTTAAGGCACCTGCTGGAAGTGTCTATCCCTTTGCGGATTGGAGTCTGGAGATGCTTTCATACCTTTCTTTCTTGATGATAAGAGTACCCCACTTTTTTTTTTGGGTTACTTGTGCAGTTGTGCTTCCTTCGCTCTAAAAGGACCTCGTGACTTGCTCTTCAGTTGTCTCTCTTTCTCAGTTATATGTCATAGCCAGATAGCCTTCTAAGTTCTAAACTTATTTTCCTGTTACTTTACCTATGGAGATTAATTCCTAGTTCATTGCACATTGGTTATCCTGACAAATGGGGGCGTTGCTAGCAGGTCTCTCTTCTCTGGATAACCACACCAATCATGAGGGAATCACCTTCAACACAGGGGGGGCCATCTACATCTTCTGCGGTGTGTGCACTTTCCAAATTTTCCATTTTGTTATCTAATGCACTGAATTGCCATAACCTTGTTCTACTTGCATGGATTTGTATTTAGTATATATAAAGTATATATAATAATCTTTTTTTCTATCACCGAGTGATGAACCATTCAGCCATGACCCTCTTTGTCAAGCATGCTCTGTCATGGAGAGTAGACTATGGGCCCCTTTGGCAGGGCTCTGGCTTCTCCAAAAACGGCTTTGGCTCTGACTCACGAGGTGAAGCAACTTCTTTAGATGAGCCAAAGCCATTCTGAAAAATCATTTGGCAAAACGGCTTATAGGTTGTTTTTCAGAAAGACCATGTACTGGTCGATCTCTCCTGTACGTGGCTAGGGATTGAGGGCAGGACCAAAAAATAATAATTTGGACTGGTGGGAGGGCTATTGTGCAAAAATGACGTGAGCTGAAGCCGGGTGAGCCACTTTTTTTGGCTCATGCCCTCTAGTTCATTTTGGAAAAGCACTTCACTGGTGAAGCCATTCCATTTGAAAAAGAGGTGTTTGGCACAACTTTTGCATGAGCCAGAGCCGAAGCTGAAAAATAAGCCCTACCAAAGGGGCCCTATGTGTACTAGTTGCCCTTGGCACCACTGTCCTTCGAATACCAAATTTTGGAAGCTGAGTTTCAAAGGCGTTGTTGCTATGATTCTTATAATACTACACACCACTTAATTTAGTTATTTCTTTGATTCTTGAAACATATGCATAATTAGGTAACAAGAGCAGCATGACTAATTCGATTGATTCTGTATGTAAACGTACAATATAGGCAAACTTTTGTAACTCTACTTTAGTCTCTTTGGTTAATTATTTATTTTTTGACAGCTGTTTGATTAATACAGGTTGATGATAGTTACTCAGCTGATGGGGTTGAAGATTCACAACTATTCCTCTCCGTGCCAGCTTTAAACCAAGCTGCATCGTATCTTGCCCAGACAGCTTCATTCCTCACCCAATGCCTCCCTGTACCTGGTTTTGTGGGTTAGTTCTTTTAATTGTTTTGAGAAAATAATTCCCTCATGTCAGTTGTGTAAGAGATGTCAGCCCTTATGATAATTCCATTTTAACTGCCAGGTCATGTTTGCCATCTTAATGCAGGTCTATCTGAGGAGGGCCAAGAGTTATTAACACTGCCACCTGCATCGGCTTCAGGCAGACTTTCTGTTCAGACTTCTTCAGTAGAGCCTTCCGGTACCAAATCATCCCTTGGTCAGTCAGATTGTGGTGGAAACCCCTCTCAAGAAAACGCTGGACAGATGGTGCCTTCGCATGTTTTTCAGAATGGAGCTTCACTGTTCCAAGGGTACAAGATTGCTCTGCATCTTTATGTTTTTCTCCTCTCATTCAAATCCTGCTAGAATTTGATGCACAGTGTCTATCAGTGCAGCACCTGCCTTAGAATTTGATAAACGGTGGGTCTATCTTTCCCATACTAAATAGGAACTGAGTTAAAACTGGATGCTATTTTTTAATCAAATTTGGATGGTGGATGGATGTAATCGCGTTCCATAAGATGTCCCTGATATGTTGTGCAGCCTTGTTGAACGTGCTCGGAAAACGGTCCGTGGTTCAGCAGATGATATTGGCTGGCTCCAGCGAGATCAAAGCTTACCTACAACTGAGGATGGGACAGCCAGATTCTTAGAGATTTTGGATTCTGTGAGGTCAGCAGATGTACCAAACTCGAACTTGATTCTGATGATATCCAAACATGCTTTTAACGATAGATTTGATATGAGCTTTATCTCATATGGACCATTTCATCCCTCTTCAGAAAAAATGAGCACAAGCTATCTGATTCATTGGTTTACTTGTTGGTTCCAGGTTAGTCAGCTGGTTCTCCTATTATGAGCTGTCAGTTTCCAACCTTTTATGATAACATTATATTTCTGGTTGTTTATAGGTCTGTTTAGTAACCACGGACCTCTTTACTTTGTCAAAACAAAGGCATATTTCTCCAAGATGGGTCTGGCTTGCCATATTGCCAAAATTCATAGTGAGGTACTACCATACACTAACCTGAACTTTTGCTCCTTGACACTTAATTGACAAAGCAGTGCATTAAAAAAACCCACATTGCAGTCTTCAGTGAGTAAAAATGCACGAGAGATAAAGGAATACATAGAAGAAATATACTGGGGATCAAGGAAACGTGTGCTCCTCCTTGGTCACAGCAAGGGTGGTGTTGATGCGGCTGCAGCCCTCTCCCTCTACTGGCCACAACTCAAAGACAAAGTCGCAGGTTTAGCATTAGCCCAAAGTCCATATGGAGGAAGCCCCGTTGCTTCAGATATCCTGCGAGAGGGGCAGCTTGGTGACTATGTCAGGCTGCGTAAGATCATGGAGATCTTGGTATCCAAGGTCCTTAAGGTATTTTCCTTGATCATTCCAGCAATCCAGTCACTAACCAGCCTGCCTATTGAATGACAGTGTTGTTGACTCTATTAATTGCCTTGTGTTCAGGGTGATCTGCAGGCTCTAGAAGATCTGACTTATGAAAGGCGGAAAGAATTCCTGCGACGGCACCCGTTACCTCAGGATGTTCCTATCGTTTCGTTCCACACGGAGGCAAGCATCACTCCCAGTGTGCTCACAGCGCTCTCTCACGTTGCACACCTGGAGCTCCCGATTGCTGGCGATGGCAATTCCACTAGGATCCCAGTTGTGATGCCACTTTCAGCCGCGATGGCAGCATGCTCGCAGTTGCTGGTGGCGAGGTATGGCGAGAAGAGTGACGGTCTCGTGACGAGGAAAGATGCTGAGGTTCCTGGTTCAGTGGCGGTCCGGCCGGAGCGGAAGCTAGACCACGCGTGGATGGTGTATTCGTCGCTGAAAGAAGAGTCTGGGGATCAGGCGGACACGTCGCAGGTATGCGAAGCCCTGCTGACTCTACTTGTCGAGGTTGCACAGAAGAGGAGGCATGAGATGGCAATGAAAGACGAGTGAAAGTAGCTTTTGGTGTTGGCTGGCGATAGTGGGATGTATCCTCCTGTAATCGTAGACTGGGCTGACTGGCCTGTTGCTGGCTGTACAGAGTTGTGCTGCTCAAAGTGCTTTGGGACCTGTTTTTGTTTGGTTGACAGAAACTTGTGTTGTATAGCATGTGAAGTTCAGAGGTGGATGGAGAAGGTTCTACCGTGGTGTGTTTGGTTGGATGTACAAAAATGGATATAAGGGGGCGGCCACATTTTCTATAATGTTTGGATGAGGGTCATACGGGGTGAGGTGAACACTGGAGCAATTTTTTATGGCGGTGTGGTCTAAAAAAACCGAGTGGATGGTGCCAGCCTCGCCTCTCTCGTGGTCTTGAAAACTGGGATGGCCGCCCCGCCTCTCTTGAGTAGTAACAGCTGACCACCATACAAACAAAAACTGGAATGGTTTCATCTAAGTTTATCCCTTCTACCAAATAAAAAAATCTGGTGACTGTGAGGAATGACCTTGCCATCAAATCAGGATGACCTTGCCTTATCCTATTTTGATCTCAAACCAAACATGTCATAAATTGCTCATGATCATCAACAAGGTATGTACCTTGATAGCTCATGATCATTCAATTGCAAGCTTCAATTCAACTCATTTGCAAGCCATCAAATATATCATGAATTTCAATCAACCACCACTAGACTATAGCAATAGCACTTTGGACTCCACTGATTTTTTGACTTGGCATTGAGATAGAATTATACTAGGATTCAATACTTGACTTTACATTTGATTGATAATACGAACACCACATGAATCAAGCCTCCAATGTTGATGGTACCTACAATCAATTATGGGATCCCATCAATTATCCACTTTTTGATGGTACCCAAACCAAGTTGGGCTTTCAAGTTTAGAGCAACAAACTTAGACATTGTCTTAGTATGGATGGCTGAATGGTTTGCAATTTCAAACAATAATGCATCGTTGCCATCTTTCTAAGCACAATATTAGTATCATATAGAATAGGCTTATAATTGTTACATAGGGAACATGAATTTACCATGTGTCCTCTTTTTGACATGTGTAGTGTCGGCGTTCCGAGACCGGGGGGTCCCTGAGCCGACGAGTGAATGTCGCCGCGTGCCCCAGCCCAGATGGGTCGAGCGCGAGGGCGAGCGTGAAGGGGGGAGAGCGAGGCGGCCGGAGACCGGCGTGAGAGAGGTGGGAATCCCGCGGCCTTCGTGTTCGTCCCGCGCCCAGGTCGGGTGCGCTTGCAGTAGGGGGTTACAAGCGTCCACGTGGGAGAGGGAGCGAGCGGCTGCGAGCGAGCGCGTATCTCGCCCTCGTCCCCGCGCGGCCAACCCTCCCTAAGAGGGCCCTGGTCCTCCCTTTTATAGGCGCAAGGAGAGGATCCAGGTGTACAATGGGGGGTGTGGCAGAGTGCTACGTGTCTAGCGGAGGAGAGCTAGCGCCCTAAGTACATGCCGTTGTGGCAGCCGGAGAGATCTTGGCACCCAGCTGGTGTGATGTCGTGGCCGTCGGAGGAGCGATGGAGCCTGCCGGAGGGACAGCTGTCGGAGCGGTTGAATCCTTGCTGACATCCTCTTGCTTCCGTAAGGGGGCTGAGAGTCGCCGTCATCACAGAGTATGCAGGGCGCCATCATTGCCTATCTGGCGGAGCGAGCCAGATGGGACGCCGGTCTTGTTCTCTGCGGCCCGAGTCAGCTCGGGGTAGGGTGATGATGGCGCCTCCGGTTGACATGGCTGGTCTGCGCCCTAGGTTGGGCGATGTGGAAGCTCCTCCGAAGCCGAGGTCGAGTCTGTCTTCCGTGGCCGAGGTCGGGTCCGAGCCCCAGGTTCGGGCAAGGCGGAGATTGCCGGCTGGTGCCAGGGCAGAGTCCGAGCCCTGGGGTCGGGCGAAGCGGAGTTCGTTGTAACACCCCTGGTGTTACTATAACTAAAACTTGAACATGGCATCATGAGCATGGGCATTGCATATGTTTGACACACCTAGAGTGCATTCACTAGGCAAAAATTTCAAACAAGTTGTATTGTTTTAAAGTTTTACAAATAGGACCCTGGTTAAAGAACTAAACCCTAACTAGTGGTAAAAAGGGGTAAAGCTTAACCCAAGTTGAGAAAAACTTTAGGGCTTGTGAGAAAAGTCATACAATATTCCCAAACACTAAGTTGAATCACATTTATACCCCTGGGATGCCAGAAACCCTAATTGGAACCCTGGAAAACCCTAAAACCAAACCCTAGGGGCCTAAGTGCAAAATTAGTCCACTGTTGGGCTAAAGTGCTAAAACCAAGCCAAATAAGTATTTTAAGTCCCTTGATTCACAAATATGTGATTTTGCAAGCCAAACCCTAAATTTTGGACCTAAATGCAAAATGGACCTCACATGAGTTTATCTCTAAGTCTGAAAAAATCAGCGCATGGGCTCAACTTTGGGGCTTTGTAACTTGCAAAGTATAGGGTTTTTGCCCTAGATCACCACATCAAAGTTGAAGACCAATAATAGGAGAACAACTTTGCTAAAGGGTGCAAGCATAGTTGTTATGAGAAATTTGGAGAAAAACCCAGTCCAAAACTGGCTGTCAGGCTGTTTAATCTAAAGTTCAGTTTAGCAGGTGACTGACATCAACTTCAAGCTAGATTTTGAGCATGATCCAGTGCTCGAATGTGATCAAATCCTATAGCTAAGTTGTAGCTGGTATGTAGCACTACAATTTTGGTGCAGAGACTTGGACCTGTTGTCACATGAAATCGGGAGAAAATTTACTCTAAAGTCGCTCGGTCAGAAGCACTGATGAGTCTTCGCCATGGTACAGTGACCAGTTTAACTGAAGAAGAATCCCTTCGTCCTCACCGCCGATAGCCGTCGCCGTCGATTGTCGTCGCTGTGATTCGTGCTCGGCGGTCATCAGATAAGCCCGTCGCGGTAAAGATCCTCGCCACCGGTGAGCTGGCCACCACTCCGACGACCCTCCCCCCTGTCTTCCTTCGATTTTGCGGCTGGCGATAGGTTCGCCGTCGACCGCCGCCTCTCGGCCGGGCGCCGCGTGGCTCTACACTTTCACCGTGTCACCGTGACCTTCTCTGACCCCTCCGTGGCTCACCGGAGTTACCGCCACGTCGTGGCCACGTACTCGCGAAGCTAGTGTTTCTTCCTCCTCTCCGGCCATCGCCACATCGCGATCAAATTAAGCGCCACCGCTTCGGAGTTCTATAAATTGACCCCACCGCTGGCTTCACCATATCCTTACGCATCCAGCCACCGCTAATCGGCCACAATCATCCACCCGAGCGCTTGAATTTCGTGTTTTCCCCAATTCGGTTCTCCGCCGCCGTGGAATCGAGCTTACCGACGCCAGCCCAACTCCGGTCAGTACCCGCCCGTTGCTTCTTCGTTTGAGCATGCTCATACCTCCGTGATGCTTGTCGAACCCTTGAATCGAACTAAACCGGCGCCCATCGCCGGGAACACGATCACACCGCCGTTGTGCTTACGGCCACCGTGGCCGGAGCTCCCTAGTCCACCATTAGTGCAATTAGGTTAGGGGAAATGCTCCTTAGAGGTTTAATTCCGTGTATGCCGCTCGGAGAACCCAGTCACTGCCCCAATCGGCCGGTCTGCTGCTCGCCGGAGCACGGCCGCGCTGAGCACCGTCGAGGACCTCGTGTTGTGAATTGACAAGAACCCAGGGACCTTTTCGTGAACTGTCAGCGACTCTATGAAATAGTAAAAGAACTCATTTCCAGTTAACTAAAAACCCGAGGGCCTCTGCGCAAAGTCGCCTCGCGGGCGCGGGCGCGCGCGCGAATCCGCCCGGGCTTGGGCCGGCTGGACCAGAAACGGCCCAGTACTGTTTTATCGTTTTCCTTTTCTTTTACAGCAGAACTCTAGAAATCTGTAGAAAATAGTAGAAAAATCCTAAAATTATGAGACCAATTTTCCTAGGCTTGTTATTTTCCATAGTATTTAATAAAAATAGTTTTATGATTTTTAGTTTAAACAGGGAATTTTAGGATATTTAAAATAGCCTAAACTATTGATTCTGGATTTTTAGAGAATAAATAATAAGTCCAAAATTTCCCAAACTTTTTATGTGAGCTTATCATATTATTTAGAAGCCATGGGTAGAGTTTGGTTTGATTTGGACCTTGTTTGATCACTAAACCCAAAACCACCCCCCTGCTCCATGAACTCCTTTACTGACTCCGGAAACCCTAGGTTCTCGGAGTACCGTGAAGGAAAGTTGTATTCAAGACATAACTAATAAGTTTATGCTACCTTTGCATCCTCATGAGCATTCCATGACATCCATTCTTATGCATGTATATGATTATATTAGAGCAAGAAGAAGAAGAAGAAGTTTTTGAAGAAGGGATACCACCCACCTCTGATCCCCAGGCAGACAACTGCTTCTATTTTGATATCTGTGGATCCGAGCCAGACACCTCTGATAACAAAGGCAAGCCCCGGTGCATTTGCCACCTTCCTTGATGTCTTTAAAATCTTTCTCACTTACTTGCTGCATTAGGTGATAGGAGTTGATTGATTAAACAATTCCTGCATTGCCTTCCTTGATTTTGATTACCCTCCTTGAAATCCTGTTTTTACAAAAAGGTTTTACTTTGCTTAGTATTGCTTTAGAAAAACAAAAGGATTTGTTTTACAAAAGATGTTTGGCAAAGTGGGAGGGATGTTTTCGAAAATAAAACTTGATGGTGGATCCATCACGGCCGTGATGGATTCAACATCGGAAAAGATGTACCTCTGCCAGGTACCAAACTTTGGGTTTGAAATGGTTAAGCTGAGACCGGGCGGGTGACTTGCACGAGAAGAGAGTCTCGGTGTAGTGTCTCCGTCTGAGTCGATTAAGGACCTTGTCGATGTAGGCTTGATGATCGAGGACCCTTTAACTGGTCACATGCCTCGTCATGGGTAAGCCTTGCCTCGGGCAGACTAAGGCCGGAATAAGATAACACGAAATGGGAGTGGAGCGGTGGCGAGAGTAGCGTGTACCCTCCGTGGCAAGAGGCTGGACGGTGGTGTATCTGTGCTCTCGGTTTGCGTGAACCTGATCCGGTCTTAAGAACCTCGGTGGCGGGTTGACATATGCAAGGGTTAAGTGCTACATATGTCGTGTGATTGGAGATCCTCAGCTGAGTATAATCGATTCAGATCGCCGTACCTTCGCGGTTATGAAGACTTGGTCACTGCCCTACACGTAGCATTCCACTAAAGATGATGGGTTTTTGGTTAAGAAATTGGCTAGTGCAGGACCAGTGATTGAACTAGGGTAGAAAGAACTCTAGTGCAGGTAATTTTACCTAACTTGACAAATAAAATTGGATTTTTAAGGATCCACTTTAGTAAGCATTTCTGTAAAACAGAGTCTTTGACTATTGAGAAGCCTTACCTTGACTCCCATATATCCAGCATACCCTTGAGAGTCTTTTCCTTAGTCGGGTAAGACTTGCTGAGTAATTCCATACTCAGGGTTTATCCCTTTGTTGTTTTTAGGTGGTGAAGTAGCAGACTTTTGCTGCTTCTGTGCTAAGGTGGTTCCCAAGGGAGAAAACCAAGACTGAAGTGCGGGAGGACTCGGTCCTCCATCTAGAATCTTTTGTTTATAGTCTTTCGGGAGAAGTTTGTGTCTCCCTGGTTTGTATAATTATTACTTTTATGCACTCACTTTTAGAACTGGTCTGTAATAATTTAACTTGAGCTTACTTTGGAAATAAATGTAAGATTATGTAAATCGCTTCCGCATTTCTTTATCTCCGATGATCTGTAATGTCTGCAAGACGGGTGAAACGTTCCTGGTGAGGTAAGGAAAGATACCGAGCTTGTCAAGTAACTTAGGAACATCTACAGGGTGTCTGATGTCTGTTAGACAAGGACAACTGTAGGTGGGCCTGATTACTTGGGAGGTTCCGTCACAGCTGGTATCGGAGCGTAGCCCTTCTTTGCAGATATTTCTGGACATCTTCAAAAGGGTTTTCAAAAGTCTTACCTAAAGATTCTTTTCTCTTCTTACCTAAGTATTCTGAAGAGTTTATCTTAAAGACCAGATAGGAAGAGTGCAATGTATAGAAGGTTGAATCAACCAAGGTTGATTCTGTACTTACTCATGCATCATGTTAAGAATTATACTAATAAATTTCCCCTTTAGAAAATGCCGCCGCGCACAAGAAAGACCGCGCGTAAGTCGACTGGACCGATTGGAGTGCCTCGACATCAACTTGCTCCGCGAGATGTAGATAGTAGTAGCGGGAGCAATGATCCTATAGGGGATCTGGAAGCAGAAGTAAGCAGGCTCCAATTGGAACTCCGCCGCAGGACAGCTATATGGATTGGAGATGGTGACCGCATAAATGAGTTACGAAGAGACGTTCGCCATCTACAAGACCAGCTGGCCGATCGGGATTTGGCACTCGATTGGGCTGTTCAATCTCGTTCATTGGCATGGGCCAAGGAGGCAAGGGCTCAGGCCCGAGTGAAAGAACTCAGCACAGCTATCGACAACCTGCAGGTTTACTGCAACACATTACATGAAGAAGTCCATGTGCTCTACTCGCAACTACACCCTAATGAGCCTACACCTCCTGCTGAGGCGGAAGCCGGACCTTCTCACGTGGCGGGACGCGCGTTGGGTGGGGAATTAGACCTGTATGAACCCCCTCCTTCTTTGAGGTTGGTTGACGTCTGGACTCCCACACCTGATGATGAAGCCGCCAAAAGCAATGGAAAACAGGACTAGTGGTGTAATAAGAGTAGAGTAGTGTATTGTAGAGTGTACTGTTATAGTAGAGTAGTGTATTGTAGGGTGTACGGTTGTATAATAGGTTAAACTTTTGTAAAATGGGTAATGTATCCTGTTGTGTAATGTCGAGTCTGTACCATTACTTTTTACAGTAATGTAAAACAGAAGGTTTTCTTTGGCACATTATGTTTATTCAAATGTTTTTGCCTCAGATGCCGACCCGGACTCGTGGACAGGATGCAGCCGGAACATCCGGGGGTCGGGATGCTACCCCGAATCCACCTCCCGTTCCACCCACGCTTGCCGAGGCAATTGCTGCCTTGGTAAATGCTACAGCCGACAATACCCGCTTCCTAAGGGAGATGGCGGGTCAGCAACAGCTTCAGCAACAAGCAGGAAGAGGATTTCAACAGGGTCCCCATGAGACCACTTATCTGGATTTCTCTGAGACTCGTCCGCCTCTCTTCGTCAAAGCAGAAGACCCGCTCGAAGCTGACGAATGGATAAGGGTCATTGAACAGAAATTTGGCCTTCTACGTTGTTCAGAAACCCAGAAGCCGTTGTTTGCGGCTCAGCAACTCCGAGGCCCTGCCAGCACTTGGTGGGGGAATTTTGTGGCCATCCAGCCGGACAATCATCAAATTACATGGAACGAGTTCAAAGCAGCATTCCGCGAGCATTATATCCCTGAGGGAGTGCTGCACATGAAGCAAGAAGAGTTCATGAAGTTGAAACAAGGGGGAGATACTGTGAACCAGTACCTCAACAAGTTCAATCACCTGTCCCAGTACGCAATTGATCAGGTGAATACAGATTTGAAAAAGAAGAATTGTTTTATGAGAGGTCTGAACGACCGGATGCAGCGGAAAATGGCTGCATGTATTGATCTTACTTATGGAAAGGCTGTCAGCACAGCCCTATCTGTGGAGGCCAAATATGCAAATACTGGGAAAAGTAAGGGATTTAGTGGTGATCGGCCTAGTCAGGGCCCGGTAAAGAGGCAACGGTTTATTCTCCGGCCCTCTAACCAGAACCGTTCAAGTGCACCATCTTTCCCTTTCAAGCAGCCTATAATTATTCGTCCCAACAAAGCCCCTACTGCCTCAAGTCAGCCGAGTGCCCCAGGCACTCGATTCCCTGCACTGCCAAGTTCTTCAACTGGATGTTTTAACTGTGGCAAATCTGGGCACTTTATTAAAGATTGCCCCTATCCTCGGCAAAATCAGGCCAATAATCAGCAAGGATCGGGAAATTCAGCTCCAGGCAAGGGAAGTACTTCGGGCAAGAATACCAAGAAAACGGGGCGAGTATATTATACGCAAGTGGCTACGACACCGGAAGGAGAGCCGGTGATGATGGGTACGTTCCCTGTGGCCAGTCACCCTGCAATAATTCTTTTTGATTCTGGTGCTTCGCATACCTTCATTAGCAAGACATTTGTGGAGCAACATCACATTACATGTCATGAATCAAAAGAGGGATTTAAAATTCATTCACCTGGGGGACATATTTTTACTAAAGAAGTGGCCTATGGAGTGCCAGTAACTATGGCCGAATGGAACTTTCCTGCTAACATGATTGTTCTAAGAGGCCAGGATATAGATGTAATTTTGGGGATGAATTGGTTAACTCAACACAAGGCAATTCTCAACACTGAACTCAGAACCGTCAGGTTGAGTTATAATCAAGAAGAAATTCTCCTGTCTCTCCCCAAAACCAATCCAGCCAAAGCTTCTGGTAGAGTCTTTGAAGCCATTGTACCGGAGATCAAGAACATTCCGGTAGTATGTGAGTTTCCAGATGTATTTCCGGAAGATTTGCCTGGACTGCCCCCTGAAAGAGATGTAGAATTCGTAATTGAGCTAAAGCCCGGTACGGCTCCCATCTCCCGAAGATCGTACCGTATGCCCCCTAATGAGTTAGCAGAATTGAAGATTCAATTACAAGATCTGCTGAATAAAGGATTTATCCGGCCAAGCTCGTCCCCGTGGGGTTGTCCCGCCATCTTTGTGAAGAAGAAGGATCAAACCTTGCGCATGTGCGTGGACTATCGACCACTAAATGAGGTCACCATTAAGAATAAGTACCCTCTTCCAAGGATCGATATCTTATTTGATCAACTGACTGGGGCGAGGGTGTTTTCTAAAATTGATCTCAGGTCGGGCTATCATCAAATCCGTATTCGGCCCGAGGATATACCGAAGACCGCTTTTACTACGCGGTATGGATTGTTTGAATACCTAGTAATGTCTTTCGGGCTCACCAATGCTCCTGCCCACTTCACCTATTTGATGAACTCGGTGTTCATGCCCGAGTTGGACAAGTTCGTGGTGGTCTTCATCGACGATATTTTGATATACTCTAAAAATGAAGAGGAGCATGCTCAGCACTTACGGATTGTATTGACGCGCCTGAGGGAACATCAGCTGTATGCCAAGTTCAGCAAGTGCGCGTTCTGGCTGGAGGAAATTCAATTTTTGGGGCACGTATTATCAGCTAAGGGAATTGCGGTAGATCCTAGCAAGGTCAAGGATATTCTGGAATGGAAACCTCCAACAACTGTTCACCAAGTCCGGAGTTTTCTTGGACTAGCGGGGTATTATCGCAGATTCATACCTGATTTTTCGAAGCTTGTGAAGCCAATCACAAGTTTATTGAAGAATGATACTAAGTTCAATTGGTCTTCTAAGTGTAACGAAGCCTTTGAGCAACTGAAGACACTATTGACCACTGCTCCGGTATTGGCTCAACCGGACATCACTAAGCCTTTTGATGTATACTGTGATGCGTCAGGCAGTGGACTCGGCTGTGTGCTGATGCAAGAGGGCCGAGTAATTGCGTATGCTTCAAGGCAGTTACGCCGACATGAGGAGCACTATCCAACTCATGATCTCGAGCTGGCTGCTGTGGTTCATGCCCTGAAAATATGGCGTCACTATCTGCTGGGAAATATCTGCCACATATATACAGATCATAAGAGTTTGAAGTATATATTTACCCAGTCAGAGTTAAATATGAGGCAAAGACGATGGCTTGAGCTCATTAAAGATTATGAACTGGAAATCCATTATCACCCAGGCAAGGCCAATGTGGTGGCAGATGCATTGAGTCGCAAGACTTCCTGCCACTGTCTTATGGTAAAGACCTCCGAAAACACTTTGTGTCAAGAAATGGAAAAGTTAAACCTGGGGATAATCCAGCAAGGGACTCTGAATCAACTAAAGCTTGAGTCAACCATTTTGCAAAGGATAATTGATGTTCAAAAGGATAATCCGGGCATGAAGCACATACGAGAGAAGATCAGGGCTGGAACAGCCCAATGTTTCAAGGAAGATGATCAAGGTGTGTTATGGTTCCAAAACCGCATAGTAGTGCCGAAGAATGAAGAACTCCGCCAGCAAATCTTAGATGAAGCGCATCTTAGTCGCTATTCCATTCATCCGGGAAGCACTAAGATGTACCAAGATTTAAAGCAACATTACTGGTGGACGAAGATGAAGATTGAAATTGCACGCTATGTGGCTAAGTGTGACACTTGCAGACGTGTCAAAGCCATACACATGAAAACTGCTGGTCCATTGCAATCTTTGCCAATCCCAACATGGAAATGGGAAGACATCAGCATGGACTTCATTGTGGGATTACCCAGGACCGCAAAAGGGTATGACTCTATTTGGGTTATCATTGATCGACTCACAAAGATCGCCCACTTCCTCCCGGTCAAAGTAAAATATCCCGTCATCACCTATGCGGAGTTATACATTGCCCGTATTCTCAGTTTGCATGGTGTTCCAAAGACCATAGTGTCGGATCGTGGACCGCAATTTGTAGCCAAGTTTTGGGAAGCACTTCACAAATCTTTGGGTACTAAGTTACTCCACAGTTCGGCCTACCATCCCCAAACCAGTGGACAGACTGAGAGGGTGAACCAAATACTTGAAGATATGTTACGGGCATGTGTCCTGGATTTCTCGCAGAAATGGGATGAATGCTTACCTTTGGCGGAGTTTTCATACAATAACAGTTATCAAGAAAGTATCCAGATGGCACCTTTTGAAGCTTTGTATGGGCGACGGTGTCGAACTCCGCTAAATTGGTCTGAACCCGGTGAAAGATATTTCTTTAGGCCTGATATGGTAAAAGAAACCGAAGAAAAGGTTCAGAAAATAGTTCATAATATGAAGAAGGCACAGGCTCGTCAGAAAAGTTATGCAGACAAACGGCGAATGCCCTTATACTTTTTGGAAGGAGACTACGTCTACTTAAAGGTTTCACCAATGAAAGGCGTATCGCGTTTTGGGATTAAAGGAAAACTTGCACCCAGGTACATTGGTCCATTCTTGGTACTTGAGCAATGTGGACCAGTGGCGTACCGACTTCAGCTCCCCGAAACATTGTCTGCCGTGCATAATGTGTTCCACGTGTCACAATTGAAGAAGTGTCTTCGGGTTCCCGATCGAACCGTTGAAGTGACTGATGTTGTCCTGGAACCAGATTTAACGTACTCGGAACATCCCATTCGAGTTCTGGATCAAAAGGACAGGGTTACCTGGAGAAAGACTCTTAAGTTTTATAAAATACAGTGGAACCAGCATTCGGAAGATGAGGCTACATGGGAAACCCAAGATTTCTTAGATAAGAATTTCCCAGGCTTTCTAGCCTCTTGTTAATTGTAAAGTTTGTATAGCTGTGTAATAAAGGAATGAACCCCCACACCACCCCTGCCTTGTACCAGAAATCAGGAAATAAAAACATGACACATTTCCTTTTCCATTACTCACCCTAGGACTTTAAATCTCGGGACGAGATTCTTTTATGGGGGGAAGGATGTAACACCCCTGGTGTTACTATAACTAAAACTTGAACATGGCATCATGAGCATGGGCATTGCATATGTTTGACACACCTAGAGTGCATTCACTAGGCAAAAATTTCAAACAAGTTGTATTGTTTTAAAGTTTTACAAATAGGACCCTGGTTAAAGAACTAAACCCTAACTAGTGGTAAAAAGGGGTAAAGCTTAACCCAAGTTGAGAAAAACTTTAGGGCTTGTGAGAAAAGTCATACAATATTCCCAAACACTAAGTTGAATCACATTTATACCCCTGGGATGCCAGAAACCCTAATTGGAACCCTGGAAAACCCTAAAACCAAACCCTAGGGGCCTAAGTGCAAAATTAGTCCACTCTTGGGCTAAAGTGCTAAAACCAAGCCAAATAAGTATTTTAAGTCCCTTGATTCACAAATATGTGATTTTGCAAGCCAAACCCTAAATTTTGGACCTAAATGCAAAATGGACCTCACATGAGTTTATCTCTAAGTCTGAAAAAATCAGCGCATGGGCTCAACTTTGGGGCTTTGTAACTTGCAAAGTATAGGGTTTTTGCCCTAGATCACCACATCAAAGTTGAAGACCAATAATAGGAGAACAACTTTGCTAAAGGGTGCAAGCATAGTTGTTATGAGAAATTTGGAGAAAAACCCAGTCCAAAACTGGTTGTCAGGCTGTTTAATCTAAAGTTCAGTTTAGCAGGTGACTGACATCAACTTCAAGCTAGATTTTGAGCATGATCCAGTGCTCGAATGTGATCAAATCCTATAGCTAAGTTGTAGCTGGTATGTAGCACTACAATTTTGGTGCAGAGACTTGGACCTGTTGTCACATGAAATCGGGAGAAAATTTACTCTAAAGTCGCTCGGTCAGAAGCACTGATGAGTCTTCGCCATGGTACAGTGACCAGTTTAACTGAAGAAGAATCCCTTCGTCCTCACCGCCGATAGCCGTCGCCGTCGATTGTCGTCGGTGTGATTCGTGCTCGGCGGTCATCAGATAAGCCCGTCGCGGTAAAGATCCTCGCCACCGGTGAGCTGGCCACCACTCCGACGACCCTCCCCCCCTGTCTTCCTTCGATTTTGCGGCTGGCGATAGGTTCGCCGTCGACCGCCGCCTCTCGGCCGGGCGCCGCGTGGCTCTACACTTTCACCGTGTCGCCGTGACCTTCTCTGACCCCTCCGTGGCTCACCGGAGTTACCGCCACGTCGTGGCCACGTACTCGCGAAGCTAGTGTTTCTTCCTCCTCTCCGGCCATCGCCACATCGCGATCAAATTAAGCGCCACCGCTTCGGAGTTCTATAAATTGACCCCGCCGCTGGCTTCACCATATCCTTACGCATCCAGCCACCGCTAATCGGCCACAATCATCCACCCGAGCGCTTGAATTTCGTGTTTTCCCCAATTCGGTTCTCCGCCGCCGTGGAATCGAGCTTACCGACGCCAGCCCAACTCCGGTCAGTACCCGCCCGTTGCTTCTTCGTTTGAGCATGCTCATACCTCCGTGATGCTTGTCGAACCCTTGAATCGAACTAAACCGGCGCCCATCGCCGGGAACACGATCACACCGCCGTTGTGCTTACGGCCACCGTGGCCGGAGCTCCCTAGTCCACCATTAGTGCAATTAGGTTAGGGGAAATGCTCCTTAGAGGTTTAATTCCGTGTATGCCGCTCGGAGAACCAGTCACTGCCCCAATCGGCCGGTCTGCTGCTCGCCGGAGCACGGCCGCGCTGAGCACCGTCGAGGACCTCGTGTTGTGAATTGACAAGAACCCAGGGACCTTTTCGTGAACTGTCAGCGACTCTATGAAATAGTAAAAGAACTCATTTCCAGTTAACTAAAAACCCGAGGGCCTCTGCGCAAAGTCGCCTCGCGGGCGCGGGCGCGCGCGCGAATCCGCCCGGGCTTGGGCCGGCTGGACCAGAAACGGCCCAGTACTGTTTTATCGTTTTCCTTTTCTTTTACAGCAGAACTCTAGAAATCTGTAGAAAATAGTAGAAAAATCCTAAAATTATGAGACCAATTTTCCTAGGCTTGTTATTTTCCATAGTATTTAATAAAAATAGTTTTATGATTTTTAGTTTAAACAGGGAATTTTAGGATACTTAAAATAGCCTAAACTATTGATTCTGGATTTTTAGAGAATAAATAATAAGTCCAAAATTTCCCAAACTTTTTATGTGAGCTTATCATATTATTTAGAAGCCATGGGTAGAGTTTGGTTTGATTTGGACCTTGTTTGATCACTAAACCCAAAACCACCCCCCTGCTCCATGAACTCCTTTACTGACTCCGGAAACCCTAGGTTCTCGGAGTACCGTGAAGGAAAGTTGTATTCAAGACATAACTAATAAGTTTATGCTACCTTTGCATCCTCATGAGCATTCCATGACATCCATTCTTATGCATGTATATGATTATATTAGAGCAAGAAGAAGAAGAAGAAGTTTTTGAAGAAGGGATACCACCCACCTCTGATCCCCAGGCAGACAACTGCTTCTATTTTGATATCTGTGGATCCGAGCCAGACACCTCTGATAACAAAGGCAAGCCCCGGTGCATTTGCCACCTTCCTTGATGTCTTTAAAATCTTTCTCACTTACTTGCTGCATTAGGTGATAGGAGTTGATTGATTAAACAATTCCTGCATTGCCTTCCTTGATTTTGATTACCCTCCTTGAAATCCTGTTTTTACAAAAAGGTTTTACTTTGCTTAGTATTGCTTTAGAAAAACAAAAGGATTTGTTTTACAAAAGATGTTTGGCAAAGTGGGAGGGATGTTTTCGAAAATAAAACTTGATGGTGGATCCATCACGGCCGTGATGGATTCAACATCGGAAAAGATGTACCTCTGCCAGGTACCAAACTTTGGGTTTGAAATGGTTAAGCTGAGACCGGGCGGGTGACTTGCACGAGAAGAGAGTCTCGGTGTAGTGTCTCCGTCTGAGTCGATTAAGGACCTTGTCGATGTAGGCTTGATGATCGAGGACCCTTTAACTGGTCACATGCCTCGTCATGGGTAAGCCTTGCCTCGGGCAGACTAAGGCCGGAATAAGATAACACGAAATGGGAGTGGAGCGGTGGCGAGAGTAGCGTGTACCCTCCGTGGCAAGAGGCTGGACGGTGGTGTATCTGTGCTCTCGGTTTGCGTGAACCTGATCCGGTCTTAAGAACCTCGGTGGCGGGTTGACATATGCAAGGGTTAAGTGCTACATATGTCGTGTGATTGGAGATCCTCAGCTGAGTATAATCGATTCGGATCGCCGTACCTTCGCGGTTATGAAGACTTGGTCACTGCCCTACACGTAGCATTCCACTAAAGATGATGGGTTTTTGGTTAAGAAATTGGCTAGTGCAGGACCAGTGATTGAACTAGGGTAGAAAGAACTCTAGTGCAGGTAATTTTACCTAACTTGACAAATAAAATTGGATTTTTAAGGATCCACTTTAGTAAGCATTTCTGCAAAACAGAGTCTTTGACTATTGAGAAGCCTTACCTTGACTCCCATATATCCAGCATACCCTTGAGAGTCTTTTCCTTAGTCGGGTAAGACTTGCTGAGTAATTCCATACTCAGGGTTTATCCCTTTGTTGTTTTTAGGTGGTGAAGTAGCAGACTTTTGCTGCTTCTGTGCTAAGGTGGTTCCCAAGGGAGAAAACCAAGACTGAAGTGCGGGAGGACTCGGTCCTCCATCTAGAATCTTTTGTTTATAGTCTTTCGGGAGAAGTTTGTGTCTCCCTGGTTTGTATAATTATTACTTTTATGCACTCACTTTTAGAACTGGTCTGTAATAATTTAACTTGAGCTTACTTTGGAAATAAATGTAAGATTATGTAAATCGCTTCCGCATTTCTTTATCTCCGATGATCTGTAATGTCTGCAAGACGGGTGAAACGTTCCTGGTGAGGTAAGGAAAGATACTGAGCTTGTCAAGTAACTTAGGAACATCTACAGGGTGTCTGATGTCTGTTAGACAAGGACAACTGTAGGTGGGCCTGATTACTTGGGAGGTTCCGTCACATTCGTCGTCTTCTGGGGCCGAGCCCAAGTCCGAGCCCTGGGTCGGGCGAGGCGGAGTTCGTCGTCTTCTGGGACTTAGCCCGAGTCCGAGCCCTGGGTCGGGCGGAGTTCGCCGTCTTCTGGGACTTAGCCCGAGTCCGAGCCCTGGGTCGGGCGGAGTTCGTCGTCTTCCGGGACTTAGCCCGAGTCCGAGCCCTGCGTCGGGCGGAGTTCGTCGTCTTCCGGGACTTAGCCCGAGTCCGAGCCCTGGGTCGAGCGGAGCGGAGTTCGCCGTCTTCTGGGACTTAGCCCGAGTCCGAGCCCTGGATCGGGCGGAGCCGTCTTCCGGGACTTAGCCCGAGTCCGAGCCCTGGGTCGGGCAGAGTTCGTCGTCTTCCGGGACTTAGCCCGAGTCCGAGCCCTGGGTCGGGCGGAGCGGAGTTCGCCGTCTTCCGGGACTTAGCCCGAGTCCGAGCCCTGGGGTCGGGCGAAGCGGAGCTTCCTATGGTACCTTCGGCAGGGCCTGACTGCCTGTCAGTCTCACTCTGTCAAGTGGCACCGCAGTCGGAGTGGCGCAGGCGGCGCTGTCCTTCTGTCAGGCCGGTCAGTGGAGCGGCGAAGTGACGGCGGTCACTTCGGCTCTGCCGGCTGGGGGCGCGCGTCAGGATAAAGGTGTCAGGCCACCTTTGCATTAAATGCTCCTGCGATTTGGTCGGTCGGTGCGACGATTTGGTCAGGGTTGCTTCTTGGCGAAGGCAGGGCCTCGGGCGAGCCGAGAATATGTTCGCCGCTGAAGGGGGGCCTCGGGCGAGACGGAGATCCTCCGGGGTCGGCTGCCCTTGTCCGAGGCTAGGCTCGGGCGAGGCGTGATCGAGTCCCTCGAATGGACTGATCCCTGACTTAATCGCACCCATCAGGCCTTTGCAGCTTTATGCTGATGGGGGTTACTAGCTGAGAATTAGGAGCCTTGAGGGTACCCCTAATTATGGTCCCCGACAGTAGCCCCCGAGCCTCGAAGGGAGTGTTAGCACTCGCTTGGAGGCTTTCGTCGCACTTTTTTGCAAGGGGACCAGCCTTTCTCGGTTGCGTTTTGTTCCGGTGGGTGCGCGCGAGCGCACCCGCCGGGTGTAGCCCCCGAGGCCTCGGAGGAGTGGTTTCACTCCTTCGAGGTCTTAATGCCTCGCGTAACGCTTCGGCTGGTCTGGTCGTTCCCTCATGCGAGCTGGCCGTAGCCCGGGTGTACGGTCGGGTCCCAAGTTCTCGGGCTGGTATGTTGACGCTGTCAACGGTTCGGGCGGAGCCGGGTTTGCGAGAGCAGCCCCCGAACCTCTGCACAGGGCGAGAGGGCGATCAGGGACAGACTCGGCTTTTTTACATACGCCCCTGCGTCGCCTTTCCGCAAGGAGGAGGGGGGAAAGCGCCATGTTGCCCTCGATGGGCGCCGAACATGGTGTCTCCGGTGAGCTGCAAGCGGGTGATCCGAGTGGACGTCCGTGCCCCGTTCGTTAGGGGTCGGCTAGGGGCCCAGAGGCACGCCCAAAAGTACCTGCGGGTGATCTGCCGGACCCGGTCCCCTGGCGACGGGGTCCGAGGGCTCGATGCCTCCCTCTGATGGGATTCCGTTACAAGATCGTTCCCGCTGGTCTCGGAAATGTCCTAGGGTACCTCGGGAGCACAGCCCGAGCCTTGGTTATGTATCGAACGTACCCATGGTCATCCCTCGCTCGGCGTCTGAGGCGGCTGTGAACCCTTCGGGGCCAGCCTTCGAACCCCTGATCAGTAATGGGCGCGGAGCCCGAGTAGCCTGAGGCGGCCGTGGAACCCTTTCGAGGGGCCAGCCTTCGAACCTCTGACCAGTAGTGGGTGTAGGGCCCACGCGATCTGAGGCGGCTGTCGAACCCTTCCGGGGGGCCAGCCTTTGAACCTCTGATCAGTAGGGGGGCTCGGAGCCTGGTTCCTTCTCGGGGAAGGATCCTTTTCGGGGTATCCCCCTTTCCCGGTCCCTGTTGCAAGAGAGAGAAAGAGGAAAAAAGGAAAAGGATATGAAATCGAACGACGCGGCGTACCTTTTTTGACGCGGTCATTATGGCGAAGGCGAAGCGTCGCCCGCTTCTCCTGCCAGAGGCACCGCCTGTCCCACCGCGGAGTTAATGCGACGGGGCGAGTGGTTGGCGGGGCGACCGTTGTGCGTGCGCGAGCCATTCGAGGAACGGATCACGGGCGCGTTGTCTTCACGCCGTGCGAGAGGGTTCTCTTGCTGCCCCCGGACGGGACGTGAGCTTGGCTGACGACGTGGCCGCTGCTCCTGCCCGCCTGCCACCGCCATTACCGCCGGCCCATTCTTGGCTGCATTGACCGTCGCGCCAGGCTGGCGCTGTTGGGTCGTGCACTAGGCCGCCTCGAGTCGCGACATTGGTTCCACAGTCGAGGAGGCGCGGTGGTGGCGCAAGTGGCGGTGCAGTTGCATGCACGAAGCATTCGGCGCGCCGGTTGCATGACGCGTGGGCCTGGGCCTCCATGCCGGGCGTGTTGGGAATCGGAGAAGCGCGCCTACTTGGCGCGGTTGCATGCCGCCTACATGGCTGCCCACCCTTTCGCCCGCTGGTCTGGGCAAAAGTGGAGGGTCGCTTGTAACCGCCGGGCGGTTGTACGCACCGCGCGCGGCGGTTTGGCTTCTTCTGCTCTGAGTCGGCTTGCATGACGTGTGGGACCCAGCCCCCGCGCCATAGGGGAGGACCTTGGAGTGTGTTGGAGAAGACTCATCCCATGACGGCTGGGGACGCAAGTAGGGAGAGCCGCCTTTAAAAGGAGGGTGACCCCCTTGGAAGGCGACCATGTCTTCGCGCTCCCTTATGCATCGCGTCTTTCCGCCTTCCAAGCCCCCGGATGGGGGATATCCGCCGTCTTTCCGCCTCGTCGTTGGAGGAATCACAACTCCGCGGGGGTTGATACCTTTCAGCCATCGTTCGGCTTCAAGGATTTTCATCACCCGGCCCGGCTGTACCCCCCCTCCACCGGCGGTCACCCAAGACGGTGACCACCAGCCCCTGGGTGGGGGGAAGCAAGCCGGGCTGCGATCTTGGTCCCACCCTCAGCTTCAAGGATGTTCATCATCCTCGCTGGGGTGGAGGCCGGGCTGAGCCGGAGCTCTTCCTCCCGCGCGGGCTCGTGGGTCACCCTCTCCTGCGGCGTTCGAGGGAGAGGGCGCTCGCCGGCCCTGCGGGCGGGTCGGACTTCGACAACGCGGGGCCAGTCGACGGCAGGCGTCGTCTGCTCCAGCGCGTCGGGCTCATCGGCTTGGCCCCTAGTGCCCCCTCCTGCCGGAAGGCGGCTGCCGCGCCGTGTGCACGGGAGGACCGCCCAAGATGTCGCGCGCTGCTAGGGCGGCGTTCGTGTTCTGGGGTGGTCCTGCCTTTGCACCGGTACGGTGCCTCCGCGGGGAGGTCGGTGCCCTGCTCGTCCGGGAGGATCCGAGTGGGGATCTACCGGCGGGCTGACGGCCCCTGTCGTCGGTGCCGAGGCGGAGGCGGCTCGAGAAGTCCCCGTCGCCGACGGGATCACCGCCACCATCCGCGCTTCGGGCCTCCGGCTCTTTGTACTTGTCCTCGCCCCTCGAGCGTCGTCGTGGGCGAGGGCAAGGTTGCAGCAGCGTTCGCCCTGAGGCCATCGCCGCTGCAGTTTGGCCACCCGTAGAGGGGGTCGTTGTCGCTGCTGCTGGAGCGGGCGACGGCGAGCCGTCCGTCGGTCTTCTGTTGCTCCGCAGGCCCCCCCATTGAGTGGGGTTGTTCGTACCTGCGAAGGTGGAATCGGAGTTCCGTTTGTAATGGCACTTTGAATGCCAGTGTTTTTGTTCATTGTGGCTGTCGGGGCCTGAACATGTATGTATTTTCGGCACGGAGTCGTGCTTTTTCCTCATTTTCGAGCACTAAGACTCGCCTGTTGGTTGTCTGAACCGCTTCACCAAGCGTGAGTCGCCCCGTGTAAAGGTGACGAGTGAGGTATCCGTATCCCGGAGGCGTGGGAGTCCCTCGGCTCGGTCGGCCTTGTTGTCCGAGGCTTCTCTAGCTTAATTAAAGGAACCCCTCGGCCGCTCTTCGATGAGCCAAGGCCAGGGGTAGCGGTGTCTACGCGAACAAAGGCAGAGTTGGCTCGAAAAGAAGACCAGGTCGGCCGGAGCCTGGCCGGGTCGTCCGTCAGCGGGACCGACGCCGGAGTTGACCAGCCGAGCCGCCTGCTCGGGCCGGATTCCCGGAGAAGACCCTGGCGGCGATGGCCCGGGCGTGGCGATGACGTCGTCCTTCAGAGTGGAGATCCTCGGACCGCGTCGCCGTCCGAGGCTAGGTCGGACCTCGCCGAAGGTGTCGTCGATGCCGAGGGTGCTGCTGCTCCCTTCAGCCGTCAAGATCCGAGCCTGCAGGATCGGATTGTCTTGTAGCGTGTGTTTTCTGCGGCCGCCGAGGCCAAAACACACCCTCGCCGTGTTGTAAAGCCGCGTCTCTTTTCCTCTTGTTTCGAGTATCTGGACTTTTTTGTCGGTAACAGAAATGTTCGTGCGAGCGAGAGTTGCTTCTCGCGGAAGGTGATGAGTGAGGTATCCGTATCCCGGAGGCATAGGAGTCCCTCGGCTCGGTCGGCCTTGCCGCTTACGCGCACTCTTACCCGTCCATGGGGCTCTGTCACCGACGCAGTCGAGAAGGCTCGAAGGATCGCTTCGACAGAAGAGCTTTCGAACGTGAAGACTTGTTCGGTCCGCAGAATCACTTATCCGAACGTGAGTTACTTATCGCAGAAGGTGATGAGTGAGGTATCCGTATCCCGGAGGCGTAGGAGTCCCTCGGCTCGGTCAGCCTTGGCTGCTTACGTGTACTCCGTCGTTTTCAGGATCCACTTTCGAAGTAGCCAAAAAGCGCGAAAGACATTCTGGCAGAAAAGATCTTTTTTCGAGGAAAATTTCGACGCAGAGGGGGTTCCCCCCCTTTTAGCCCCCGAGGGAGGGTCGGGCTTTGCCGAGGCGAGGCCGACCCTTCCTTGATGACTAAACTTTGCGTGGGTGCGAGGTATATGATCAACTTGAAAACATCTTAAGGGTAGAAGCGACGTAGCTGTTGGATGTTCCAGGCGTTGCCGTAGACCTCGCCTTGACTGTTGGCCAGCTTGTACGTTCCGGGCTTCAGAACCTTGGCGATGACGAATGGCCCCTCCCAGGGGGGCGTGAGCTTGTGCCGTCCACGGGCGTCTTGTCGCAGCCGAAGCACCAGGTCGCCCACCTGGAGGTCTCGGGACCGGACCCCTCGGGCGTGGTAGCGTCGCAGGGACTGTTGGTACCGCGCCGAGTGTAGCAAGGCCTTGTCCCGAGCCTCCTCCAGCTGATCCAGCGAGTCTTCTCGGCTAACTTGGTTGCTTTGGTCGGTGTAGGCCCTCGTCCTCGGGGAACCGTATTCTAAGTCTGTGGGCAAGATGGCTTCGGCCCCATAGACTAGAAAGAACGGCGTGAAGCCCGTGGCTCGGCTCGGCGTTGTCCTCAGACTCCAGACCACCGAGGGGAGTTCCTTCATCCACCGCTTGCCGAACTTGTTGAGGTCGTTGTAGATCCGAGGCTTGAGCCCTTGTAGAATCATGCCGTTGGCACGCTCTACCTACCCATTCGTCATGGGATGAGCCACGGCGGCCCAGTCCACCCGGATGTGGTGATCCTCGCAGAAGTCCAGGAACTTTCTGCCGGTGAACTGGGTGCCGTTGTCGGTGATGAGGGAGTTCGGGACCCCGAAGCGATGGATGATGTTGGTGAAGAACGCCACCGCCTGCTCGGACCTGATGCTGTTCAGGGGTCGGACCTCGATCCACTTGGAGAATTTGTCGATGGCGACCAGCAGGTGCGTGTAGCCCCCGGGCGCCTTCTGCAAGGGGCCGACGAGATCCAGACCCCACACAGCAAAAGGCCAGGTGATGGGTATCGTCTGCAGAGCCTGAGCGGGCAGGTGGGTCTGCCTCGCGTAGAATTGACACCCTTCGCAGGTGCGGACAATTCTGGTGGCGTCGGCCACCGCCGTCGGCCAGTAGAAACCTTATCGGAAGGCGTTTCCAACGAGGGCTCGAGGTGCTGCGTGATGGCCGCAAGCCCCCGAGTGTATCTCTCGTAGGAGCTCCAGACCTTCGGCGATGGAAATGCATCGCTGGAGGATGCCTGAGGGGCTGTGGTGGTAGAGCTCCTTTCCATCTCCCAGCAAGGCGAACGACTTGGCGCGCCGCGCCAACCGCCGAGCCTCGGCTCGGTCGAGGGGTAGCTCTCCTCGGTGGAGATATTGCAGGTACGGGGTCTGCCAGCTTCGATTAGGCGTGACCCCGCTTCGCTCCTCCTCGACGCGCAGTGCCTCACCCTCGAGGGCCGAGGGTACCTCGGACTGAACTGAGGGCGCCTCGGGCCGAGCTGAGGGTGCCTCGGGATGAGCCAAGGGTGCCTCGGACTGAGCCGAGGGCGCCTCGGGTTGAGCCGAGGGTGCCTCGGACTGAGCCGAGGGTACCTCGGGCTCGGACGTGTCGTCGATCTTGACGGAGGGTTGATGCAGGTCTCGGGAGAAGACGTCCGGGGGAACCGTTGTTCACCCCGAGGCTATTTTAGCCAGCTCGTCCGCAGTCTCGTTGTAGCGTCGGGCGATGTGGTTGAGCTCGAGCCCGTAGAACTTGTCTTCCAGGCGCCGAACCTCATCGCAGTAGGCCTCCATCTTCGGGTCGCGGCAATGGGAGTTCTTCATGACTTGGTCGATGACGAGCTGCGAGTCACCGCGAGCGTCGAGGCGTCGGACCCCTAGCTCGACGGCGATCCACAACCCGTTGACCAGAGCCTCATACTCGGCCACATTGTTGGACGCCGGGAAGTGGAGGCGTAGCACGTAGCGTAGATGCTTTCCGAGGGGTGAGATGAAGAGTAGGCCTGCGCCGGCTCCTGTCTTCATCAGCGACCCATCGAAGAACATAGTCCAGAGTTCCGGCTGGATCGGAACTGTTGGGAGCTGAGTGTCGACCCATTCAGCCACGAAGTCCGCCAAGACCTGGGACTTAATGGCCTTCCGGGGAGCGAACGAGATTGTTTCGCCCATGATTTCCATCGCCCATTTTGCAATCCTACCCGAGGCCTCACGGCACTGGATGATCTCCCCCAGGGGGAAGGATGATACCACAGTTACCGGATGAGACTCGAAGTAGTGTCGCAACTTTCGTCGTGTCAGGATCACCGCATACAGCAGTTTCTGCACCTGTGGGTAGCGGATTTTGGTCTCGGACAGTACCTCACTGACGAAGTAGACTGGCCTCTAAACGGGCAATGCATGCCCCTCTTCTTGCCTCTCGACCACAATCGCGGCGCTGACCACCTGAGTGGTCGCGGCGACATAGACCAAGAGGGCTTCTCCGGCAGCTGGGGGCACCAAGATAGGCGCCTTCGTGAGGAGCGCCTTCAGGTTCCCGAGGGCTTCCTCGGCCTCAGGGGTCCAAGTGAAGCACTTGGCCTTCCTTAAGAGGCGGTACAGAGGTAGACCTCTTTCGCCGAGGCGTGAGATGAAACGGCTCAGAGCCGCGAGGCATCCCATGACCCTCTATACGCCTTTCAAGTCCTTGATGGGCCCCATGCTGGTGATGGCTACGATCTTCTCCGGGTTGGCTTCGATGCCTCGCTCGGAGACGATGAACCCCAAGAGCATGCCTCGGGGCACCCCGAAGACACACTTCTCGGGATTTAGCTTGACGCCTTTCGCCTTGAGACATCGGAATGTCACTTCAAGGTCGGAAAGGAGGTCGGAAGCTTTTCTCGTCTTGATTACGATGTCATCGACGTAGGCCTCGACCGTGCGGCCAATGTGTTCGCCGAACACATGGTTCATGCACCGCTGGTACGTCGCGCCCGCATTCCTCAAGCCGAACGACATGGTGACATAGCAGTACATGCCGAAGGGTGTGATGAAAGAAGTCGCGAGCTGGTCGGACTCTTTCATCCTGATTTGATGATACCCTGAGTAGGCATCGAGGAAAGACAGGGTTTCGCACCCAGCAGTGGAATCCACGATTTGATCGATGCGAGGCAGAGGGTAGGGAACCTTCGGACATGCTTTGTTGAGACCAGTGTAGTCTACACACATCCGCCATTTCCCCCCTTTCTTTCTCACAAGCACAGGGTTGGCAAGCCATTCGGGATGGAATACCTCTTTGATGAACCAAATTGCCAGCGAAAGCTTGGACTAGGTCGTCCCAGTTGGAGATCTGCCCCGGAGTCAGGTGCTCCAACCAGGCGCGAGCGGTGTCGGAGAGGAACAGGGGGAGGTTGCGGATGATGAGGTTGTCATCGTCCGTTCCACCCAGTTGGCAGGCCAGACGGTAGTCCGCGAGCCACAGTTCCGGTCTCGTCTCCCCCGAGTACTTTGTGATAGTAGTCGGGGGTCGGAACCGGGTCGGGAACGGCGCCCGTCGTATGGCCCAGCTGAAGGCCTGCGGACCGGGTGGTTCGGGCGAGGGACTCCGATCCTCCCCGCTGTCGTAGCGTCCCCCACGCCTGGGGTGGTAGCCTCGGCGCACCCTCTCGTCGAGGTGGGCCCGACGGTCGCGGTGATGGTGCTCGTTGCCGAGGCGACCCGGGGCCGCAGGCGCTGTGTTGCGCGTGCGCCCGGTGTAGACCGAGGCTTCCCGCATGAATCGGGAAGTCGCGGCATGAGGTTCCGAGGGGTACCCCTGCCTTAGGGAGGCAGAGCTCTCGGCCCGTCGGACCGCGGCGCCTTCCAGGAGATTCTTGAGCTCTCCCTGGATTCGCCGCCCCTCGGTGGTTGATGGCTCCGGCATCGCGAGAAGAAGCATTGCTGCTGCCGCCAGGTTCTGGCCGACCCCACTGGATGCGGGTGGTGGCCTGACCCTGACGTCGTCGGTGATGCGGTGCTGGAAGCCCTGGGGTAGATGACGTATTTCCCCGGCCGGAGGTTGGCCCGCCCATGCCTGCCCGACGTCCCGACGGATCGGCTCAAGCGCTCTTGCTCCCTCGTCGAGCCTGGCCTGCACCCCGCGGATTTGCTCGAGCTGTGGGTCATGGCCCCTCGCCTGAACGGGGACCACAGCTAGCTCCCGTGGGATATCAACGCGAGGCACCGGCCTAGGGAGGTCACCTTCCTCCGGCATGCCGAGATGGTTGCCTTCGGAGGGACTCCCTAGATCGACGTGGAAGCATTCGCAACTTGGGCTACAGTCTTCGTCGCCGAGGCTACGGCTATCGTCGGAACAGTCGAAAAGGCAGTAGTCGCATGCGGTCATGAAGTCTCGCATGGCACTGGGGTTGCCAAGTCCAGAGAAATCCCAACAGATGCTGGGCTCGTCGTCTTCCTCGGACCCAGAGGGCCCGTAGGTCGAGACGTCCGTCAGCCGGTCCCAAGGTGACCGCATACGAAACCCTAGAGGGTTTGGACTTGCCTCTACGAGAGCACCCGCCAAAGCGAAGCCGCTAGGCGGGTCGAGGCTGAATCCGAAAGACGTGGGATGGGAATCGGTCGATACCTTTTGGTCGACGAGCGGCGGTAATGTCATGTCGGGGGCTGACTGCACCGTCGTCTTAGGTACGAGGGTGACGTCCAGCAAGCTTTTCGCGAGCGTGCTGGCGTCATCCGCTTGCTCGGGTTTGGCATGTCGCGGGAAGACGGCGCTCGTCTTCGTCTCAAGCGCGAAGTCGATACCCGGTGCGCCCCCCGTTGGGGTGCCGGCGCGATCGACTCACTCGACAGCCGACGAGGCGCTGCCTCCTGCTTGGCCTTGGTTGCCCCGTCCTCCCCTCCGTCGGCGGGGAAGAGGGCAGGATGAGCTCGAAGGTTGTTCTTCCACCACATGGGAAGACGTCGTCGATTCCGCCGCCGGCGGGCGGGCTGTCGGCCGCCACTGTCGTTGTCGCGCGGCGGTGGAAGGAGTATCATGTCGTAGCTGCCGTCGAGGGACATGAACTCAAGACTCCCGAAACAGAGCACCGTCCCGGGTTGGAGAGGTTGCTGGAGACTGTCCATCTGGAGCTTGACGGGAAGCTGTTCGTCAACACGCAGCAGGCCCCTACCTGGCGCGCCAACTGTCGGCGTTCCGAGACCGGGGGGTCCCTGAGCCGACGAGTGAATGTCGCCGCGTGCCCCAGCCCAGATGGGTCGAGCGCGAGGGCGAGCGCGAAGGGGGGAGAGCGAGGCGGCCGGAGACCGGCGTGAGAGAGGTGGGAATCCCGCGGCCTTCGTGTTCGTCCCACGCCCAGGTCGGGTGCGCTTGCAGTAGGGGGTTACAAGCGTCCACGCGG
Organism: Zea luxurians; assembly: GCA_029449295.1. NCBI lineage: Eukaryota > Viridiplantae > Streptophyta > Magnoliopsida > Poales > Poaceae > Zea > Zea luxurians. Next base: position 5,148,856 of record JAOPSE010000023.1, on the reverse strand, counting down.
GAGAGGGAGCGAGCGGCTGCGAGCGAGCGCGTATCTCGCCCTCGTCCCCGCGCGGCCAACCCTCCCTAAGAGGGCCCTGGTCCTCCCTTTTATAGGCGCAAGGAGAGGATCCAGGTGTACAATGGGGGGTGTAGCAGAGTGCTACGTGTCTAGCGGAGGAGAGCTAGCGCCCTAAGTACATGCCGTTGTGGCAGCCGGAGAGATCTTGGCACCCAGCTGGTGTGATGTCGTGGCCGTCGGAGGAGCGATGGAGCCTAGCGGAGGGACAGCTGTCGGAGCGGTTGAATCCTTGCTGACGTCCTCTTGCTTCCGTAAGGGGGCTGAGAGCCGCCGTCGTCACAGAGTATGCAGGGCGCCATCATTGCCTATCTGGCGGAGCGAGCCAGATGGGACGCCGGTCTTGTTCCCTGCGGCCCGAGTCAGCTCGGGGTAGGGTGATGATGGCGCCTCCGGTTGACGTGGCTGGTCTGCGCCCTAGGTTGGGCGATGTGGAAGCTCCTTTGAAGCCGAGGTCGAGTCTGTCTTCTGTGGCCGAGGTCGGGTCTGAGCCCCAGCTTCGGGCGAGGTGGAGATTGCCGGCTAGTGCCGGGGCGGAGTCCGAGCCCTGGGGTCGGGCGAAGCGGAGTTCGTCGTCTTCTGGGGCCGAGCCCAAGTCCGAGCCCTAGGTCGGGCGAGGCGGAGTTCGTCGTCTTCTGGGACTTAGCCCGAGTCCGAGCCCTGGGTCGGGCGGAGTTCGCCGTCTTCTGGGACTTAGCCCGAGTCCGAGCCCTGGGTCGGGCGGAGTTCGCCGTCTTCCGGGACTTAGCCCGAGTCCGAGCCCTGGGTCGGGCGGAGTTCGTCGTCTTCCGAGACTTAGCCCGAGTCCGAGCCCTGGGTCGGGCGGAACGGAGTTCGCCGTCTTCC